>JARQOD010000003.1:69826866-69858401 GCA_033576555.1 Oophaga sylvatica | reverse complement strand
AGCGGGGTTAAAAAAGGATACATCGCGGTTACTAATAAGGAAAGAAATTATTTTCAGAGGAAAAAAAAAAAGTTCCCTTTTGGGAACAGAAATATGAAGCAGTAATGGATAAACTCCAAACTGGGGGGTCAAGAGACCAGGTAAGGAATATGAGCAATTAAAGGGAAACTCATTATGATTTGGACATAGGTATTGGGGACACATGGACCTATTTGGTGTCCCAGATTTTTTTTACTTTTTAATTTGGAATTAGTTTTTTAAAATATTTTTTTGGGCTTACCTTGAAAGAGATGTAGCTTCATTGGAGGGTGCGGCTAGGCTGTAAGGGGTGTAGCTTAGTTATAAAAGGGGGGTGTCTTAGCTGGAAAGAAAGGGGCTTCATGGGAGAGTATGGATTAGCATGAAAGGGTGTGGATTCATGTGAGGGTGTGGCTTAGCTGGAAGCAATGTTGCTTCATGGGAGGGTATGAATACAAAAAGACTTGGCACTCAAAAATTGAATAGTAACATAGTAACATATTAACATAGTTATTAAGGTTGAAGGAAGACTTTAAGTCCATCTAGTTCAACCCATATCCTATCCTAACCTGCCCTAACATGTTGATCCAGAGGAAGGCAAAAAAAACCCAAGTGGCAAACAGTAAGCTTCACATTGGGGAAAAAAATTCCTTCCCGACTCCACATACGGCAATCAGAGTAACTCCCTGGATCAACGCTGTATCTAGGAAACTAGTGAATATAGCCTGTAATATTATACTTTTCAAGAAAGGCATCCAGTCCCTTCTTAAATTTTAGTAAGGAATCACTCATTACAACATTAGACGGCAGAGAGTTCCATAGTCTCACTGCTCCTACAGTAAAGAATCTGCGTCTGTGATTATGGCTAAACCTTCTTTCCTCCAGACTTAGAGGATGCCCCCTTGTCCCCGTCACAGGTCTAAGAGTAAAAAGATCATTAGAAAGGTCTTTGTACTGTCCCCTCATATATTTATACATTGTAATAAGATCACCCCTAAGCCTTCGTTTTTCCAAACTAAATAACCCCAAGTGTAATAACCTGTCTTGGTATTGCAGACCCCCCAGTTCTCTAATAACCTTGGTCGCTCTTCTCTGCACTCGCTCTAGTTCAGCTATGTCTTTCTTATACACCGGAGACCAGAACTGCACACAGTATTCTAAGTGTGGTCGCACCAGTGACTTGTATAGAGGTAAAATTATGTTCTCCTCATGAGCATCTATGCCTCGTCTAATGCATCCCATTATTTTATTTGCCTTGGCAGCAGCTGCCTGACATTGGCCACTAAATGTGAGTTTGTCGTCCACCCATACACCCAGGTCTTTTTCAGTGACAGTTTTGCCCAGTGTTTTACAATTAAGCACATAGTTATACATCTTATTTGTTCTACCCAAGTGCATGACCTTACATTTATCCCCATTAAAGCTCATTTGCCATTTATCAGCCCAAGCTTCTAGTTTACATAAATCCTCCTGTAATATAAAATTATCCTCATCTGTATTAATTACCCTGCAGAGTTTAGTGTCATCTGCAAATATTGAAATACTACTCTGTATGCCCCCTACAAGGTCATTAATAAATATGTTAAAGAGAAGCGGCCCCAATACTGACCCCTGTGGTACCCCACTGCTAACCGTGACCCAGTCCGAGTGTGCTCCATTAATAACCACCCTCTGCTTTCTATCCATGAGCCAGCTCCCAACCCACCTACACATATCTTCCCCTATCCCCATTGTTCTCATTTTATGTATCAACCTTTTGTGTGGCACTGTATCAAAAGCTTTTGAGAAGTCCATGAACACCACGTCCACTGCATTCCCTTGGTCCAGTCCTGAACTTACCCCTTCATAAAAGCTTATCAGATTAGTCTGACAAGAACGGTCCCTCGTAAACCCATGCTGATACTGTGTCATGAGGTTATTCAGCTTCAGATACTCCAATATAGTATCCCTTAAAAAACACTCCAGGATTTTACCCACAGTAGATGTTAAGCTCACTGGCCTATAATTTCCAGGTTCAGTTTTTGCCCCCTTTTTGAATATTGGCACCACATTTGCTATACGCCAGTCCTGTGGTACAGACCCAGTTATTATGGAATCTTTAAAGATTAAAAATAATGGTCTATCTATAACTGTACTTAATTCCTGCAGTACTCGGGGGTGTATCCCATCCGGGCCCGGGGATTTGTCAACTTTAGTGATTTTTAGACGCCGCTGTACTTCCTGCTGGGTTAAGCAGGTGACATTTAATGGAGAAATTTTTTTATCTCTGATCATGTTATCTGTCATGGGATTTTCTTGTGTAAATACAGTTGAAAAAAAGTCATTTAGCATATTGGCTTTTTCCTCATCCTCATCCACCATTTCACCCAGACTATTTTTAAGGGGACCAACACTATCATTTTTTAGTTTCTTGCTATTTATGTAGTTAAATAATATTTTGGGATTATTTTTACTTTCTCTGGCAATGAGTCTCTCTGCCTCAATCTTTGCTGTCTTGATTTGCTTTTTACAGAATTTATTCAATCTTCTGTATTTATTTAATGCCTCATCACTACCTACTTGCTTTAATTCCCTAAACCACATATGTCAAAGTCAAGGCCCGCGGGCCAGATCCGGCCCGCGAATTGATTATCTATGGCCCCCTGGATGATATTTCATTACTATTAGATCCGGCCCGCAGGCCACAGCCGCCTGCTGGTGTTTTGCACGCACCAACCAGGGCCGGCGTCAGCACCCGGCACACCCGGGCAAGTGCCGGGGCCCTGAGCAGACGGGGGGGGCCCACTCGCAGTCTGGCACCCCCCCCCGCCCGTTAGCGGAGGAGAGCGGTGTCAGCGCCGCCACTGGGCCCCCCCGCTTGCTCAGGGCCCCGGCATAAGCTGGCACAATACTTACCTCTCCCGTGCCTCCGCTGCCGCAGCTCCGGGCTCCAGGGGGCACCGGCGCTTCCTCTCACAGCAGGCCGCTGAATGACGTCATCATTCAGCGGCCGGCTGTGGCACAGAGCGCGCGGACGTCAGACAGGTAAGACGTGTGTGTGTATGTCTCTTTGTGTGTCTGTGTGTATGTAGCGCGGTGCTTTGTGTGTGTGTGTGTGTGTATAAGTATGTGAGAGAGTGCTTGTGTGCTGTCTGTGTGTGATGATGGGCAGGCATTGCTGATAATGGGGAGGCATTGATGATGGGAGAAGATGATAATGGGCAGGCATTGCTGATAATGGGGAGGCATTGATGATGATGATGGGGAGAAGATGATAATGGGCAGGCATTGCTGATAATGGGGAGGCATTGGTGATGATGGGGAGAAGATGATGATAATGGGCAGGCATTGATGATGGGGAGAAGATGATGATGGGCAGGCATTGATGATGATGGGGAGGAGATGATGATGATGGGCAGGCATTGATGATAATGAGGAGGCCATGATGATGATGGGGAGGCAATGATGATGATAATGGGGAGTCTTTCCACAGCGCCCTTTCCTGAGCTGTAACAGTGCAGAACGCAGTACAGCGCAGAGGAGAGCTCCATATTTTGTATGGAGCATTATATGGGGACCAGTATCCTGTATGGACCATTATATGGGGACCAGTATCCTGTATGGAGCATTATATTGGGTCCAGTATCCTGTATGGAGCATTATATTGGGTCCAGTATTCTGTATGGAGCATTATATGGGGGGTGACATCCTGCATGGGGTATTATATGGGTGATGAGGGGGAGACTGTGGTGCCCATAATATTGTATGGAGGACTGTACTGTCCAGTCTGTACTGTGCGCTGTGAGGATTTGGCGGTTTTTGAGCTATTGTACAATTTACAATAGATATCACTCATGTAATGGAAGAAGAGAAGTATTTGGCATTGTACTGTACCCATATTTCTCTGCTGTATCTGTGCATCATGAATCGTGGTCTGTGTTAAAGGGGCCCACTGAGGCTCTTTCGCCCGGGGCCCATAAAAACCTGGAGCCGGCCCTGGCACCAACACTACATTTCCCACAATGCACCGGTAGCTGGGCCGGCGTTAGTCCGGCCCTCGGCTTGTAGCAAATTTGTTTTTTTGGCCCTCGGTGTGTTTGACTTTGACATCCCTGCCCTAAACGCTTTCTTTTTGTCCCTTATTGCGCCCCTTACAGCTCTATTTAGCCATAGTGGTTTCCTCCTAATTCTAGCATGTTTATTCCCATAGGGTATATACTGTGCACAGGTCCTATTCAGGATACTAATAAACGTCTCCCATTTTCTTTGTGTATTTTTATGTCTCAGGATATCGTCCCAGTTTATTGCACCAAGATCATTTCTCATCCGTTGGAAATTTGCCTTCCTGAAGTTTAGTGTCCTTGTAACCCCTCGACTACACATCTTATTAAAGGATACATGAAAGCTTATTATTTTGTGATCACTATTACCCAAGTGACCCCCAACCCTTATATTTGATATGCGGTCTGGCCTGTTGGATAATATTAGGTCTAGCAGTGCCCCCCCTCTTGTTGGGTCCTGAACTAGTTGTGAAAGGTAATTGTCTCTCATAGTTGCCAAAAACGTATTACCTTTGCTGGAACTGCAGGTTTCTGTTCCCCAATGTATTTCAGGGTAGTTGAAGTCCCCCATAATAATGACTTCTCCTTGAGTTGCTGCTTCATCTATTTGCTTTACGAGGATATTCTCTGTTGCTTCCATTATTTTAGGAGACTTATAACAAACCCCTATCAGTAATTTATTATTTTTGCCCCCTCCCCTAATCTCCACCCACAGAGACTCTACATCTTCATTAGATTCACAGATATCACGCAGGATGGGTTTTAAGGATGATTTTACATATAAACACACACCCCCACCTCGCTTATTTTTACGGTCATTTCTAAACAGACTATAGCCCTGTAAATTAACCGCCCAGTCGTGGCTCTCATCCAGCCAAGTCTCAGATATCCCCACCATGTCAAAATTATGTTCCAACAAAATTAATTCTAATTTCGCCATTTTGTTGGTGAGGCTTCTGGCATTAGTATACATGCACTTTATGTATCTCTCTGAACCTCTATTCTTTCTTAAATTATTAACTGTTCTAACCCCACCCCCCATGCCACCCCCTCCCACAATTTCATTATTTGTGCTCAGGTCTCTATCTGCACTGCCTTCCCCTCCTATAAAATGAATACCCTCCCCCCCAGTCCCTAGTTTAAAGACTCCTCCAACCTTCTAGCCATTTTCTCCCCCAGCACAGCTGCACCCTCCCCATTGAGGTGCAGCCCGTCCCTAGCATAGAACCTGTAGCCAACTGAGAAGTCGGCCCAGTTCTCCAGGAACCCAAACCCCTCCTTCCTACACCAATTCTTGAGCCACTTATTAACCTCCCTAATCTCCCGTTGCCTCTCTGGTGTGGCACGTGGTACCGGCAGTATTTCAGAAAATACCACGTTGGAGGTCCTTGCTTTAAGCTTGGAGCCTAATTCCCTGAAATCGTCTTTAAGGACCTTCCACCTACCTCTGGGTCCTCACCAGCCCCTCCCAGTAATCTGTCAACCCGATCAGCGATGTGTCGAACTCGAGCGCCAGGTAGGCAGCACACTGTTCGACGATCCCTGTCTTTGTGACAGATTGCCCTATCTGTTCCCCTAATAATTGAGTCCCCCACTACCAGCACCTGTCTGGCCTGCCCTGCTCTCCTAATTCCCCCCTTACTGGAGCAGACACTCCCCCGGCTTTCAGAGGACATGCCTGGCTGCAGCAGTGCTACCCCTGTACTGACAACCCCCTCATCTGCCAACTTTGCAAACTTATTGGGGTGTGCCAGATCAGGACTAGCCTCCCTGGCGCTCTTCCCTCTACCCCGCTTTCTAACTGTCACCCAGCTTCCTACTTCAGTGTCCTGCAGCTCCACCCTAGCATCCCCCCCCTCATCTATCCCATTGAGCGTCTGCTCAGTGAGCAGAAGACTCCTTTCCATATTGTCTATGGATCTCAGTGTTGCCAGCTGCACATTTAGATCCAAGATTTGGGCTTCCAAATGCACAACGTGCTCACATCTCGCACAGCAGTATGCACCCTCGACCGACTGTTCAAGGACTGCATACATGTGGCAAGATGTACACTGGATGGCATTGGCAATAGTGGAGCACATATCTAATGGGGATTTCACCAGACAGCAAAGATAAGTAAAAATAAATAAAAAGTATTAATAAAATATACAGTAACAGCAATTCAGTAAATCCTCCCTTGGAAACTCCCTGAATCCAAAGTCACTGAATCTCAAGTCACACTTACCACCGTTCGCACTTGCGCACCGGTCACACTCAGCTCGCTCACACTCGCTGAAGCAGAAGATTTAAAGAGAGATTTTTTTTTTTTTTTTCTCCTTCAGCAGCAAATCACCCTGCTGCTCAAATGCACTTCCAAAAAAGTGGAATGATAGGACAAAGAAAGATAAAAAATGTTGCTGTGGTTTTCCTTTTATTTGCATCCACATATGATAAGGTGATGTACAAAATAAATGAACGTTTTTGGCCGTATAACATCGGCCTTCCTCAGATAATATTTACAGAATGAGCTCTGGCACTATGGATGGACAAAATGCAACCACAGGGAGTAAGCCACTGGGTTATGGCAACAGAAAATGTAGGGGAAAGCGCTGGTAATAAAGGTTAGCAGGATAAACGCGCTGAAATGGGAGCGATTAGGTGTCCTACTCCCAGACGGCTCACATGTGCTGCAGCACTTTCATACAGCGCCCCTCCAATTCTACATTTGTAGCCCGTAGCGCTGCTCCCATCGCCTCAGTGAGGTCGTTGTCTAGCGTTTTGAGTAGGCTCCATTTGGGATGCACCTAATCACTCCCATTTCAGCGCGTTTATCCTGCTAACCTTTATTACCAGCGCTTTCCCCTACATTTTCTGTTGCCATAACCCAGTGGCTTACTCCCTGTGGTTGCATTTTGTCCATCCATAGTGCCAGAGCTCAGATAATATTTACAGAATGAGCTCTGGCACTATGGATGGACAAAATGCAACCACAGGGAGTAAGCCACTGGGTTATGGCAACAGAAAATGTTCATTTATTTTGTACATCACCTTATCATATGTGGATGCAAATAAAAGGAAAACCACAGCAACATTTTTTATCTTTCTTTGTCCTATCATTCAATTTTTGAGTGCCAAGTCTTT
Organism: Oophaga sylvatica; assembly: GCA_033576555.1. Taxonomy (NCBI): domain Eukaryota; kingdom Metazoa; phylum Chordata; class Amphibia; order Anura; family Dendrobatidae; genus Oophaga; species Oophaga sylvatica. The sequence goes on along the minus strand of JARQOD010000003.1, from coordinate 69,851,223 downwards.
TTGTATTCATTATTTGGGCTGAAGACCCTACTTGTGCACCAACACTCTCATTGATTCTTTGAGTGCCATGTTAGTTTATTTACATGGGAGGGTATGGTTTGGATGTAAGGGGTGTGGCTTAATTGTTAGGGATGTGACTTGGCTGGAAAGGGAGAGGCTGCATTGGAAGGTGTGGCTTATAAGGAAAGGGTGTGGCTTAGCGGGTAAGGGTGTGGATTGAAGGAAGGGTGTGGCTTAATTGGAAACTGTGTGGCTGCAAGGGAGGGTGTGGCTTGTCAGGTTACGGTATGGATTCATGGGAGTATTTGACTTAGCTGGAAAGGGTGAGGCTTTATGGTAGGGTGTGGCTTAAAAGGAAGGGTGTGACTTTATGCTAGGGTGTGGCTTAACAGGAAGGGTGTGAATTTATGGCAATGTGGCTTAACAGGAAGGGTGTGTCTTTATGGTAGGGTGTGGCTTAAAAGGAAAGGATGGTGGTGTATGATAGGGTGTGGTTTAGCTAAAAAGGATGTGGCTTCCTGGAAAGGGTAGTGGCTTAAACAGAAATGGTGTAGCTAAACTGAAAAGGTGAGGCATAGCTGGAAAAGGAGAGGCTTCATGAAAGGTGTGGCTTAACAAGAAAAGGAGTGGCTTAATGGGGGTGTGGCTTCATGGGAAAGTGTGGCTTCACAGTGTGTGTGTTTTAACTGGAAAGGGTGTGGATTTATTGGAGGGAGTGGCTTAGCTGGAAGAGGTGTGGCATAGCTTAGCATGTGGCAGGGTATGGCTTCATCAGACAGTATGGCTTAGCTGGAAAGTGAGTGGCTCAAAATATGCCAAAATGTGATAAAAAAAAATAAGGTAAACAAATTGGTCTGAAGGAAACCCAATCAAGAGATGGTGCAAGATAAGACAAAAGTGTCTAAATATGCTCCAACATGAGTCACAGATAAAATTGGCCTGTCATGGATCAACACTACCAACACCACTAATTTGTCACGAACAACACACTCACGACACACTCATAACACGTGCTAAGAATGCCACTGTAAAGTAGAGTTATAATACAAAAATATTGTTTTATCTTGTGCTGTCTATGGAGTACCGTCAGAATGGCTACACAAGGTGAAAACCTTGATGCCTGGTGTTTAATACCTATGTGCGAGTAAAACCATACAGGGGTCCCCTGCTGGCCCAGATGGTTATACCATGGTTATACCATTACTCTGTGTAGACACTCCATGTCTACTCATTATCAGATAACCGGCTTCAATTCGCTGTTCACAGCAGAGGGTGCAGGCAGAGATCCAATGACACTCTGGGCGTTCATGTCCTCCCTCACTCCAATTCCAAGCGCTCTCTCGATGTTTGAAATCTGTGTGCTGTTTCTTCCTGGTATGACGCTGCAGCGCGTCATTTCCGGTCCTGTGCAGTGTGGGGGTGTATTGGGTGTACTGGTCGGCTCCGGAGCATGCACACTGCACATTCTGAAGCTGGCGAGTACATCCATTAATCCCCCACAATGCACAGGACTGGAACGCGCGTCATACCAGGAAGAAACAGCACACAGATTTCAAACGCTGGGAGTGCGCTTGGAATTAGAGCGAGGGAGGATATGAACGCCCAGAGCTGGGCGCAGAGGTGTATCTAGGTTTTCTAACACCAGGGGCAAGAGTTCAGTTTGGCGCCCCTCCCCCAAGCACACATGCAATTTGCACACTTAGGTCAGCGTCACACTTGCGAGAAACTCGCACGAGACTCGTGTATCTCGCATCAACCCTCGGCACTGCCGCTGGCACTCGGACCAGAGCGTGCAGCTACATAGAAATACATGCAGCCGCATGCTCTTGTCCGAGTGCCGGGTGTCGATGCGAGAAACTCGTGCGAGTTTCTTGCATCACACTTGCAAGTGTGACCCTGGCCTTAGTCATGTACCAACGAGCTGCTCTCCCTAATGCTCTCAATGATCAGTGAAAAACTGAGAGAAGCAGGAAGAGAAGCTCGTTGCCACAGGATCATAAGTAAGTGAGGCCGTACTGGGCCACAGGCCATAGAAGGGAGGACGACATGACAGGGTTGGGAGGGATAGAAAGAGCAGGGGAACAGTTAATAGGGCGAGGCACGGCAAGGGTTAAATGGACAGGCTGAGCGGGGCTGGGCTTGGGGACCGGTAAGAGGGAGTGGCAATGGAGGGGGGAAGCTGAGGGTACAAATAGGGGGAGACATATTAGTGGGGCAACCATTTTAGGGGCCCCTTAGTATATGAGAGAATCTCCCACCCACCCTCTTTTTATATCTTTACGCTAGCCGAGAGGTATTGTTAATTTATCTTGGTTTCAGGGACCAGGTAGTTTAGTATAAGTATAAGATTGTAAATGCGTAATATTACTTGCTTGTCTTTTCCTTTTGTCACGGCAGTTGGGGCGTGGCGGTGGTCCTCGAAGTTGGTGATGATGGCGGCTCTGGGGGGGGGATTGGAAGAGGTCCTGGACTCCTTCCAGTGTGGATTTAAGTGGACGGGTATGTTAAGTATCCCGAGGAAGGGATAAAGGAGACCCAGGCTTTGTAGTAATGGTTTTTGGCCAGGCGGGTTGTTCTTTGTGCCTCTGAGCTGGTATTTAACAGCTGGAGGCAAGACTCGATCTGGGGCCAAGTTTGTTTATTAACCTCATGGGATAGTGGTTTTGGGGCTTCGAGGACCGCCCCTCCGGGCTGTTACATTGTAAATGTTTGTTAATATGTTAATAAAATGGCTGCTGTGGCCAAATTACCCAAAATATCTTGTGTGATGGTCTTTATTTCGCCCCTTTCGGGGGGGGGGCTGTGGGCAGGTAGAGATGCTCCCCCCTTTTTTTTGGTGGTCCAATTAAGGTTAAGGGGGGGTGGAAGCTCGAAAGAGTCTCGAATACCCCTTTGTCATGAAAATCGCATATGACTGAAGTGTCAATGTGATGACTACTGGAACCTGCAGAGCTGAATCCTGACATTGCAGGCTTCTGAATTCTTACAACTAATGCACTGCACACTTTTAGGATTCTCCCTTGCCGGTGGACAGTCATGTCAGCACAAGTATGTGATTTGTATACTTCTGGCCACATTCCGACTAGACGTGCACGGCCTCGCTCAGTACATTTTCATTGAGGCCATGCATGTCTAGTCGGCATGTGACTGCAGGTCTGTAAGTCACTGTTGCAAGAGAATCCTAACAGAGTGCAGTGCGCACTTTGAGAATTCAGAAGTCTGCAGTCACATAGAATGACTGCAGACTCATCACAAACCTGGACAACCCCTTTCATGCTCCGTCCTAACATAAATAAAAACATGAGAATTAGTCAGTATCACAAATAACATTTACATCCAGGTACCTTATAAATGTTTTCATTTCTGGAGTCGTTCTGCTCCTTTACTTCATCTTGTCCAGACCCCATGATGAGATTTCTGATCCACAGCTCATCTCTGCAGACTTCCATCTTTTCCGCTCTTTTGCAGAAAATCTCTACATGGTGCCCTTAAAGATAGAAGTGTCATTATAATGCTCCTGAATAAAAAATTGCCCCTCACTATATTGTCTGCACAAAATATGACTCCCACACTGTCTCTCTTTGGTACATGCTCTTTACACTGACCTCTCCTTTCCATACCGGCCCCCCTCTTCACACTGTCCTCTCATACTGTGTTCACCCTATAAGGCCCAGTATTTATACTGTACTCTCTCATCACATTCCCCCTCCTTGGTATACTTTCCCCTCAGGCTGTACCCTTACACTGTCCCCCCATGCTACACCCCCACTACTCAGTTTCTATTCTGTGCCAACTCACTTTTCTCCCCCATTTTGTCTCCTCACACTATTCCCCTCCCTCCTTATACTGTCTCCTCTCACATCCCCCCTGTTCACCATACTGTCTCCTCGTATATTTACCCCCTCACTTTCTGTACTGCCTGCCAACACATACCCCTACTGTGTCTGCACACATCCTATCACCCTCACTCCCCATACTCTGTCCACATACATTTTTCACATCGCTACTCACATACTGTGTCAACATACATTCACCGTTCGCTCCCCATACTGTCTGCACCCAACCCCACTCACCATACTGTGTCTGCACCCATCCCCCCATACTGTTTCCTCATACATGCCCCTCATTCTGTTTCCTCATACATGCCCCCATTCTCCTCTACTGTTTCCTCATACATGCCTCCATTCTCCTGTACTGTTTCCTCATACATGCCCTGCATCTCCCCCTTTGCTCCTCATTTTGTGTTCTCAAATCTCCCCACACACATTAAATCCCCCATCCACACTTCAAATCTCCCCACACACATTAAATCCCCCATTCCCACTCCAAATCTCCCCACACACATTAAATCCGCCCATTCCTCACACAGCCCCACATCATTCCCCAAACAGCCACTCATCATTCCCCCCAATTCCCCACACAGACCCTCATCATCCCCCCATTCCCCACGCAGCCACTCATCATCCCAATTCCCCACACAGCCTCATCATCCCCCCATTCCCCACACAGCCCTTCATCATCCTAATTCTCCACAGTCCCTCATCATCCCTCAATTCCCCACACAGCCCCTCATCATCCCCCCAATTCCCCACACAGCCCCTCATCATCCCTCCAATTCCCCACACAACCCCTAATCATCCCTTCTCCTCACAGCCCCTAATCATCCCCTCTTCTCCCCACAGCCCCTAATCATCCCTTCTCCCCACACAGCCTCTCATCATCCCCCCATTCCCCACACACCCCCGCATCATCCCCCCAATTCCCTACACAACCCCTAATCATCCCCCTTCTCCCCACAGCCTCAAATCATCCCCCTTCTCCCCACACAACCTCTCATCATCCCCCCATTCCCCACAGCCCCTCATCACCCCCCTTCTCCCCAGAGCCCCTAATCATCCCCCTTCTCCCCACACAGACCCTCATCATCCTCCCATTTCCCAAACAGACCCTCATCATCCTCCCATTCCCTGTACAACACCTCATCATCCCCCTATTCGCCACACAACACTTCATCATCATCTTCCCTATGCAGCCCCACTCAAGTAACATCAAGCCCTTTGCAAAATACATATTTAGAGCACTGAGGTCCATGGTGCAGCCCCTCTGTCCTTTCCAGCAGCCTCAGGAAAAGGCAGCTTCCTGCTATGGGAGCCTCACTGGACTGAAGGAGGCCCAGCCCCTTCCAATGACATCATCACCTCTAAAAATCAACTCAGTTCTAGTCCCTAGCTAATGTCATACCTCATGGATCGCCCGCCAGGGCAGTGGGCTACTAAGTACGGGGCCGCTTCTTAAAGGGGAAGTGTCACAGCAGCAGTGACCCGGTCCGTGGCCCTGGGCGTCCAATAAAAAGGATAGTGGAAAAGGGATAATAAAGTTTGTTTGTGACGCCACCCATGGTATTCTGTCAGGGGACCGACGCTGCAATGCAGATCCTCTGGGATGATGAATGATGATAGGGCAGCAAAGATTGTTAAGCTCTCCACGGGTAGAGCTGTGTCCCAGGGCAGTTTGGATATTAAAGGTGATGTTGGTGGTGAGTGTGGTGCAGGGCAGGTGACGCAGGAATGATTCAGAGGACACAGCAGGGTGCAGTTTTCACTGTTTTACTCACAGTTCAATTGTGAGCAGATGCCCGCTTGGTGCTGTGTCCTCCACGTGAGGGGTCCAGCAAACTCCTAGGTAGATCAGGATACACCTTTCCAGGACTCCCTTCAGTATGTTCCTTTCCTGGCCGTCTCACTGCACTGACTTCCTCCGTCCAGCCCAGCACCAACACAGTGTACCAAGCCAGCAGCCATGGACCTTGTCGGGTGACGTTCTCTGAGTCCCTTTGCTCCTATATGGCTGCCTTTTCGGCAAATGATTGTGGATGTGGCTGAGGCACGTAGAGATACCTCAGCCTCCAGCTTGCTAGCTGAGTCTTGAAGTCCTCCACTAGTCTTAGGGGCCGGTTCCCCTACTGCGACCTGGTCCCTAAACTTCTGGATCGGGCCTCAAGGATGGATTCCTCACTATCTGTGCCCCTAGGACTCCTTCTGTCCTCCTGGGAGCTTCCTTCAGCCTCCCCTCACAATTCTCTCTCTGCAGCCTCTCTGCTGCACTCCTTCTCCTTTGGTCTCCTCAGACCAACTCCTCTGTTCTTCCCACTCTCTAAACTCCTCCCCTTTTTCCTACCTTCTCCACCCACACCCCAACACCCTTTTTAACCCAGCCCGAGATGAGGCCCTCCTCCTTTGGGTACGCCCAGGTGCCCTGACTGAACTTGTGTGTGTTGTGTGCGAGTGTTAGAGTCCTGGGTAGTGCTCCCTCCTTACCTGAGAATGGGATACCACACCTCTGTATGAGGTGCAGTAGCGACTGGACCCTCAGGGGCGCCACACTCGCGTCTGTAAGCTGCAAGTACAATTGATCCCTGGGAGCTGGCACGCTGCAGCTTCTCTGTGCTGGCTGTCAGTTTAACAGCCGGCACAAAGAACAGCTGACTCCCAGTCCGGGTAACGGCAGAATGCAGCCGCCGGGGGAGACACTGCGGACCGCCGCATTAGGCGGCCCGACTGCGCTCTTCTGCCGGCTGCGCCCGGGGCGGGCCCCTAATCACTCCGGGCCCATCGTAGCTGCGACCCCTGTGACTCTGTTACACTCCTAGTGACAGCACAGGCCTGCGCTATAGAATCCCTACTGCCACGTACAGAGACTGTGACCAGAGACTTCCTGTGCGCCCGTTGGCTCCCGCAACTGAGGGTGCCAAACGTACCGGGCCGTCCACGACCGCACGTGTGCTGCCTAAAACAGACCGGGTGACTCACTGGGAACTGTGTTCTTTCTCATCCGCCCACGTCTGTCATGCTACTTTAGGCCCTGACAGTGCTGAGGACTGCTCTTCACACATCAATACGAATCCCGATCCCTGGAACCCCGCACAGGACGCCGAGGACCCGCTGTCACCGCCGGGAATCGGATCATCTACGCCTTCCGGACGACACCAGAATCAGCATGCGCTAACTGCGTTGGCGCCATCGTCTCTTGGCCTAGGACTCTCTACAGCTAGGAAGCCATCGGACTGATAAGTTTAACCCTGAATGAACAGTTGCAATACTAGTTAATATTGTTACCTCCCTTGCACAACTATCGTGCTTAAATCATCTGCATTAGTCCTGTTCCCCCCTTTCCTCCCTGCATGGATTATACCCCTGTTCAAGTAAAACTAACATTAACCCTTGCTCTGCCTCCTGTCCGTTACTGCATCCCGTAACCTGCTCTCACATAAGCACCGCACCATTCACTTCAATGGAGCTGAATTGCAAAATAAAGTGCACTTTATGGATAGGTGTGAAACTATTCAAGGAAGAAAGCAGTCATGCTTTTCCTACCCTGTACAGCCCCTTTAAGTGGCATGGAAGTAGAGGACCATTTAGCATCCTTAAACTCTCCTTCAAGGCAACATATGCTTAAGTGCAAGTCAAAATAAAATTCTACCACCCAATTAAAATCTTATAACCCTAAGGTTACGAGTAAAGGCCCCGTCACACATAACGAGATCGCTAGCGAGATCGTTATTACGTCACGACTTTGAGATCGCTGGAGAGCCGTATCGTGATCGTTGGGGAGCTGTCAAACATGCAGAACTTCCCAACGATTTCGGCCGCCCCAGCGATCTAACTAATGATCTCGTTGGTCGTTGGGACGCTTTCACACAGCAGCTATTTCAACGATCCACACCTTGATAGGGGCTGTACTGTGTCACCAATCATCTCCGATTGGTGGACGCTACTGCGTTCTGATTGGCCGGCAAGTTTAAAATAAAACCTCGTTGTAGCAATTCCGTCCCTTTGTTCCTGTTTGCGTTCTGGTTTCGGATCGTAGCAGCGTTCTTCGGCTGTGACTCTGTATCCACTCATCTGGGCTTTGCTCCTGACAAGCGTTCTGGTTTGTGGATTGTAGTGTTCTTCGGCTGTGACTCCACACAGCCCGGAGAATTCTGCTAAGATCTGCAATCCAGCACGAGGTCAGAAACAAAGGATGGAATCGCTATTCTGTTGCTTTCTTTATGCACGGCGGGAAATGAGAACGCTGTAGTGACCACCAATCGGAGATGAGGGGCGCGGAGAAGTCCAATTTATGCACGCCTACGTGTTTCAGTTCTGAATCGCTAACGAAGTCGTTAGTTAGGTGTCAAATACAGTGATGCACACTGCCCAGCGGGAGCGCAACGACCCAGGAATTGTCCAGGAAGCTTTGTAACGATCAGCGATCTCACAGCAGGGGCCTGATCGTTGCTACCTGTCAGACGTAATGAGATCGCTAGCGAAATCATTATTGCGTCACAAAACCCGTGACGTATCAACGATCTCGCTAGCGATCTCGTTATGTGTGACGGGGCCTTAACTTTGTAACCATCCTAATAAGAATGCTCATTGCCTTGAGTCACCCACAGACGAACAGTGACATCATAGAAATCCCAAAAAACAAAAGTTACTGTATAGCTAAAAAAAACATGATCACAACAAAAGTTCTGCAATTCGGAAACAAAAACAGATTTTTTTTCCGGTGAACCCACCGCTGTGATGGACGCCTTTTCAATGCACTCTGAAAGCTGAGCCACAGTAAGACAAATGTCGGCTATAAATATGCAGTTACATGTTAAGACGTTAAACAAGCTCGTATTACTATTCCATGGTGTTCCTAGCCGGGGCAGAGTCCGGGACAATAGATAGTAGTTGTCACCATTAATAGATGATCCAGTTTGATTGATGTTTGATCGTGGTGGATTTCTCGAATGTCTGGTGGAAATGTAAAACAGTTGCAGGATAATGTAACAATGGGGATTTATCTATTATGAGCCTAGCTGCCTTTCCTTGTATAGGTTCAGTGTGGCTGCTCGTACTTCATAAGCACAGAAAACACGTATCTTACAAAGTTATAAAGAACAGATGTAAAATACAACACTAGCGCTGGCTACATACAGCAACCTATGGGCATACTGTACCTTTAGATTTGCATCTAAAATTAAGGCTTACATCTGAACCCTATAAATCCAGAGTTTTACAATTAAAGATTAGAAAAAAACCTTTATAACATTTCATTGTGGTGGAAATTTGACTTACCAGGTTCCATCAGGACTACCTCTGGTAAAATGCCCTAATAGTTCAAAAGGATGTCAGAGAGGTCCCTCGGGGGTGGACATATCATTTGTTCAACCATGAGGACTCGGATCTTTGGAGGAGAAATTTCTTGCACCCAGCGATAATATCTGACTGCGAGTTACAAGACAACTGTTCAAACCAAGCACATGCACTCAGAGCACCCACTCATTGCACCTTCCTATTTGTTTTCCATCTATCTCTGCTAAGGAAGAGTGAATCAATTCCAAGCAAATAGAATTAATTTACAATTTCTCAAAAATTTACAGAATATATCTAATCTCAATTTTTTGGGGGGGAATTTTATCTTCGTGAATACAGAAAAATGGCAGCCAGTGGTCTCCAGTTTGCTGTAAGGAATTAAAAAACAAAAGTTCATGCTCATCTCGTTCCTCACCTCTCCCTGCCTCCGTAACTCCCAAAGGTTCAACATTAACTCCAAAAGGCACCTGCTCCAGTCGTCAATTCATCCCCAGTCGTCAATTCATCCTGGGGCCTCCGGTGTGTTATAATGTGTATTTTGCCACATGGGTGATGAACATTGTGATGTTATAACGTTTGTCAAAGCCTAGTAACAGTGGGAGTGTCAGTGAAGAATGAACAGAAGACCAGAGCGAGCCAAAAGCCAGGGTGGGATGTAGCAGCAGGGATAGGTGAGAGGTGAAATTAGGGTAATATTTTATTGTTTTGTTAACAATTAAATCTCAAATGAACCAAGCGAATCTGCTCAATTACAATTTATTAATCTCCATGCTTTTGTAAAGCCTAAGTAAAAGAGCAATAAAAAGGTGATAAAGTGCACTGAACTGCTAGGTTATGTCAAGGGTACTTGGTTTGGTTCTTTTGTACTGACAAATTTCCATTAATATAAACTGCCTTATCATAAAGTTGGGATATTGCACACCTATCCCGGGTATCCCAGGCTCTGCTTCCTTACTCTGGGTCCACTGCCCTCTGTTGTGCTCCACATTGTTTTTTGCAAGTTGCCCGATGTAGCTCAATGTCTCATCTCCCCTATTTAAGACCCACTAATAGCTTCACCTGTGTCTTAGGAGCTTATCTCACTGCGGGACACATACCATCCCGGCCGGGACAGCGGGTGGAAGGGTCTAAATCGGGACTGTACCGCTCAATCCGGGACAGTTGGGAGGTATGGGATTGAGACTATAGAGTCCCATTTTTGGTGTTCTCCACCATATGTGCATATCATGCTTCAATTTGGAATCATTCCTGCTGGGTTGTACTTCATTTGTCCTTCAGCTCCTGAGATTCCTGATTATCGAAGTCATCGCTGTTCCACGCGTCCTCTAGGAAGTTGCAGCAACGCCCACCCGGACATAAGGCTTAGTGGATCCACGTCCCCATGTGAACCTTATAGGGGTGTTGTTTCACTACAGGCAATGGTAAAATATGATTACAATATACCACCAACATCCAAGTCGTGAAATGGAAGAGAACTAATTGTGCAAAGATAACTGGTGCCCAAAAGAAAACAAAGAAGCCATGTTGTTCTAATGACATAATATGATAAGAGCCACGCAGATGAATTTGATCGAATTTACCCAAATTTGGTAAAATAGTAAATCATCGTATCTTAAAAAAATGATTACGGTAATCTGCTCCGAATTAGGCCCAATCCCAGCATTCCTTTGGCGCTCCTCTACCTATAACATTGCAGCAGCTCTAGTAATTGCAGTCACGTTAACTTGTGGTTCTCACAGATATTTAATACTTGACGTTAAAGATCTCAAATAACGAAAAACCAGCAACAATTTGTTATTACAAGCAAAGACAAAAAAACTTTCTACACATGAATGAACCTAAGACTTTAGAGTATAAATTAAAATGAAATACAGCTCACTGTACAGAGAAACAAATATCAGGAAACACTGGAGCATGTCAAATTATACAGAATGAATGATGATCGAAGCAAACCTGTTTATATAAAGGACCGGATAGTGAATGGGTCCTTCTATTTATACAATAGCACTTAAAGGATTATTCCAAAATCTTGGCAAGTCATCGCTTAAGGGTATGCCACACTAAACAATATCGCTAACGGGATCGCTAAAAAAACGTCACTATTTAGCGATCCCGTTAGCGATATTGTTCAGTGCGGCAGCTTCCAGCGACGAGCTTCCTGCTGTGATCTCGCTCGTCGCTGGAATCGTTCCGGACCCTATTTCATCGCTGGCGCTCCCGCTGGGTAAGTATCTAATCGCTGTGTGGCACCTTTTCTTAGCGATTTAGCGGTACTTTTGTACCGCTAAAGTCGTTAAGAAGATCGCTAACGGCGATAGCGTCGTTAACTATATCGCTAAATGCGGCAGCATTTAGCGATATAGAAACAATCCCGCTAGCGATCTCATTAGTATGCAACGCTAACGAGATCGCTAGCGGGATAGCTTAGTGTGGCAGTACCTTTATCCCCAAGATAGGTGATACCTCCCTGACTGATGGTAGTCCGGCTGCTGCGACTTCTACCAATCCTTCAATAGATCTCTAAAATTCCCTGTTAAATTGGAGCTAGCCATGCGTCCCACCACCCCAATTGTCGTTTACTTACTTTCCTAGGAATTTTGAAAAATTTGGAAATTTTAATCATTTATTAATAATGTACCATATTACCATAGTAAATTTGTTCCTACTTGGTTCTATACATAAGTCTTATGAGCCCCTACATAGATTTTAAGGTTGGGGATACATGACGACTTTGACAGCGACACAAAAATCACTGCAAATTGTGGTCCATTTACACAGCTAAATACATCCAAGAATGGCTAAGAGGAAAACATTGGACTATTCTGAAGTGGCCTTCTATGAGCCCTGACCTAAATCCTATTGAGCATCTTTGGAAAGAGCTGAAACATGCCGTCTGGAAAAGGCAACCTTCAAACACGAGACAACTGGAGCAGTTTGCTCTTGAGGAGTGGGCCAAAATACCTGTCGAGAGGAGCAGAAGTCTCATTGACAGTTACAGGAATCGTTTGATTGCAGTGATTGCCTCAAAAGTTTGTGCAACAAAATATTAAGTTAAGGGTGCCATCATTTCTGTCCAGGTCTATTTCATGAGTTTTATTTTTTTTTTAATTCTTTGGAAGCATGGTTGAAAAGCAATGTCTGACTTTCATTTGTTCATTTTCATAGATTTTTGATCTATTATTACATTTGTCAGATTCAAGTTATTTCTGTCACCATTGTGGATTTTTCTGTCATTAAACAAGTGGTACCAACAATTTTGACTGCGTGTGTACATTGTGTAGTGTAGTATGTGATACAATGTGAATAGCAAATTATTGTGGTATAGTAATGTATAATCTACAAGTAATGTGTGGTAATACTTAGTGTACAGTGCAGTATACGTATAAGACATACCGTATATACCCATGTATAAGCCGAGATTTTCAGCCCATTTTTTAGGGCTGAAAGTCCCCCTCTCGGCTTATACGCGGGTCAGGGGGAGCGGGCGTGTCGGATCATACTCACCCCTCCGCCGGCGCGGTCTCTGCAGCCCCCCTGCTTCTCCCACGATCTCCGGCTCCTTCCTGCAGCTGTCACATGGCACCGCTCATTAAAGTCATGAATATGCACATATTCATGACTTTAATGAGCGGCAGCACGTGACCGCTGCAGGACTGAAGCGCTGAGGAGAGCGCCGGGAGAAGAGGAGAGGCTGCAGGGACGCGCGGCGGAGGGGTGAGTATAGCGATATTTACCTGTCCCCGTGCCACCGCTGCGTGCTGCTCCCTCGGTCTGACTCCTCTGGCTGTGAATGTTCAGGCAGAGGGCGCGATGACGTCGTTAGTGCGCGCCCCGCCCCCTGCCTGATCATTCACTGCCGAGGACCCGGAAGAGGGAGCAGTGCGCAGCGGTGCAAAGAGGACAGGTAAATATCTCAGGTGCCGGGGTCCTGAGCGAGCGGTGACACCGGCACCTGTCCCCCATAGCGCGCCAGTGTCACCGCCTGCTCAGGACACCGGCACCTGGCCCCCAGCGACGAGAGGTGAGTATGTCTTTTTTTTTTTTGCAGCAGCAGTAGCAGCAGCAGCATATGAGGCCTATACTATGGGGCATAATTGTGCAGCATATGGGGGCATAATCTGGAGCATATGGGGGCATAATATGGAGCATATGGGGGCATAAGCTGTGGAACATATGGGGGCATAATCTGGAGCATATGGGGGCATAAGCTGTGGAACATATGGGGGCATAATCTGGAGCATATGGGAGCATAAGCTGTGGAACATATGGGGGCATAATCTGGAGCATATGGGGGCATAAGCTGTGGAACATATGGGGGCATAATCTGGAGCATATGGGGGCATAAACTGTGGAACATATGGGGCATATGTGTAGCCCTGGTACACAATACCAGGAGGATGAGTGGAGAGGTAACAGTTAAGGTCTCTTCATGACATCATGTATACTTCTGACACACCCAGCAGGGGTGTGGAAGGGAGTGATTTCTAGTCAGTCAGTTTCCTGTCCTTGGACAGAGTAGACGTGTCCAGTTTAAGTCTATCATCAGTTCAGAAAGTGGAGTCTGGTGTAGGTGTCTGTATACACCTTAGTCTAGTCAGAGCTGTGCCCCACTGGAAGAAAGACTGAACTATCTATTAAGAGACAAGCAAGGCGAAGGACAAAGTGGAAGGAAGATAATTGGAAAAGTGCTTTTGACTTGGAAAAGTCCTGCACGTTGCCACCGGTTACTGGGGACCGAAGGATCACTATTGTACAGCATAGTGAAGAGAAAACCAGGAATCTACCGGACCCTAGGTCGCGGCAGACAAGCCCCTTATAGTCAGAACGTAGCTGGAGTCAGGGGGTGTGAAGACTTTGAGTTAGTGCACGACAAGAAAAGGATTCAGCTCCCTCGCAGGAAGGCTTCTAACACAAATTTGACTGGGCAGAACAGCTAAAGATTAGCTGGAATCATAGAGAGGACTACGCTTCAGGCTGGTCGTACTCAGCTTCATTGGAAAGTAAAGGAGGCCCCTAACTTGCTTAGCTGTTGCCTCAAAGCTCATCCTCCATCAACCCCATCAGCCTCCCTGGGACCTGCCTTATCATCTTGCAAGTAAAGGTATGGAAAGACGTTGACTGTGTGAGACTGAGTTATTATTGCATGCCTGCACAATCCCTACCTAACTACCGACCTGAGGGAAGAGTCCCACCTGTAGGGGACCCGACATCTAGCTGCCTCACCATCCCCTCAGAGATCTACAGCAGCGCTGGTACTAATTACCAGAATACTACAGGTGGCGTCACGAACTGTACATAAATCAATCCCCTGTAAATATATCCCCAACATACGCCAGACCGCCCGGGCCACAGACCGAGCCACAGCTACCTGTGACAATCCCATAGACTTCTACGGGCTCGGCTCTGAGTACCCCATTGCCCTGGTAACCCACAATTGTGGTGGCGGGTCGACACAATTTTTGGCGTCACGAACAGGATACGAAACTTGCAGCATTGCGAGCCCTGTGTGCCTGTGGAGTGTTTTTGTGAAAAAGGACTGTTTGCACTTTTGGCGCCGAAATCGCCATTTTTGTCGCCATATTCGCGCCCTCAGGCGCTGGAGAAGAAGGAGGGCGTACCTGAAAGAGCGCGCAAAGTCTTGGACACGCCCCCGACTCTGACTCAGCGGCAGGTCCTGCAACAGGAAGTGAACGCGCTGACATCAGAGCGCCTGCGACGAAGGTCCTGTTCTCACTGCGGTGCCTGTGAAGTAGCAGCGTCTGAAACCGGTAGGCTCCGTTTAACCAAGGGGGCGCTAAGATGTCACAACAACCGGCTGACAGTGCGGCCCCAGCCGGAGGCCCCAATCCCGCACCGTCTGGTATTGTAGCGCCAGATGGGGGCGCAGGCCCTGCACCCAGTCCGGTAGTCCCGATCATGCCACTAACGCTCCCATATATGCCTGGGGCGAAATGGCTTCCCCAATACAGCGGTGGGCCAGGCACATTAGCAGGCTTCAAGCGGAAGTTATGCAGCATCCTAGAAATGTACTCCATGCCTGAGAGACAAAAAGCTGCTGTGCTAATAGGGCAGCTAACTGGCGCTGCTGAGAGGGAAGTGGAGACTTGGGATACCGTTGATCAGGAGTCGGTGCCTGCGATCTTCCTGAAGCTTCATGCCATATTTGAAGACCGCACAGAAACGGATCTCCGGATGGCCTTCTATCACTGTTCACAACAGCCAGGTGACAGCATCCGGGACTATGCTTGCCGACTACAGGGAGCCCTGAGAGCCCTCAAGCAAATTAACCATTTAAATGCTATCGACGAGAATAGAATGCTGAAAGAACAATTTATACAGGGATTGAGATCCCCAGAGGAACGCAGAACTGTAAATTGGTGGTCCTTAGATCATCCGGATGCTACCTTTGATGCCCTAAAGGACATGGCAATAAAAGGGCTGCGGCCCCTGGGCAAACCCGAGGTGGCCACCCAACATCATCAGGGTGAAGTCACTCTGGAACCGGCAGTAACCCCCTGTTCCCCGCTAGTGGCAGAAACCAAAACGCAGGTGACACCTCCTAGTGAATTGGACTGTCTGCGCTCAGAGGTGCGCCAGCTGACTAAAAATCTGGCCGCTGTGATGAGTGCCCTACAGCTGCGGAAAGAAGAGGAAGGGAAGATCTTGTTAGCTGACTGCCCAGAGGACGTTCCGTGGATGCACCGGAGAAGAAAGAAGACGTCGCCCCCCCGGAGGAGGACGACGCCACCCCCAGGAGCAACCTCTGATCAACACCCTTCTCGTCGAGAGATCATCTGTTATCGCTGCAACCGGAAAGGTCATCTGTCTACGCAGTGTCCTTTAAACGGGCAGAACCTGGGTCCAAGGGCCAACACCCAGGAGAATACCCGTCAGGCCCCCTAGACTGGAACCGCAGGTATGTGGGCGGGCGACCCTACCTGTCTATTATCCTAGATGGTATTGCTGTTCCAGCCTTGTTAGACACTGGGTCCCAGGTGACCCTAATACCTGATGCTCTATATACCAAGTACTGGTCAATGGACAGTCTTAAACCTCCGAGCCTTGACTTTACTGTGTATGCTTCTAATGGTCTTCCTGTAGAAGTACTCGGAACAAAATGTGTAGATGTAAAGGTGGGCAGAGAGGAGTTGAAAGACCAAGGGCTTCTGGTAGTAAAGACTGTAAATGAGGAGAACGGTCTAAATATAATTTTGGGTACTAACATTATCGGTAATTGTTTGGGAGAAGTTGTGTTCTTGCTCCAACAGCTCGCTGAGATTGCCCGACCAAGGCAGAGAGGAGTAATCCAAAGAGAGATCCGGGCCCTGGTGTGTCAGCAGCAAGCGAAGCTTACCGACGGCGAAATTGGTAATGTACGGGTCACTGACTCGGATCCTATTGTGATACCCCCAATGAGTGAAATGATCATTTGGTGCAGGGCAGCCATAGGTCTGAGAGGACAGAATTACCAAGCTGTAGTAGAACCCCACCATTCAGAACATAGACCTACACTTATGACTGCTAGAGGAGTAGTAGAAGTGGTGAATGGAAGAGTACCTGTACGGCTTCTCAATTGGGGAGATGATGAGGTAAATTTACCCCGTTATGCAACCATTGCTAAACTACATGCTGTTGATAATAATTCTATTCTCCCGGCTGAGTCCTTAGACTCCTGTCAAATAGAGGAGGACAATGACCCAGCAACCCAGGTGGCGGAATGGTGTCAGCAACTCCATGTTGGGACGGACACCACTCCCGCTCACCAGAAGCAAGGGGTATTACGGGTGGTGCAAGAGTACGCCCAAGTGTTTAGCAAAAATCCACTTGATTTTGGGATCATTAAGGGAGTACGACATCATATCCCTACTGGCAGTCATCCTCCCATCAAAGAGCGGTATAGGCCCATACCTCCAGCTCACTATCAGAAAGCTAAAGAAATGTTAAATGATATGAAGAAAGCTGGGGTGATAAGGGATAGTTGTAGTCCCTGGGCAGCCCCTCTAGTTCTGGTTAAAAAGAAAGATGGTAGTATGAGAATGTGTGTGGATTACAGGCAGGTGAACCGCATAACACACAAGGATGCATACCCGTTACCACGTATAGAGGAATCATTAGCTGCTCTGAAAACGGCTAACTACTTTTCTACCCTTGATCTGACTAGTGGTTACTGGCAAGTGGCTGTGGCTGAGGAGGATCGTGAGAAAACGGCTTTCACCACCCCAATGGGGCTCTGTGAGTTCGACAGAATGCCGTTTGGACTCAGTAGTGCCCCAGGAACATTTCAGAGAGTGATGGAAAACTGTCTGGGACATCTCAATTTTGAAACCGTGCTGCTATACCTAGACGACGTTATCGTGTATTCCAAAACATATGAGGACCATCTGAAGCACCTGGCAGAAGTGTTTGAGTCCCTGTCCAGGTACGGGATGAAGTTGAAACCCTCAAAATGCCATCTACTCAAACAGAAGGTACAATACTTGGGGCACATCGTCAGTTCGGAAGGAGTAGCGCCGGACCCAGAGAAAGTCACTGCCATCCAGAAGTGGCCGGAGCCGAAAAACCTTAAGGAAGTGCGACAGTTCCTGGGACTAACGGGTTACTACAGGAGATTCGTGAAAGATTACACGAAGAAGGCAGCTCCTTTACAGGACCTCCTGGTGGGACAATCCTTAAAGAGCAGAAACCCTCCCTTTAATTGGGGTAAAGAACAGGCTGAAGCATTCCAAAAGATGAAAGAGATCCTTACAGGTGATGAGATCTTAACCTATCCTGATTACAGCCAACCGTTCCTGTTGTACACCGACGCCAGTAATGAAGGGTTGGGAGCCGTTCTCAGTCAGAAGCAGAATGGACAAGAAAAAGTCATCGCATATGCTAGCAGAAAACTCAGGCCAACTGAAAGGAATCCGGAAAATTATAGCAGCTTCAAGCTAGAGTTTCTGGCGCTGGTCTGGGCCATTACTGAAAGATTTAAGCACTATCTGGCCTCCAATAAGTTCACGGCGTACACAGACAACAACCCGTTAACGCACCTGGAAACCGCCAAGCTGGGTGCCATGGAGCAGCGATGGATGGCTCGGTTGTCCAATTACCAGTTTACTATCAAGTACCGGGCAGGTCGAAAGAATGCTAATGCTGATGCGTTGTCCCGAATGCCGCATGACTCTGATACGGAAGAAGAATCGGACGACCTGGAAGAAATTGAGCTACCCGCGTTCCATCGAAATGGGGTAGTCCACGAGCATCGAGTCCACAGAAAGCAGAATGGTGCAACATTAAATCCTTTACCCCATCATAGTTGGAAAGAGACTCAGGACAGTGATCCGGTGGTCAGTCGCATCAAGGAGTTGTTAAGACAGGAAGGCTCCTCTCTGGAAAAGGATGCACCTATGTCAGCCAAGCTCCTGTGGAACGAGAAAAGCAGGTTGTTCCTATACCGTGAGAAGTTGTGCAGAAGATACGTCAACCCCAGAACCCATGAAATGGTCTGGCAAATCGTGGTCCCCAAGGCAGACGTCCCAATGGTGTTGGAAGCGTACCACGATCAAGCAGGACACTTTGGCTGGAGGAAGCTGGAGACCCTGTTGAGATGCCGGTTCTACTGGGTAGGGATGCGCAGCTCCGTCGAGAGGTGGTGTCGGAACTGTGGACCCTGTGGTCTCAGAAGAAAGGACTACGGAAGTCAGAAGGCCCCCCTGCAACCTATCCGGACGACTCGTCCCCTGGAGATTGTGGCCCTGGACCACGTCAAACTGTCGCCGAGTAGATCTGGATACTCATACGCCTTGACCATGGTGGACCATTACTCCAGATTTCTGGTAGTCGTTCCAGTGAAAGACCAGACCGCAGTGACGGCCGCGAAGACCTTTCAAGCAAGCTTCTGCAGACCGCATGGGTATCCCGAGCAAGTCTTAACCGATCAGGGACCTGCTTTTGAAGCCGATTTATTCAAGGAATTCTGTCATATGTACGGGTGCAAGAAAATAAGAACAACACCATATCACCCTCAAACCAACGGTCTTTGTGAAAAAATGAACCATATTGTCCTTGACTTGTTGAGATCCATACCGTTGGAAGACAGGAATCGATGGCCGGATTTACTGCCTGATTTGGTTGATTTGTATAATCATATACCTGTAAGCTCAACTAACTGCACTCCAGCCTATCTTATGAGAGCAAGGCCTGGAAAACTACCAATGGATCTAGAACTTGGAGTGGTAGAACCGGAGGCAGACGACGCTGTTGAGAACTGGGACGTCAATCGGCAAGAGCAATACAGAAGAGTACAAATCTGTGTGGAGGAAAGTCTCAATAAGGCACGGGAGAAACAGGAAGATGTTTACAACCGAAATGCTCCTGCCAAGCCTTTGATGCCTGGAGAGGTAGTATTAAAAAGAAAAAGAAAGATGCACAAACTGGATAATCAGTGGGAGCAAGAACCCTACGTCATACAAGATTCTAAATACGACAACAGAAAAGTTTGTGTCGTCAGTAAAGACGGAGGAAGAACAACAACCACTGTGTCCAGAGATCATTTGAAGTTGTGTCCAGAACACTTAAAGAGTTGTGAAAAGAACCCTGTCTTCAATCAAAGAGAAAGAAAGGAAGAGGTCCTACACACAGATCTGGGAGATTTTCCTGCGGATTGGCCCCGACTGGGAGATGCTGTGATAATTCCAGTGTTGCAGTTTTATCAGCCACAAGAGGAAGTTTTACCTCCAGTTGTGCCTGTGGTGCCAGTTGAGCCCGTCCAGGAGTTACCCATTCCAGCAACACCTCAACCTGTGGAACCTCAAGATGGATCATCTGAAGCAGCGCCCCATACTATGGGATCCCCTGGTGAAGCTGACTCACACCGCCCAGCCATCAGTACGCTTGCCAGATCCATAGAAAGATTAAGGCAGTTCTATAGTTTGCCGTTACGCAGTGCAGACAGATCGCAACTTGTTATACCTGAAACTACACCACGTAGATCAGAGAGAATCACAAAAGGGAAATTACCCATTAGATATCAGCAGTAGTTATAACGAATTGATGTAAATATATTGTGAAAAGTCTATATATATATATGTGTTTTTCCCTATTATGTCTTCGTTTAACAATGGACTCAGAGGCTGAGGACTGAGCCAGCCCAAAAACTGTATCCTGTAAATAGTTGCACTAAAGTGCCTTCTTAATGGTTTCACATGAAACCTTGACTCACCTCTGAACCAAAAACCCGTGTGGTGTGGCACTGAGTGAGGTCTGCATTTGGATGTCCTGCAGCCCACCCAGGACCCACGTTGAAGGTTTGGTGCGGGTCCTTCACAAGTATCTTATATATATATTTATTAAATGCTATTTGATACTTTTGTATTTCTATATGTAAAATGTTATTGTTCGTAACGTTCAAGGTGTTCTCACCTCCCGGATGGGAAGAAGTTAATGTTTGTTGTTATGCATAAACAAAATTTTCTGTCTTCTTTATATTTTACAGCCCGGGAGTGCTGTCATTTACCATGGGGGAATGTGTAGCCCTGGTACACAATACCAGGAGGATGAGTGGAGAGGTAACAGTTAAGGTCTCTTCATGACATCATGTATACTTCTGACACACCCAGCAGGGGTGTGGAAGGGAGTGATTTCTAGTCAGTCAGTTTCCTGTCCTTGGACAGAGTAGACGTGTCCAGTTTAAGTCTATCATCAGTTCAGAAAGTGGAGTCTGGTGTAGGTGTCTGTATACACCTTAGTCTAGTCAGAGCTGTGCCCCACTGGAAGAAAGACTGAACTATCTATTAAGAGACAAGCAAGGCGAAGGACAAAGTGGAAGGAAGATAATTGGAAAAGTGCTTTTGACTTGGAAAAGTCCTGCACGTTGCCACCGGTTACTGGGGACCGAAGGATCACTATTGTACAGCATAGTGAAGAGAAAACCAGGAATCTACCGGACCCTAGGTCGCGGCAGACAAGCCCCTTATAGTCAGAACGTAGCTGGAGTCAGGGGGTGTGAAGACTTTGAGTTAGTGCACGACAAGAAAAGGATTCAGCTCCCTCGCAGGAAGGCTTCTAACACAAATTTGACTGGGCAGAACAGCTAAAGATTAGCTGGAATCATAGAGAGGACTACGCTTCAGGCTGGTCGTACTCAGCTTCATTGGAAAGTAAAGGAGGCCCCTAACTTGCTTAGCTGTTGCCTCAAAGCTCATCCTCCATCAACCCCATCAGCCTCCCTGGGACCTGCCTTATCATCTTGCAAGTAAAGGTATGGAAAGACGTTGACTGTGTGAGACTGAGTTATTATTGCATGCCTGCACAATCCCTACCTAACTACCGACCTGAGGGAAGAGTCCCACCTGTAGGGGACCCGACATCTAGCTGCCTCACCATCCCCTCAGAGATCTACAGCAGCGCTGGTACTAATTACCAGAATACTACAGGTGGCGTCACGAACTGTACATAAATCAATCCCCTGTAAATATATCCCCAACATACGCCAGACCGCCCGGGCCACAGACCGAGCCACAGCTACCTGTGACAATCCCATAGACTTCTACGGGCTCGGCTCTGAGTACCCCATTGCCCTGGTAACCCACAATTGTGGTGGCGGGTCGACACACATAATCTGGAGCATATGGGGGCATAAGCTGTGGAACATATGGGGGCATAATATGGAGCATATGGGGGCATAATCTGTGGAACATATGGGGCATAATCTGGAGCATATGGGGGCATAATCTATGGAACATATGGGGCATAATCTTGAGCATATGGGGGCATAATCTGTGGAACATATGGGGGCATAATCTGGAGCATATGGGGCATAATCTGTGGAACATATGGGGGCATAATCTGGAGCATATGGGGGCATAATCTGTGGATTATACGGGGGCATAATCTGTGGAATATATGGGGGCATAATCTGGAGCATATGGGGCATAATCTCTGAAGCATATTGGGCATAATCTGGAGCATATGGAGGCATAATCTGTGGAGCATATTGGGCATAATCTGTGCAGCATATGGGGGCATAATCTGTGGAGCATCATATGGGGGCATAATCATTTTTCACCCTAGGCTTATACGCGAGTCAATACGTTTTCCCAGTTTTTTGTGGCAAAATTAGGGGGGTCGGCTTATACACGGGTCGGCTTAAACATGAGTATATACGGTAGTTTAGGACACAGAAAAGTGCTAGAATGTAGTTGCCCAGAAACAGACAGTAGGGACAGATACAGAGTTAATGTTGGGACTAGCCCATAGGGGAGAAGCTAGCCTACAGGGAAAGGAGATTACTTCCTGATAGTCAGATAGAGAAATGTTCAAGTAGAAGTAAGCAGTATAAGTGGCTACTGCTTCCAAGGAGTGATCTACAGCTGGAGGAGACTAGAGCGAGGAATAGCAAGATTCTGAGGAGAGTGATGGACGAGACTAAGAGACTTTCCATGAGGCGGTCCTGGATATGATGCCAGATCACTGGATACCCTAGTGTTGAAAGTAACAGACCTAAACAGGGTTGGGAGTGTGGGACTAGTGAGGGTCCCATGTGGTGGATCGAAGGTGTCCATATTGATAGGACGCGGAGCAGCTGAGCGAGTGGAAAGACTCGCTGATCAGGACTGTGGCCTAAAAGCTGGGTTGTGGCAACGTAGGACGAAACAGATAAGCTGCAGGGGCCTGGGGTAGCCTATAGAGGAAGACTACAGTAGGAATGAAAATGCTTCTTACTGTTAAGGAAACGTGCTTAAGACTGTGTGCCCGCTATCCTTGTACATAACCCTTATCAAGTTCAGTAAAGACCCCATGTTTGAACGGAAGGTGACCAAGTCACTGGGTATTGTCTGATAAAACTATGACACAATGTTGGGTTTGCGTGTGGTTGTTACCATGAGGACGTATAGATTTGCATATTAGCTGCATGAGAAAAACGATAAAATACTTCGTGAAATTAGAGGCATTGGCACAATAAATGATGCGAATTCTTCACAACCTTCTGTGTCAGGGGAATGATGGCACAATATCTTAGCAGGTTGAATGTTTGGCATTATTAGGATATTTCTCACTAATATCACATTTTGGAGCTTAAAATTTTAGGGGGAAGATGATGCTCATAATAACCAATCAGACTTGTGCATTCCATGCCGAAAAAAAAAAACTGCAATCCGACTGTCAGCCATGAACCATTTCCTCATGTACCATGATAGAAGAATCTAGTTTTAGCAAAAGAAAATGTTGGCATCTAGCACTGACTTTCTTCCTGCCGGTCTTCTTCCTCGTGTAATTATCCAGCGTGCCAGCAGAGCCTGTGGAGGGACTGCCCTGTAATCACGCAGGTCACATTTTCTCCCATAAAAATAAAAGAAAGGACGCGGGAGACGGCGGAAAGAGATCGCTGGGACTTTGTGAGATGTTTAGGATAATGTTATAGCTCGCCGGCATATGCTAAGCACTCGGCTAATAATCTGCAGGGGTCTATCTGCCATAAAAACAAGGGTTCTAACGTCTCCCCCTGGTGCCACATGATACGGATAAAGAGTCACTTTATTGGGAAGAGAATTATATTTTTTCTTCGAACGGAGACACGCATGCATTACAAACTGTGATATTTCTCTGTCTGTGGTAGTCCATATTAAATTCTACGGCTTAGAAAATAAAAAAAAACGAGATGCACACATGTATAAATAAATGATTGCAGAAATGGATCCTCAGGGGTGGAGAGAAATGCTAAGCAGGGGCGTTAACTTGTGGGCGGAGCCATAAAGAAATGGAAATGCCTCTAATACAGGAACAGACGCATTCTAGGATTAAGTTATAGTTTTAAAACAGCAAAAGCGCCACAGGCTGCTGACCTCTACTCCATTACCACTGCACCAGGCTTGTACCTTTGGCATTTACCCACCCGTGGCAGCAGTTACTGTCAACAGCTGATATTAAGCCCATTGTAATACCCATCAATCTAAGTATCTCAGTATTTGGGCTGCATGATCAGAAACTGAAGTGGAGCCTGGCATTAAAATGTTTATTGGCAATTGTAGAAGGGCAGGTTAGCAACCAGACCCTTAGTTGGAACATACGCTACTTCTATGGTATACAACTGGCTCCAAGGGCCTGAAATTTAAGACTATTTGACATGGGTTTCAGTATACAAGCTAGTCCAAACTTAGATGTAGTGAAGCTGTAATGATAATTGATGCCCATAATTATGTAGGGGGGCGCTGTTGCAATGATGTATATGGAAACTTTGCCCACAGCAATG
>JARQOD010000003.1:69786253-69826766 GCA_033576555.1 Oophaga sylvatica | reverse complement strand
GAAAGGGGGCCCCCCGTCCGTCGCCCTACGGGGACTAAAGGGGGGGAAAAAACCCCTTTGAGGCTGGGGGACCCCCCCCCCGGTGGGCAAACAGCAGGGTGGGAGATCCGCCCCCAGTCTCCCCGGGGGAGTCGACCAACATCTTCAGCATCTGCTTTAAGGTGCTTTAAACCCGCTCCACAAGCTTGGTCTGTGGGTGATAGGGCTGGCCCCCAAATGTTGCCCTGTACCTGCTTACAGAGAGCCCCCATCAGCTGCGACATGAACGGGTCCCGGCGGGAATTTCCTTGGGAAACCCCACTCTGGAGAAATCCCCAGTAAGGCAGGGGCCCCATTTGTCGGCCCGAATGGACACAAAGCAAACCGCCCCCGGGCCCGGGGGCATAGTCCACCGTTGTATGAAGCATTTCCCGGAGCGGTGGAGTGGCAGAGGTCCAATGAGATCCACCCCACCCTCGAGAAAGGGCTCTTCGATGTTGGGCAGAGTTACCAGTGGGGTTTTGGGGGCGCGGCCCACCCTCTGACAGGTGTACAGGGCGGCAGAGGCTATCACCTCGGTCCTCATTCCGGCCAGTAGAAATGTGAGCTAGCCTGGCCCTAGTTTTAGTGATCCCTAAGTGCCGGCCATTGGAATCTCGTGTGCGATCCGCAAAAATTTCCGCCCTGAAGGGATGGGGCACCACTAACGTCGGCCCGGGGCCACGCCCCGGGTAAAACCCGCTGGCCCTTACCCGGTCACCCGTCCCTGGTCCCAAAACACTCGCTCGCGGGTCAGACCCAGGGGAGGCGTCCCGCCTTTTCCTTGAGAGTCTTCAGGCTAGGGTCAGCTTCCAACGTCCCCTAAATCCTGACTAGATATGCAAGAAATTTATGAAACTGCCCCGTCTCTGTCAGTTCCCCGGGGCTGTCTCCTGGTACTGTTGACTCGGCAGCCACTTGGTCAGAGAGGGGGAAACCGCGGACCTCCGCGAGGCTCCTTGGGTTCAGGCTCCAAATCCTGGTAAACGGCCACGACCGCTGAGACCACGGTAGCGCCTGCTTTCCCTCATCCTCTGACCAAGTCGCCGGGTCAGGCAGACTTCCCTGACTTCCTGACATCACGGATGTGGGGAACTCCTGACCTGGGGTCCTACCTGGTGGCTCCTCTCCCGGGACACCCCCTCCCCCCATGGCCTGTTCCTCTTCCTGCAGGGGCCCTAGACTCAGCAGGCTGGATTCACTTAGGGACCCTACACTGCCCATAACAGCCCCTCCCTCCACCTCTGAGCTCTCCCCTACAGCCTCCTCACCTGTCCTCACTGTGAGCCCTGTGTGTGTAGTGTCAGTGCATGGCTTACCATCAGGTTTCACTCCCTCCTCCACTGTTGGAGGCACATTCAATACATTAACATTAGCATTCACAGTAGAGTCATGACATTCTTGGGGAGCCGGACTTGGGGGTTCAGTGGCCACATACTGGGACACTAGCCGCCCCAAATCGGTCCCAGCAACACATTTGCAGGAATATTCGGCGTTACTCCCACCTCCCGCATCCCCCTCCCGGCACCCAATCCAAATACACCTTGGCAACGGGCAGCGCCGGTTCAACGCCTCCAATTCCGGAGACGGAAAGGGTTTTCCCAGGTACCAAGTCTTGAGGGGACACCACCTCAGGGCGTACCAGGGTTCGTTCAGCGCCTGTGTCCCGCAGTCCCATGACCGTTGAGCGGCCGATGGTGACGGGTTGGTAATTGTCTAGGGACCTCCCACCACCCCCTCCCACACACAAAACAGTGGATGGTTTCTGGGACAGGGATGGGGCCTTCTGGCGCTGGGGACATGCAGCCTTAAAGTGTCCTGGCTGATTGCAATTATGGCAACATCTGGGTTCTGTTCCTGGCCTGGAGAGGGCAGCAGGGGGTACACCCCTTGCACTCGGGGGGCTGGATATGGGGCTGGGGCAGGATTGGGCTTACCCCCTCTCCAGGTGCTGCTGGCAGGCTTCTTTGGCTCCGGCGCCCTGTTGTTGGCATACTCGTCTGCCAGGGCGGCTGTAGCAGAAGCCCCCTTTGGTTTCCGGTCACGGAGGAACTGCTCGAGGTCTTCTGGGCAGTTCCACAAAAATTGCTCCACGACAAACAGTTCCTGGACCTCCTGACGGGTAGTGAGCTCTAGACCCGAGGTCCAGTGCTCCGCAGCTCTCAACAGGGCCCGCATGTGGTCGGTCCAGGTGTCCTTTGAACCCCGCTGCAGGCTCCTGAACTTCCTGCGGTACGACTCCGGGGTGAGGTTGTAGTGCTGGATCAGGGCCCGCTTGATGCTGTTGTAGTCCTGCTCCTCCCCGGCAGGTAAGTCCCTCAAAACTTCCAGGGACTTACCCCTCAAACGGGGGGTCAGGTACCTTGCCCACTGATCCAGGGCCAGATGATGTTGGAGGCATGTCCTCTCAAAAGCAAGCAGAAAGGAATCCAGGTCTCCATCCCTTTCAAGTAAGGGAAAGTCCTCCGCCCGGACCTTGGAAGCCCTTGTCTCCGGTGGGCCTGGTGCGTCCAGCGGGGGCCCGTGCTGAGCCATCTCCAGTCGGTGCTGGCGCTCCGCAGCTTCACGGCGTTCTGTAGCCTGCAACACACGTTCTGCATGCTCACGCTCTGCTGCTCTCTCTGCCGCTGCTTGCTCACGCTCTGCTGCTTTCTCTGTCGCCACTAGGAGTCTGTCATAGGCGGCGTCATTACCAGCCTCGAGCTGTACCATAGCCGCTTGGAACATGGCCTCCGATCTGGACAGACTGGGACGGGCAGGGGGTGGACAGTCCTCTGTGAGACTGAGCACGGGGGTCGGGCTCCTTGGGGAGCCCTGGCTGAGCTCCCCCTCATCGGTATCGAACCCCTCATAGGCCACAGCATTGGCCTCCCCCTTTGCCCTACTCCTGGTGCCTTCCGCCATCTTGGGAACCTTTGGTCACTGAAACACAGCTGCAACCCTGACCTTGCACACAACTTGTTATATTTACACTCTGACCGTCTAGTGCTGGGCTGACCTTAAGACCCCAGCAGTGAAAGTACTGCTGGTAGTCTCTAGTGTCTGGGAGTAGGGGTCCCTCGCACACTATTACTCTGATCCCACCGCTGCCACCAATTTGTGAGGAACTCAGCCGGCCGCCACAACGGTAGCCCGGGTATCACAGCTTCTGATACCACCGCCGCTACCCAATGTGACGGACGATCCCTTTCCTCCCACGTCACCAATGGGACGTAACTCCACAGGTACAGCTCTCCGGCGCCCCCCTTTGTCTCTCAGGTCAGTAAGAGAACTGCACCTAGAGCAAATGGCCGCCGGGGAAGGTGTCCTGCTACCCACTGGGTATTCTAAGATTCGTGATCAGAGTAAAAGCATCAGCCCAAGATTAATTTTATGGTTTAATTTGCCTTAAGGGCGCACTAGATAATTACAGAAATATACAGTAAAGCTATACAACGTAATTACAATGGAATGGCAGTCAGAGTAAAAATACAACAATAATGTACAAGGCTTAAAGATATTAGCTATAGATCAATATTACCGGGTTATATGGTCATGAGGAGGCATGGAGCTCTGCGTTCCCCAGGTGAAAGTCTTCAGTTGCTGGACAGCCCCCAATGCATGTGCTGCAGCTCCATTTGGCAAGTCTGTCCCTGGTGCTTCTGTGTGTGAAAATGGAATGAGAGGGCAGCCTCTTCTTGGCTACAGCTTTTGAACCTGCTAGGCCCTTCCCCATTTGCTTTGAAGCCCGCATATTAACTGGCCTGCAATTCATATGGAGCAGGAAACAATGGCTTGAGCTTGAGCTAATTACCATACGACTGACCATCTTATTCAGACCCTGGCCTAAACCAATTAGCATGTAAAGGCCTATTGATTCATAGTGGACATCAAAGCTGGCCGTACTGAATATGCTAATAGGCCCTGTGTAGCTAAAAGTCTGTGGCTGTGTGAACTGACAAAATGGAGGCTGGTACAGGCCCTATACAAAATGGCGACAACCTTTTCCTTACACTACCATATGTCATGATCCAATAAATTGTTTCTTTTTTCTTTTTTCCTTTTTTTTTGCTGATCCACAACACCCTTCATGCCTGGGTGTTTTTGATCTTTTTATTGTGTTTTACTATTTTATTTATTGTTCTTTCTTGTTTCATCTAATTAGTGTGACGTCATGACTCTTTGTGCTCTCAAAGACCTCTTTTTTCGCCCGGTCCACTGGCTTCATCCACACTGCATCTTCTACCTGGCATTCTACTAAGGAATCCATTCCAATATGCTGCAATTATTGTTATTTATTGTTTTTTTGTTACTGTTTTGCACTTATCTTATTATTGGTACTGTACCTTTAAAAATCTTCTCTGACCATAGAATTTACGTCTCGCGGCTGTGCACATGCGTGTTGTTGCTCCCGGTACCCGGCATGTGGGCGGGCGTCCAGTCTGCCTCCTGAGTGTGCCCGGTGACTTCCCGCTCCCCGTGCGTGCGCAGTGACGCTGGACTCCTGTGTCACTTCTGCCGGGACCTGGCGGGTGCAGCGCGCATACGCCGAACAAACCACTGTCATTGGTCCACAATGGACCATGTGACACATCACATGGGCTTAAATAAGGTCCTGCTTGCACAAACTAATAATATCCCCTTGAGAAAGCGGTGTATTATACATGCAAAATGCGCATCGGGGCTTCACCACATGGCCCAGGGTCTCTCCCCTCCTGCATTTGGTAAGCACTATCCTTGGATGTGATTTACTTTGACCACTCTTACTGCTTTCATGGTGTTACCATTCTTGGGTGCCCACAACCATATGCCCATCTATTACTATTGGTACTTTTTACGCTTATGGGACATGTGCAATGGGTCTGCAGTAGGGAGAGGTGACCCTGGTATTTCTGTTGTTTCCTGGATAGCGTCATGTCACATTGTGATGAAACGTGCACACGGTCCGCCACACGGTAGCCCGGGGTATCACGGCTTGTGATCCCTCCGTGCCGCAAATGTGACGAAAAGCGCACACACACGACGGCTGCTGCCGTCCGACCCAGTAAACTGCAGGGATTTATAATTATCCCACTTCCACTTAGGAACTTGCAGCTCTCTGGTGCCCCCCTTACCCTCAGGTCAGTCAGGGAACTGCACCTAGGATAATTAGTCGCCAGACGGGTCACTTGGATGTGTGCTGGCTATTGGGCACGCTGCAGTGAAGGAATTATAATTACTCCGGGCCGCAGCCGGGCAATACACTTATAAAACCCGCTCCGTCACTGCCAACGCCACCCCATAGGTCAACACTTTACACCCCTTCTTTTAAGCTGCCACCAGCTACGGTTTACTTGGAACAATTTATCAAGAGGGTCCGTAGCAACCCCAAAACAGTAGCGTAGTACTTCAGGCACGTGTAAATTCATTTATAGAGTAGGAGAAACAAACTAATAATTTTATAGGTTTATTCCTTAAAAATGCAGGCAGTGCTTATAGTTTAAAAAAACGGTAACAAGCTGAGACAATATCGTTATGTACAATATGGTTACAGAAAATAAAAGGGGTTAACATAAGGAAGATCAACTTACAGTTCTTAGATCATAGTAGGCAAGCCATGCGGTCGGGGGAGGGGAGACACATCACAATGCATCACAGAGCTGCTATAAGTCTGGTGTCCAGGGCAGATCTGAGGCAGAATACCTGGCCCCTACCTTATAGACCTGTGGCCGTGACATCATAAACGGGGTGGAGTTACCAGGGTCCTCCTCTTGCTCTAAGTGGTGATCTTAGTTCAGAAAACTAATAACTATCATAACTTAGAGATGAAGTCTCTTACAGCGATGCAGAGCATACCATTGTACTCCGCAAGATGTTGGCGTGCATTTAAGTCTAAACGCAGAGTGCCTGGGTGGATCGGCTAAGCAGAAATCTGTTTCTTAGGTTCTGCTGGTGCCAGTGCTTAGAAAATTCACTGATCCCTGGATTCACCAATGAATTGGCAGATATGAAAATTGCATACTTATAACATACACAGGAGCCAAGATATTTGATCTTGAATAACTACCATACAACAAAGGAACAGACCATGTGGTTTGTCAGCTGCTTTCAGCCAGCCTCCCAGTGGGGGCTAGCCACCTGGAATCAGATTACACAGAGTGTGTAGTGAGCTGAAGGGGGGGGGGGAAGCCCACAGGCTGCAAAGCCTAATGAATGCAGTAGTTGTGGAAAGTTCTAGGGAAGCACAGGATATAGAGCTTGCAGTATCATCACACCTCCCCCTCTTAGAGGGCGCTAAGGAGGCATGACCTGCCGGTAATCCGACATGCGCACCTCAGCGGGTTCACCACGTCGTGACAACCCATCGGCATTCCCATGATCGCTGCCTTTCTTGTGTTGTACGGCAAAATCATACTGCTGTAGGGCAAGGCTCCAGCATAGCAACCTACCATTGGTTCCGGACACTGTGTGCAGCCAGCTCAGAGGGTTGTGGTCGGTGACCACCTTGAAGGTGCGCCCGTACAGGTAGGGCTGCAAACGTTGCAGTGCCCAGACCATGGCCAGGCACTCCTTCTCGATGGTGGAGTATGCCACTTCCCTTGGCAGAAGTTTCCGGCTCAGGTACAACACGGGGTGTTCCTGGTTCCCCGAATCAACCTGGCTGAGTACAGCACCGAGGCCAAATTCGCTGGCGTCAGTCTGTACCAGGAATGGCCGACTGCTGTCGACGGCTTTCAACACTGGAGAGCTGCACAGGGCTGTTTTCAAAGCTCGGAATGCCGCCTCACAGCCATCTGTCCAGCTGACTGTTTGGGGTAGACCGCCCTTGGTGAGGTCCGTCAAGGGTTTTGCAATGGCGCTATAGTTCGGTACGAAACGCCTATAGTACCCTGCAGTGCCCAGGAAGGACTTCACCTGCTTTTGGTCCTGGGGGTGGGCCAGGACACGATCGCGTCCACTTTCTCGGGCTCTGGACTCATGGAACCCCCGCATACCCAGTGCCCCAGGTAGTGGACCTCCCTCATGGCCATCTGGCATTTTCCCGGCTTGATGGTCAGACCTGCCTGGTGAATACGCTTGAGCACCTCCTGGAGATGCTGAAGGTGTTCCTCCCAGGTGGAACTGAAGACGGCAATGTCATCCAGGTACGCCACAGCGTACTCCTCCTGTCCCTGAAGCAGGTGGTTGACCATCCGCTGGAAAGTGGCAGGGGCATTCTTCATGCCGAAAGGCATGACCGTGGACTCGTACAGTCCAAAAGGGGTAATAAAGGCGGATTTCTCCTGCGCCTCAGGGCTCAGGGGAATCTGCCAGTATCCCCGGCTTAAATCCATGATGGATATGTACTTGGCATTCGCCAACCGCTCCAGCAGATCCTCGATGCGTGGCATTGGGTGCGCATCAAAGGTAGTGATGGCGTTGAGCCCCCTGTAGTCCACGCAGAACCGGGTGGTCCGATCCTTTTTTGGCACGAGAACTACAGGTGAGGCCCACGCGCTTTTGGACGGCCGGATCACCCCCAGCTGCAACATCTCATGGATCTCCTGGCGCATAATCTGCTGCACCTCCTCAGAGATCCGATAAGGTGTCCGCTGTAACGGGGCGTGATCCCCGGTGTCCACCTCATGGACTGCCAACTTGGTCCTTCCGGGTCGGTTAGTGAAGACGGCCCGAAAGGATTCCAGAGTGGTCAGCAACTGCAGCCGCTGGGAGGCGGTTAGCGAGGCATTTACCTCCATGTCCTCAATGGACCCATTGGCCTGGGCTTGGGCCAGCATGTCCAGGAGGGGATCCTCCTCCCCGTCCTCGGGCAGGTTGCAGACCGGTAGGACGCAGGCTTCACGTTCGTGATGGGCCTTCATCATGTTGACGTGAAAGGTCTTGCGCCTACCCCGAGTGTGGTCAAGCGTGACCACGTAGGTGACTGGGTTGAGCCGTTTGTGCACGACGTACGGGCCTTCCCAGGCTGCCTGAAGCTTATCCTTTGGTACGGGTACCAGCACCCACACCTTTTGACCCACCTGGTAGGTCCGCTCCCGGGCGTTCTGGTCGTACCAGTGCTTCTGGTCAGCCTGAGCCTGCGTCATGTTGTCATGCACCAACTGCGTCAAGGTCTGCATCTTGTCGCGGAAGCGCATGACATAATCCACGATGGACACTTCTGTGGGGTTTGGCTCATCTTCCCAGGATTCTCTTATCAACCCGAGGGGTCCCCGGACTCGCCTGCCATACAGGAGCTCAAAGGGGGAGAACCCCGTCGAGGTCTGCGGGACTTCTCTGTAGGCAAACAGCAGGTGTGGGAGGAACCGCTCCCAATCGCGTCCCTGGGTCTCAACCAGCATGCGGAGCATCTGTTTGAGGGTACCGTTAAAGCATTCACACAAACCATTGGTCTGTGGGTGATACGCACTCGATACCATACGCGTCACCTGCATTTTGCTGCAGAGAGCCTTCATTAGGCGAGACATAAATTGGGTCCCTCGATCGGTAAGCATCTCCCTGGGAAATCCTACCCGTGAAAATATGGTCACCAGTGCATCCACCACCTTATCTGCCTTAGTTGAGGACAGAGCTACTGCCTCCGGGTACCGGGTAGCGTAGTCTACCACAGTAAGGATGTATTGCTTTCCAGAGCGGCTGGGGACGGCCAGCGGGCCCACAATGTCCACCGCGATCCTCTGGAAAGGCTCCTCTATCACTGGCAACGGGATCAGGGGAGCCTTAAGAGCAGGCCCCGCCTTCCCCACTCTTCGACAGGTGATACAGGAGCGGCAGTAGTTAGTCACATCTGTCCCCATCTTGGGCCAATAGAAGTGTTGAGACAGCCGTGCCTTAGTTTTGCTGATCCCCAAGTGTCCAGTGAGTGGAATCTCATGGGCAATCCTCAACAACTCACCCCGGAACTGGTGCGGGACGACCAGCTGTTTTTCCCTCAACCACTCCTTTTGGGAGTCTCCGGGTACTGTCTCCCGGTACAACCTTCCTCGTTCCCAGAACACCCTCTCCTTATCAGTCACGGAGGTGGGCGTCTCGGCGAGGTGCCTCAAGTTCTCCAGGCTCGCATCTGAATGCAGAGCGGCCTGGAACTCCTGGCTGGAGGCAGCCAGAAGTGACGTCAGGGTTCCTTCCTCACTGGGACCCTCTGGGACCGGCTCTGGGTCCACCTCTGGTTCAGTCTCTCCTGTAGCGGAGGAGGGTCCAGATGGCAGGGCGCTACCTGCGATCCGGGCACTCTGACTGCGGGTGACAGCAGCTACATATGCAGTCTCCCCGGGGATTTCTATAGACCCATCAGCCTGCGCTGCTATGGGCTCTACCTCCCCATCCACCCCCAACACTTCAGGAGCAGTGCTACTTATGGGCCAGTTACCTTCCTCGGTGGCACTGGTCAGTGTCATGGCGTCACCTTCCTCACGGTTCCCATGCACCTCCCCATTTCCTTGAGCACTGTCGCTTGCTCCTGGTAGGGGTTCCTCAGCCGTCTCACTCCGCAGAGCGACGTGGCTGAACGCTCCTGTACCTGTGGACACATCTACCACTTCAGAGAAAGGGTTAACAGGTTCAGACGGCACAGATACATCACTATCAGCATCATTCCTAGGGAAAGAAAGGTTATCAGTTGCATCATCACTTAGCAAAGCATTGGCAGGTAACACAATCAGTTTCCCATCATCATCAACATCAACATCATGGTTAACGTTAACCTTATTATCAGATTGGGAAGGGGTGTCAGGGACATAGTACGCCACCATCCTCCCCAGATCAGTCCCCAATAAAACATCAGTGGGCAGGTTTTCGGACACCCCCACTTCCTTCACCCCGCTCCCGGCACCCCAGTCAATGAAAACTCGGGCTATCGGCAAGGGGTAGTGGACGCCCCCAATCCCGGTGACAGTTAAGGTTTTCCCCGGAATCAACTCTTCAGGGGCCGCCAGTTCGGGTCGGATGAGGGTTCGTTCAGCCCCGGTGTCCTTGAGGCCTGTAGCAAGACGGGCCCCCACGCGGACGGGCTGCACGTTGTCATAAACCCTCCCCACCACACCACCCACCAAAAGAACAGAGGCGTTGGGCCCGGAGGCCTTGGCTGGGGGGTTCTTCTGCCTCTCCGGACAGGTGGCGCTGATGTGTCCAGTCCTTTTACAGGAGAAACACTGGCGGGGGTCTGATGTAGGCCTGGCGCTGGCAAAGGGGATAGTGCCTCCAGAGGGACGACTGGCAGGGGCACTGGGGTTGGTTGCAGGCTTACCCCCTCCCCAGCGGGCGGTGACGGGCTTCCGCACCTCGGTTTTCCGGTTGGCCTCATAGCTGTCGGCGATCCGTGCTGTTCTGACCGCGTCCTCCGGTTCTCGGTCCAGGATGAACTGTCGGACCTCAGCTGGGCACAGATGCAGGAACTGGTCTTTGATCATCAGGTCCCTCAGGTTCTCAAAGGTGTCAACTGACAGTCCATGGATCCACTGGTCAAAGTGGTTCCTGAGTCCTTGCACCACATCGCTATAACTGTCGTGTGGGCCACGTTGGAGGTTCCGGAACTTCTTTCGGTATACCTCAGGGGTTAGCTGGTACTTGGCGATCAGTGCCTGCTTGATGGCCTGATAGTTGTCATCTTGATCCGGCGTGAGTGACGCAAACGCCTCCAGAGCTTTGCCCTTTAGCCCGGGGGTCAAGTACCTGGCCCATTGGTTGTCAGGCAGCCGGTACTGTCTGCAGACTTTCTCAAAGGCCCGCAGAAAAGTGTCCAAGTCTCCATCCTTTCCCATCACAGGAAAGTGCTCCGGCCGGGGCTTGGGACTCTGAGCGCTGCTGGGCACACTGCTCTGGGCTGTGGAGGGCATTGCCCCTTGTCTGAGCAGCTCCAGTTCATGGGCTCTCTGAGCTTCCCGCTCGGCTCTCTCAGCCTCCCGCTGGGCTTGGGCCTCGGCTCTCTCAGCCTCTCGCTGGGCTTTGGCCTCCTGCTGGTATCGCTGGATCAGCTCCAGGCGCCCATCGCGGTCGTCGGTTGGGAGTGCCTCCAGGGCCGCCTGCAGGTAAGGGTCCAACCCGCCCTGGGTGTAATCGTGCAGGGTTTGGGCCTCTGCTGCAGCAC
This sequence comes from Oophaga sylvatica, assembly GCA_033576555.1. NCBI lineage: Eukaryota > Metazoa > Chordata > Amphibia > Anura > Dendrobatidae > Oophaga > Oophaga sylvatica. The sequence goes on along the minus strand of JARQOD010000003.1, from coordinate 69,815,704 downwards.
CACCTTGGCTGGGGCCGGCTCCTGCGCCCGCCTCGCTCTCAGCGTGGTCCCGTGCCATCAGGGCCTGGATCACTTCGGCCTTGGTTTGGGCCATGGGGACAATCTCCCTCCACTCGCACATGGCAAGAAGAGTTTCCTTGCTATTCCGATTATACCAGTCGTATCCCCTCGTAGCCATGGTTGCCAAATAAAAGATAGGATAGAAAAACCAAAGAGAAGGGAGGGGTAACCGCAAGTACACACAATTGTCTCAGGACTAATAAACACTGAGCTTGTTCTCCAAAACTTTAGATGCAGGGTCCTTGAAGAACCGTGCAAGTTTTTTAGTGAGAGGAATGATTGCTCAGACCAGATCACTAATGCTCTATAATCCCACCGCTCTGCCACCACATGTGATGAAACGTGCACACGGTCCGCCACACGGTAGCCCGGGCTATCACGGCTTGTGATCCCTCCGTGCCGCAAATGTGACAAAAACGCGCACACACACGACGGCTGCTGCCGTCCGACCCAGTAAACTGCAGGGATTTATAATTATCCCACTTCCACTTAGGAACTTGCAGCTCTCTGGCGCCCCCCTTACCCTCAGGTCAGTCAGGGAACTGCACCTAGGATAATTAGTCGCCAGACGGGTCACTTGGATGTGTGCTGGCTATTGGGCACGCTGCAGTGAGGGAATTATAATTACTCCGGGCCGCAGCCGGGCAATACACTTATAAAACCCGCTCCGTCACTGCCAACGCCACCCCATAGGTCAACACTTTACACCCCTTCTTTTAAGCTGCCACCAGCTACGGTTTACTTGGAACAATTTATCAAGAGGGTCCGTAGCAACTCCAAAACAGTAGCATAGTACTTCAGGCACGTGTAAATTTGTTTATAGAGCAGGAGAAACAAACTAATAATTTTATAGGTTTATTCCTTAAAAATGCAGGCAGTGCTTATAGTTTAAAAAAACGGTAACAAGCTGAGACAATATCGTTATGTACAATATGGTTACAGAAAATAAAAGGGGTTAACATAAGGAAGATCAACTTACAGTTCTTAGATCATAGTAGGCAAGCCATGCGGTCGGGGGAGGGGAGACACATCACAATGCATCACAGAGCTGCTATAAGTCTGGTGTCCAGGGCAGATCTGAGGCAGAATACCTGGCCCCTACCTTATAGACATGTGGCCATGACATCATAAACGGGTGGAGTTACCAGGGTCCTCCTCTTGCTCTAAGTGGTGATCTTAGTTCAGAAAACTAATAACTATCATAACTTAGAGATGGAGTCTCTTACAGCGATGCAGAGCATACCATTGTACTCCGCAAGATGTTGGCGTGCATTTAAGTCTAAACGCAGAGTGCCTGGGTGGATCGGCTAAGCAGAAATCTGTTTCTTAGGTTCTGCTGGTGCCAGTGCTTAGAAAATTCACTGATCCCTGGATTCACCGATGAATTGGCAGATATGAAAATTGCATACTTATAACATACACAGGAGCCAAGATATTTGATCTTGAATAACTACCATACAACAAAGGAACAGACCATGTGGTTTGTCAGCCGCTTTCAGCCGGCCTCCCAGTGGGGCTAGCCACCTGGAATCAGATTACACAGAGTGTGTAGTGAGCTGAAGGGGGGGGGGAGCCCACAGGCTGCAAAGCCTAATGAATGCAGTAGTTGTGGAAAGTTCTAGGGAAGCACAGGATATAGAGCTTGCAGTATCATCACACACATTATAATTGTTTCTATGTCTATTTTATATATATTTTTCTCCTAAAATGCACAAGTTTCTAACCAGCATAGAATGGGTCATTAACCTCTTTGGCACCAAAGGAAACAAAATTCATTTAATATGAAACACAAACACATGGAAGATCTGCGACTTAAATATATAGTGGCTTTCTAGCTCTAGATCTCCCAGGAGGACGTGACCCGCTCGTGACAAATACCTATATTCCAGTGTCAGCACTGTCTCTCCTGGGGCTCGCATGACATTGTTAAGTCACACAAGCCCTGAGGCCAATCGACAATGGCTTCACTCTCCCAGCCTTCTGACGTATCACATACATCAGAAGGAAGCGAGAGAGGTTCCGGAGGTGAGTATAAGTGTTATTATTTCACAAGGGGAAAATATATGGATTGAGAAGGATTGTCTGAGTAGTGGACAAAGTCTTTAACCTCATCCATAAGCTGCTTATTTTGTGTATATTTTTTCGTATTTTCTGTTGCTGACGTGCACTCTTTTTTTGCAGATTTTACCCATTCTTTTCAATGGGGCCCCTAAACTTGCAAGTTAGGCCATTACTGCAATAATGAAAAATGCACTTAAAACCTCACGCATAAGTGTGAAAAATATGCAGGGATTTGAAATGCAGAAGTGCGGCAAATGTGCACCAAATACGCATCGTGTGAATCTAGCCCACAGCACCTGTTGGCACGGTTCTTGCCCATAATCCAAACTCTGGGACCCCCACAAAGAATACTACTGCTCCATGATTCCCCTTCCCCCTTCTTTAAAAAAATCAAAAACACTGTCCGTTAGTGATTTATTAGAATTTTGTATAAATATTTCCCCTGGCTCTGACAGCCACAGGCAGTTAGCGGAGACGTGTGTAAGACGCCTTAAACTGTTTGGGGTCAAGCTGAGGATTAGGAAGATTTGGTGGTCAGTAACAGACAGATATACACACAGACATACTCAGTAAAGTACACACTGTGTAAGTGGGATCCTTATAAGGAGAGCAAATGAGCGGAGATTTATGGCGCTGTCTGAATTCGTTGTAACACTGACCCCAATGTAAATATACAGTATTTCTTAGAGAGATCTGCGAGCAGATGAAAGTCCTCGAATCAACTCGTCTCATCATCCCCCCTGCCTAGGCCAAACTTAACTTCCAGCTCCACGCACACGGCACCACCCGCTCCGCCGCTATTTTCTTCCTTTTTAATAACCTCTCCGAGTCTCCAATGATTTCCTTTCTTTCGTGCCGCAGACCTGGAGATGCTGAGCGGAATATTTATACGGTGTTTACGGTTTACTCCAGCTTATTAGTCAAATGTAGCAAAATATCCCGGTCAGCCGGAAAGCCGGGCCCGGCAAATTCAGGACGACGGAAAAGTCATGCCGAGAACGCTGTATATATAACGTAACCTTTGAAGTCGAAGAAAAATTAAAGGGCTAAAAATTATATGGCCAGGATTTGCTGCTCTAGTAAGCAAAAGATAGAGGCGATAAATTTCCGATTTTGACAAGTAGTACTGGGCTGTGTACAAGTCTGGAGGGAAGCATATATCAGGAAAATGGAAAAAAAAAACGGGGAAGAAAGGAGGTGGAATTTTACTGCGCAAAAGGCAAAATAAAAATATGTGTGGATGAGTCGTTGCAGAATGTGGGCGGCGACACAAAGAGAAAGTCAGCGTTGAATCAACATTACCGTGTCCGAAAATATTTTCCTCCTCCTTCCTGCAGTTCTGACATTAGGCATTAAGAGCCGTAGGACGTCTGAGTAGTCTCTAATTAAAGGAGTTGTCCAGGCATACTCACTGAAATCAGGAACTGAGAGATGCTAGTGCATGTTGGGAGGTACAATGGCCAAAGGAATGGTCTGATGTCCAGCAAGCACCATGTACAGGTCTAATTCAACAAAAATAGGTTCAGAACACGACGCTCGCCAGATAACGGACAGCTGCCTTAGTCAACGCCAGAGTAAGTAGGAGAATATGGATCACCCCTTTTAAAATGACCCATATATGACTCTCCGGCAACTGCAGAGCTTCCTCGGATATAGTACCAACTATCGTCCACCATGTGTAGCAGCAAGGTGGCTCAGTGGATAGCACTGCAGCGCTGGAGTCCTGAGTTCGAATCCCACCTAGGACAACATCTGCAAGGAGTTTGTATGTTCTCCCAGTGTTTGCGTGGGTTTCCTCCGGGTACTCCGGTTTCCTCCCACACTCCAAAAACATACAGATAGGGAATCTAGATTGTGAGCCCCATTGGGGACAGCGACGATAATTTGTGCAAACTGTAAAGTGCTGTGGAATATGTTAGCGCTATATAAAGATTATTATTATGTGAATCTCCTTCCCTAACTCCAAATGGGCCAAAGAATGCAATTAAAGTAACATTTAAAAGCAAATTTGTCAGCAGCATGATGTAGGGGCAGAGACCATGATTGTAGCGATGTATCACTTACTGGGCTGCTTGGTGCAGTTTTGATAGAATCCGAGTTTACTCTGCTGTAGATAAAGAGGTGCTATGAATGTGTATAACCACACCCACAGCCCTGATTGGTAGCTTCCTGTATACACTGTCAGCAAGTTACCAATCAGTTACAGAGGCAGGATTACACAGATTAGCTGGACTGCTTGACACCTGACACCTAGTCATGCTGTAATAATCTCCTGCTGATAAAACATTGATTTAATTGAAACTACAGCACACAGTCTAGTAAATGACGCATCGCTTGAATCAGGGTCTCTGCCCCTACATTATGCTGCTCTCAGATGACAAAGCAAAAACCTTCTGACAGATTCCCTTTAAAAAAAATTCTCCTCCTAAGCTTAGAAGTTCCTGATCAGTAATGTTGTGTAAGATGAGAAATGGTACGGACTACGGCTAACAACCTGCTCTGTACAGTGCCGCTCCAGCTGACTGACGACTACAATTTTTACTATGGGGTTGTCAAGCTACATATTCCTAGCAATCACTCTGTCTTAGATTATTCGGGACCTCACCTTGATACAAGATGTCAGAATCTAAAGCCTTGTATATATCATAATGAAGCAGTCCTGGCTTGGCTGATCCCATATAACATGACATCGAGTGGTCGTAAGAAGTAAAGTGAGACTTTTATCCAAAAAGTAAGAGTACTCTTCCTTTTTTTGTTGAAATTTTTATTTTGTCCTTAAGAGTTTTGAAAAATTTTCCTTTTTCGTGAAACCCCTTGATTGGACAGTGCCAAGTTTAGCAAGGTTACCTTCAGGATCTGCTTCACAGAATTGACATTGTGCTCCCATCCCCAGCCACCCTCATAGGGCATTTTTCAAAGCCTCTTTCAGAAAAAAAAGGTCAAGGAACTCATGCTACGAAAAACAAATTGGATTTCCCATAGAAATGATTAGGAAGCCTTTCCAACTGTTTGTGTTTTAGTAGTGTGTAGCCCTGGTATTTAAGGTACACAATACCAGGAGGATGAGTGGAGAGGTAACGGTTAAGGGCTCTACATGACATCACATATACTTCGGACACACCCAGCAGGGGTGTAGAGGGGTGTGGTTTTTAGCACAAGAGAGTCTGGTAGTGTCTCCTGAGGTGAAGGGAGAGAGAAGGAGTGCCTGTCTGGAGCACCAAGATTCCTGTCGATTCAGAGAGACAGTACAGTAGTGGAGGCTAGTACAGGTGAGCCAGTTCACCTTAGCCTAGTCAGTGCTGAGATTGAGAGTTGGAGCAAGTCGAAAGGCACAGTGGAAGGAAATCAGAAGTGCTTTAGGATTGAAGTATCCTGCACATTGTCACCGGTCACTGGAGACCGAAGCATCACTATAGCTTCACGCATAGTGGTAAAAGAACCAGAGGCTTACTGGACCTTAGGTAACAGAAAGCAGCCCTTGAAGTGTCAGTACGTAACAGGGGTCAGGTGGAATAGGAACTTTGAGCTAGGCCAAGCATAGAAGAACCTAGTTTCATCACTGGAAGGCTCCACCACAAAACTGACCGGGCAGTACAGCTTTGAAATAGCTGAAGTTTCAGGAGTGAACTACGCTTTATGCTGGTTGGACTCATCATCATTGGAAAGTAAAGGAGGCCCCTGCCTTGCTCAGCCGTTGCCTCAAAACTCATCCTCCATCAACCCCATCAGCCTCCCTGGGACCTGCCTTACCATCTTACAAGTAAAAGGTATGGAAAGACGCTGACGGTGTGAGACTGAGTTATTTAATTGCATGCCTGCACAACCCCATCATAACCATCGACCTGAGGGAAGAGTCCCACCTGTAGGGGACCCGACATCTAGCTGCCTCACCATCCCCTCAGAGATCTACAGCAGCGCTGGTACAAATTACCAGAGACTACAGGTGGCGTCACGAACTGTAAATATATCTATCCCCTGTAAATATTCCCCCAACATACGCCAGACCGCCAGGGCCACAGACCGAGCCACCGCTACCTGTGACATCCCCATAGACTTCCATGGGCTCGGCTCTGAGTACCCCATTGCCCTGGTAATCCACAATTGTGGTGGCGGGTCGACACAGTAGCATCTTCTTCAAAAAGCCAAAACTCCTCCATGACCTGCAGAAAACAGTAGGGTCAGAAAGAATTCACTAGGGGATGTGAAGAGCGCCCTAATAAATCATTCCAATGGTGAACTCCAATTTTTAGTTTTAATTTACTTTATTTCTTAAATCCTAAGTCCCAAAAGTCAGAAATGCGTGCCTCTTCTATACCAAATAGCTACTGATCAAAAAAAATGTCACGAATCTACATAGTTCTGTACTTATGTGTGTCGTGAGGGATCTCACTGATGTTATTCGAAAACATTGGGGGGTCCTGAAAGTGGATCCGATTCTTAAGAATATCTTACCGGCTTTTCCTTCTTTTGTAGCAAAACGGTCAGCTAATTTTAAGGATCTCATTGTTAGAAGTCATTATGACTCTCCCAAAGTGAATGTTGCAGGGTCGCTAATGTCTGAGCGTAAAGGATTTTACCCTTGTGGATTATGTAAGGGTTGTCTAAATCTGGTGAAAGGAACAAGGTTTTCCAATTTTGATGGATCCAAAACTTATGATATTCGCAAGAATCTCACGTGTTCGTCACAGGGGGTTATCTATTATGCCCAATGTCCCTGCATTAAAATCTATATAGGATTAACAACTAGAGAACTAAAAATTAGGGTGAGAGAACACGTGAGAGATATTGCGAAGGCAGCAACTTGTGATGATCTTTCACAACTCAAGACCCTGCCGAGACATTTTAAGGAATTCCATGATTGTAATACAAGAGAACTTAGATCAGGTGACCTTAGGTATACGGGGAGGAGAATTAGGAAAAATTCTAGCACAATGTGAAAGTCGTTGGATCTATAGGTTGGGTACAATGGCCCCACAAGGTCTAAATGAAAACCTGGGGCTTTCGGCGTTTCTCTAATTGACTGCATTGATGGTTATGGTTCTAGTCAGTAAACATTTTTATGGGTGGAATGGGGTTCTCTTTTGATTTTATTGTAGTAATTGGTTGTGTTTAATTTTGTTATTCATTAAACATTTGTTGTTTTTTTAGATATTATTAAGTAAGGACTTTGTGACTGAGTATTGGATCCCTTAGGAAATTTATGCGATTGAAGATTCGTGCTGGAAGATGGACAGAGATAGGTTTGCAAAGGACTGTGGCCAGGCAGTTGAAGATCATCATTCGTCTTTTGATTAGTATCACGTTATAATGTAATAATTATTAGTAGTACACTAATGTATTATAGGGGATTTATTTAATATATTTTACTATGTTTCTTGTTTAAATATTATAATTTATAGTAAGTTAGGGTAAAAATGGATATTTAAGGATGTAGTCAAGGTTAGAATGTTTAATCACTTATAATTAGCACGGGTTTAGTTAAATTTAATGTATAATTATGTTTAGTTCTTATTACACTTAAATTGGTCTTTTGTATTAATTTTGGTTTAGTTAATGATGAATGATTCTGTTTATATATGGTTATCTCTAAATATGCGATTTTTGCCACTGTGTAATAGTATTCCAGCAAACATAGCAGTATATGTATAAGCAATTGGATTGCAGACATGACAGTTCTGTGTGTGCGCACGCGCTCGACTCCTTCCTCACATTTCCGGAAGTGTTCATTAGTGGAATAGCTTGCGTTTCAGCAGGCGTTCCAACGCGCGCATGACCGGAAGTGACGTTTTATATCAGGAAGGGAGGAGAGCTCGATGCGCCGAAACAAAGCAGATGGCTGCTTGTGATTCAATTGCTAAACACATATTGCGGTTCGTGGCTGCTTCTAATCTAATTAATTAGTGCGTATATGTGATCCAATTAGCGCTCAGGTTTTAGATATATATACCCCTCGTTATCCACCTCCAGTACGCCCCCGGAAGAAGCCGGAAGCGAAACGTACGTCGGGGTGAGGAGGAGACGAGTGGGCTGCAGTGCCTCGGGTGTCACTGATCTATTGATTCACCTCCTGGTAAAGTAATTCCTATTTATGGTATATATAGCTGCCCATGAGGCAAGACTGATTTTGCCTAATGGAGAGTATGATTATGTAGACGGTGTTCATACCTAGGTATAACATGTAGCCCAGACGTTTCCTCTTTAATTTGGGTGTTTCTACAGCATTTTATTATTGTAGTTCATGTTGTAATGGTTATTTAATAAAATTTGTACACATTTATAAGAAATATGGTTCTGGAACTCTTCTTTAGGGGTATATTGATTATATAGCCCTTGTGTTGTTTAGTGTTAAGAAGTGCCAGATTGGCATATTCTAAGGACAGTCTAGAGAATAATTATGTGTGTCGTGTATAGCTCATATTTATTGTACTTGTCTATAATCGCCCCCTCTCACATGTAAAGCGCCATGGAATAAATGGCGCTAAAAAAATGAATAATAATAATAGTTACATAGGTTGAAAAAAGACCTAGGTCCATCAAGTTCAACCTTTCTCCACCAATTGTATGGTTTGTCACTAATTTAACTATAACCATCAATGTCATCTTACAAGTGCTTCTCACAAAATTAAAATATCATCAAAAAGTTAATTTATTTCAGTTCTTCAATACAAAAGTGAAACTCATATATTATATAGAGTCATTACAAGCAGAGTGATCTATTTCATGTGTTTATTTCTGTTAATCTTGATGATTATGGCTTACAGCCAATGAAAATCCAAAGTCATTATCTCAGTAAATTAGAATAATTAACAAAAATCACCTGCAAAGGCTTCCTAAGTGTTTAAAAAAGTCACTTAGTCTGTTTCAGTAGGCTCCACAATCATGGGGAAGACTGCTGACTTGACAGATATCCAGAAGGCATCTAATGACGGTTTAATGTATATAGGAGCACCAGTCTAACGGTCAAAAGAGATGTCGATCATGCATGTTCGATTTCGGACTGCCATTTGCATTGTTCTCCCACAAATAAACCGCTGACCAACTTGTCAGTCTCATAGAGAACATGGGAGCGCTGGGTCGAACAACCTCTTCACTGTATGGAAGAGTCGGCTGAGATGACTGTCGGCTAACAGTCATCGAATGTGTATGGCTTTAGCGCGGCACAATTTATTGACGGTTTAGGTCAGTAGCCCATTTGCAGAGTACAGACTACTGCAAAATGAATTTTGTACACTTTCCTTCAGGTCAATTCCTGCAAATTTGGAACTTGCGTGGTGCAAACATATTGGTTGAAATGGTCAATGGATGTGTCATTGATTTCAATAATGCTCAACAGAGGTTTCCCAGAGCATAATAATGGAACTCCTGCTGGTGCCTATTCTTACCATCGCATTTCACTATCCTAAAACAGGTTGTCCAGGTTGTCCCGGCCTTTGTTGCTCTCCAAGGCCCCCTCCCCAAATGTGTCATTATCCACTGCAGCTAACCATTTTACTCACTTTTTTTGCCAAAATTGCCATTAGAGAAGGGCCCTGTGCAGATAAATACAGCTCCTAGGAAAGAAAGATATGGCTATCCCGAGTTGTGCTGAAGAAAGCTGGGACCGTGTACAGGATCCCCATCCGCCTGGCACAATAAGCGATGAACAGCAAGCAAATAATAATAGCGGGTGGAATTCTCTTCCATGCAGCGTTGTAATCGGTTTCAAGAGGGAGAAGAACATTCGGTTTATGATTTATTCCTCTCGCATTTACTGTGCATTCAGCAATTTAGCAAATAACGAACAGATAAAAAATAATAGGCATAATCCAGGACATAAAACACTCGGTATATAATAAGAAGAAAATGTAAAGTGGGGACCCTGAAGGAGCTACAAAAACCGCTCATAAAGATAAAGATCCGTAACATCGCAGTCCACTCTATAATTCCTTCCAGTTTCGTCTAAGTACATAGTTGGGTTTTTCTTTTTTTTTTTTTACGTTGCAAGAAAAGGTAAACAGGAGGGAAGAGATTAGGAGACAATCCGCTGTTACGCTCATTAATACAATCACATCAGCTTTGACAATGGGATATTTATCACCGTGCCATCGGAGGGAGCCTTTCGCTCCGTGATGCGCATCTGTCTAATGATTCGAGGGGATCGCTTAATGAGCAGCGTCTGTCCTCTGCCGGTGACGCTTCGATGCCTGCAAACTCCTTCTCTCTTTGGGGAAGAGAGGTGATCATCTGTCCCCGTTAACCGCATACACACTAAGCCGAACGTGTATTTAAACTGCGGCGCAGGCGAGATGCCCTCAATGGACGGAAAGGTATATTGTAGTAAATAGAGGGACGTAACTGATGAATAGACGGGGCTCGAAAAATCCATATCAGGTTGTCTTGGTTTCTACGCTAGCCTCAGGATATGTATTGTCAAACAGATTCTGGCATCCAAATTATCATCATTTAAAGATCAATATATCACTTAAACCGTGATACAAAGGGTATGAATATCATGTTATTAGGAGAGTACGCTGTGTGAAAAGCATTATTCTAAGAAGACCAGCTGAGACATTGGAAACAATCTTGATGATGTTGACTTCATATTGGATATCTACGAAGATCTCTTCGATATGCATGTTACTGTAAAGCGGCTTTCACGCTGCGCCGGTTGTACAAGTTTACTACTGTATATACGCTAGGAAAGCTTTCAGTTACACGCCTCCAAAGACCCCTCTATTTCACGCATCGGAGGCCAATTGGGTGTCATACATCTAGGATTCCATTTTCCTATCTTGGTGTCATGAGTAGAGAAAGGCAGCGAAACCGGAAAGAAATGTTCGGTGTTTGCACTGGACAGTCACTGTTCGGGCCTGATAACGAACACGGACTTTCTGTTGAAATCCGATGCAGAGTTCGGAGAGAGGAAGAGAGGGAGAGAGAGAGGAAAGGGGAGGGAGAAGAGAGAAAGAGAGAGATACTGTTGTTTTACTCGAATATAACTTTTATTAAAGTTCTGGTCAGGTAGAAGAACCCAAACTTCCACTGGTTTGCCCATCCCTAGTCATGATTTTTTTTTCTTTACTGTCATATAGAAATCCTTTGAATCCGTCTTTCCCGTTGACTCAACTTTCTCGATGGGAAGTAGTTAACAGCACATCCTGATATATCCTCTTTCAAGGGCACCATGAGTCTCCATCCAAGCATAGTAATGTGCAGACCCTCAGGGAAACATGTGGTGAGGATATGACAGACACATGGGAAGATGAAAAGTAACTATGTAACGGGTAAAACTTGCCCCAAAGAAGTTCCATCACTTGCCTTATTAGAAGACCTAGACAGCCCAAGGCTAATCTTCCTCCTTCTGCTACCACAGTAATGGTATAAAACTCGAGACTGAGAAAGAGCATTCACCCTATGCACTCTGCCCATTAGAAACGCATGGGATGAGAATGCCTGATGGAAAATTTGCACAATCCATGCACGATATTTTGTTACAACGTATCTGCCATGTATGTTTTTGATGACCATTTCGTACTAAATTGCTAGCTATGATATTTACGATCTTTTACAGCTAAAACTATACCTTTGGGGCAAAGAATAACCAAAAGATGCATTGCTAAAAGGTTCCCTTGTGTTAAGAACATGTTCAACTATTTGTTGGCCAAGACACAGACAAAAGAAAAAAAAATTAATCTTCCCGTCTTACATGAACTGCAAGACACATTCCTTTCATTTACAATGATAAAATGGCCTATTGTGAGCAAGATAATGTCAAAACACGTGTGGTGGAGGAAAACGGGCATCGGATTTAGATGCCAAAACAACTTTGGCAAGCGTTGAGGCTTGTATGTCCTCACTTGTCACTTCTGAAAAAAAAAGGGCTTTGGATTCGAGGTGTGACTTGCAGGTCATGAATGCACCCAGGATAGGTGCTAGCATGTGCAATAAAATAAAAAACACAATGTACGTCTTAAGATACCAAATGTTTAAAAATGTTTGGGCATTGGGCCAAGCAGCCTGCAGATAAAATGTTGCTTCCTGCACAATTAATGTATTGTTAATTGTGACCTCATTATTGGCATTGACAAGCCTCCTTTATTTTATGTAGGTGGAGAGGAAACTTAAGAGTTAACCCATCCTTAAAAATTCATAGCCCATTTTGTAGCGGGAAAGCAGATTACAGTGGTTCACCTTCTGTGAAGAGCTCTATCTTCTCACTTTGGAAGTTTTAACTTCTGTTCCAGACTAATCTACCTCTATGACCTTACACACCGTCCCTTGTGTACTCGTTTTATCTGCGCGCTGTCAAACTAGCTGTGAATCCCAAACCAGCATCTTTCAGCTCGGCTCATTCCGCTGAGCTGTCCAGATTATAGATCTAGATTGACATGACGGGAATGGAGAGGGAGTCAACATAAGGGCCAATGTAACAACCCAAATGTTATGTCCTGGACACCTTCACCACCCCGGAGGCTACTATGGACTAAGACCATTTATAATCCATGCAAGCTCTCTAAATCCTGGTCCGTGCCTTCTTCAGCATCAGCTATAGAGTAACAAGAATACTATATTAAGCGAGAGGACATCCACCTGGTGACCCAGATCATCGTTCACCTTCCAGATGAAGAGCCTCAGACAATACTGCAAAACAAAACAAAAAAATTCAGACTACTCCGACGCATTGTGGCTCAGTAGATACCACTCTTGTTCTGCATGGAGTTTGTATGTTCTGGTGGGTTAATTCTGTGTACTCCAGTTACTTCCTACAGTTCAAACATGCTAATCCTTGGTTCACATCTGGCTTGTCGCATCCATTACACGACATACTTTGAGGGACTCCATTGACTATTAGCAGTCCATCATTTTGGTGGGAAGAAGAGCCCCGATAGATACTAGTCTTGTCAAATATGGGTAGTTCCAATGGGCATTGATGTGAGTGATAGCAATCTCTGTACAGCACTCTGGAATATCTTGGCGCTATACAAATAAAATGCTAAAGATGAGAAAAAAGATTCACACTTCGGTGGACCGTCACTCCCTTTGGCACTCCCTGACAGCTGGACCAGGACAGTGTGGATTTTTTTCAGCTGGCAATGACGACATTTTGTGTCTTGCAATTATGAGGCCCCCGCGATGTCATCACGTCACAGGACAACGCATGACATGACTAAATCTCGTATGATGTCATGGGGGCCTAGTAATAACAAGGAGTGCCCAGGATGTCGAGTGCTGGCCGATAAAGTTCACACTATTCTGCTCACCGCTATAAAATACTAACAATATTAGTAATAAATATTAGTAAAGATGAAGATCTAAAGAGAGTCAAAGATGACACTTTGGAAGACACAAAACATTACTCTACATACATGTCAATTAATACGCTAAATTAAATTAAAGGGGTTGTCCAGTGTAAAAAAGAATATTTTTTATTCTACTAGTTAAAAAAAAATTAAAGTGATACTCACTCTCAGTAATGCCTTACTTTACCATTGATGCCTTCCTGCTTACCTCGTCCCCAATGCTTTCTACTTCTAGGTGCCATCTTGACATATAGGAAAGGGAGGGAATATGCCAGCTCAGCCAATCACTGGCAGAGATTGGTCACACCTCTGCCTAATGATTGGCTGAGGAGGCAATTCCTGCCAAGATGGGAACAGGAAGTAGAGACTAGCAGACACCAGGTAGACACAAGAACAGGAGCTATGAGGATCAGTAAAGTAAGTACAGCTCCTTTTAAAATTTTTAAACATATTTGAGCCCTTTGAAATTATTATGTTTCCATTGGACAACCCATTTTAAGGACTGACTAGAGAAAAGGGGTAAAAAAGCTAAAGTTGAAAGTAGGAAGGTATTAATACACAAAAATAAAACAAACTGAGATCCATATTACATAACTACAGAGGAGGAGGATGGTGGCTGCCCCACAGTTTCGAATCATACCCCCACCTTGTACATTAGTCAGTTTTGGACCTTGTACTTCTGGCACCCAACCTCTTGTTACAACTATTCTTGGACAGCAAGGAGCAAAACCCAGCCAAGACTGTCCATAAGAATCAGGAGCCAGGACTCGACTCACAGATGTCTTTATTCAAACCAGACCAGCATCTGGAAGACCGGCCAAAAGAGTTAATAGCACATGTAGAGCTCATTTCTCTTAGAGGCACAATGAGTACTCAACCAAGCAAAGTAATCTATGTCCCCGCAGGGGAACATGTGGTGCAGATGTGACAGACACAGAAGATGATGCAGAAAAATCTGAAGAATTATGCTTACCGGCCTCTTATAGTGGAAGAATGTAAAGTCAATGTCCCGCATCTATTACCAGATCTCCTAATGGATTTGTAGGGATTAAGACTATACCATCATTCTTAAATTTTCTAGCACCTTACAAAGTACTCTAAAGGGAACTTGTCATCAGATTCATGGTGGCACTGTGGCTGCCTTTCTTATGGAGGCACTGTGGGTGCCTTTATTATGGAGGCACTGTGGCTGCCTTTCTTATGGAGGGCACTGTGGTTGCCTTTACTATGGAGGCACTGTGGGTGCCTTTATTATGGAGGCACTGTGGGTGCCTTTCTTATGGAGGGCACTGTGGCTGCCTTTCTTATGGAGGGCACTGTGGTTGCCTTTATTATGGAGGCACTGTGGGTGCCTTTCTAATAGAGGCACTGTGGGGGCTTTTCTTATGGAGGGCACTGTGGCTGCCTTTCTTATGGAGGCACTGTGGCTGCCTTTCTTATGGAGGGCACTGTGGCTGCCTTTCTTATGGAGGGCACTGTGGTTGCCTTTATTATGGAGGCACTGTGGGTGCCTTTCTTATGGAGGGCACTGTGGCTGCCTTTATTATGGAGGCACTGTGGGTGCCTTTCTTATGGAGGCACTGTGGCTGGCTTTCTTATGGAGGGCACCATGACTGCTATTCTTATGGTGGGCACTGTGGCTGCTTTTATGGAGGCACAGTGGCTTCCTTTGTTATGGATGACATTGTGGCAGCCTTTCTTATGGAGGGCACTGTGGCTGCTTTTCTTATGGGGGGGGCACTGTGGCTACCTTTCTTATGGAGGGCACTATGTCTGCCTTTCTTATGGAGGGCACTATGATTGCTATTCTTATTGTGAGCACCGTGGCTGCTATTCTTGTGGATAAACTTGAAGTTTCCTCTCCAGACACTCAGCAAAAAAGACTCAATGTGCAAATACACTTATGGGGCACTGTGGCTGCCTTTATTACAGGGGTACTGTGCCTGCCTTTATCATGGGAGCATGCCACTATGCAACATTTGGGGGCATAGTGGCTGTACCTGCTTTTGTACATTGCTCTCTGTAGACTGAACATTCTGTATCTGTGTTTGTTGAGGTAGCATTTTTTTATTTCAGAAATTTGGAGGGAAAGTCATGGTCAACTGACAAGCAATGAAATCTTGCACCAGCAATAAGTTAGTGATTTTGCTGCAAATGATTGTGGAAAAATGTATCTGGAGGTTGATATCTTCCAGCACTGAAGGTGTTACCGCTGGCTTCATCTGCTTAGTGCCAAGGACAAGTGACTAATTGCACCAGGCCGGGTCCTGACGGGTGAGATTTCGAGGCAGCACAGGTAAAGCTCACTCACCGATGACAGGATGATTAAGTACCGCATGTTGCTTGGGGCACAGCGGTGCCAATAGCGAGGCAGCGATTATCTCCAGGTACCAGCTAGAAATTCACCACCGCACCATCCGGAAATGCCCCTATCATTAAGTAATGTGGTGAAGCAGAAGAGGAAGACATCGGGCCTGACTGCAACCGACACAAGATTTAGGACACCGGAATGACTATCCTAGAAGGGCCAGCCGCCCCTTCAGCTGCTGGATGATAATCCTAGACGATTATCATTCCGAGCACACGACTAAAGCGTCACAAGCAAATATAATTAAAAAAATTTCATACCATCTCATATATTTCCATAGGCCCATTTACATGAAGCAGTTACTGATGCAATGCGAGCGATAACAAGCAATGGTGCGGATAATCAGCCCGAGTAAATGAGGTAAAAATATCATCTGTCATTTAGTAAATTGATTGTATATACATAGACGTGAATACGATCATAGTAATGGAATCATAAGGGCACTGTGATATATAGAAAGAGATTAGATAAGATGTGAAAGAACGAAATAAGAAAGCATGGAAACGTTGCCACCATGACTATTGGCTGTGTCTGGTACTGAAGCTCAGGCTTCACTAGAAAATGGCCATACCAGACACAGCCTATGGACAAAAAAGGAGCCGTTTCTGAAATTACCGTAAGTAAAACATGCAAACAGCAGACACTTACTTTCTTATTTCATATAAAACACTTTTTAAAAGTAAAAACTAATACCACTGAAATACCCTAAGGCTCCAGCATTGTCACTCCAATGATCTGCTGACTGCCAGTCACCAAACCATTGAGGTCACTGATTAGATGCAATAGTGAGGTGACTGGTAAACGGAACATTAGAAGCAATGAAATGACATTCCGACCACCAATCACTTCACCACTGAGGGTAACGGTGACTGGTGGTCAAGATGTCATCACTTCCTAGCCAGGTGGATGTAAAGGTTCGTCGGATGCAGTGAACAGCAGGCGGCAGAGAAGGGGGTTAACAGGAATTTACTTAGAAAATAGTTAAATACGAATTCAAAGAAAACCTCCACGCAGGGAGGTGATTAGGCAAATTATGAATTACACAATAACTGTAACAAGAAAGGGAAAAGTGAAGGTAAAGACTTATTGATAGGAGTTCTGGTTGGGGAGTGGCTGAAACAGCTCTCGACGGCGTCGCAATCCGTGAACAAAGAAACGAGATGCACTGTCTCCTGACCGTGCCGAAGTATCCGGGTCTGTTGGTCCTGAGTCCGGTGATCTTGGGTCCGCTGGAGCGTGGGTACAGATCCTTCTGTTGGTTCCTCAAGGAGAACGCAGTACACCGGGAGCACAACGCTGTACAGGTTGCAGGGGTGACAAGGCTTCACACGGAATCACAAAGTTTAGGAGAAGGTGGTACGTCTGCTGCACTGCACATTCTGGGTCTGGGTCGTGGAGGGACACTCGGTAAAGGGTATGTGAGTCGGACAGTCTCTAAAGGGCTGACGTCAGTGGCGGTAGTTGGGAAGGGGGAGTCAACCTTCTTCCTGCTCTGTAGTCGCCTTCCCGCCAAGTCTCCCCCTTTCCCGTGCTCAGCTCCTTTTATATTCCCCACGCCCCCTTCTGTCAGGTGCTCAGGCTTTCCCCACAGAGGAGTCATCCCCTGCAATAGTGATGACGGCACTGATAGTTTCGGCCCCAGAGCGTTCCTCGAACCTGCAGCACTGCTCCTGTTCCTCTCCTTACATGGAGACCATCAGATTAGCAGCACTGCAGTAGGGTGGGTGGATTCCATTGGTAAGTATTGTTTTTATCTCTTGCAAGATTCCCAAACTAGGATGAAAGGGATTTTCTCATCATCATACAAGGGTAAAATCGAAAAGTGCTTGAAAAAGCAAACAACTTTGCAATTTACATGTTATTAAGAATCCTCTCCGTTCTCAATAGAAGTGGGATGTTTAATTTTGTTGTGTGCTGCTGTCTACGTGGGCAAGGAACGTGCAATAGAGCTTTTAAGCGCTGTTCTGAAGCTGACCAAATTGTTGGATGCAAAGCTGCCTCTGCTGACAGCACTGGAGAGCACACAGTTCGGACATTGGCTCAGTCATGATTCTGGTCTGAACTGTCAATCATCAGGAGCAAACCACCCAATGAGCAAGCAGGAAGCCAAGAAGCAGGGAGGCGGTGTGATGCTGAAGAACGAAGATGCGAACAAAAGGGGTTGTCCGGCCTTAGGTTGCCAGTTTGCAGTCATTCTATGAGACTGCAAACTCGCCAATCCTCACATCGCGTGACCTTTGGGATGGAGCGGTCATGTGACCACAAGTGTGCGATTTACATACTTCCGGCCACATTCTTTCTAGAAATGTCCGCATTGAACGAGGCCACGCACGTCTAGTGGGCACATGATCACATATATGCAAATCGCATACTTCCGGTCACACGCCCGCTGCTTCCAGCACCAGAGAACTCTCAGAGTGTGCAGTGCGCATGATGTCAGAATTCACAAGTGTGCAGCCATATAGTGAGTGCAGACTTGTAGCCCAAGGCCCAATCACCCCTTTAAGGCTAGGCTACAAGGAGGCTATGTCTGTGCAACCTAAAAAATCAATTTTACATTGTGACATTACAACCAGTAATTTTGACATGAGACATACAGAAGTACCAGTGTGACACAGTGGTCTCAAATAATCCTAATCCAATAATTTTTTTTCAAAGTAGGGTCCACATCATAAACAACATTCAATCTAAGATATTTGTTGTGTAATGGGTACTCTGAGTCCTAAAATGCACCATAATACCGTTACTTGTAAGCAAATTGCAGACAAAATGGATACTTTTTGGGTTGCCCAACCAAAGTCTCCACGTAGCCCTAGTCTACAAGGGGCTTCCAAGAGTAGAAATTGGATCTTTTTATTTCCAGAAACAGCACCACTCTTATCCACATTCTGTGGTATTGCAGCTGATAAATTTGGCCTAGCTACAATTTCAAGGACAGCTCATAGCCAATCCTGGATGTGTTTTTGATTATGAATGGGTGAAAGAACTTCAGCACGATGAAAAATGGTGCAAACCCCAATCCACTTCACTTTCTATTTCATCTGTTATTGATTAACTAAAAAGTAAACACCCGATGTACAAGTATTGGACCCTGCCTTTTGGTTCATGGACTCCAAAATATGTTATATGAGGCAACTGCATTTCAAAGATGGCCCTGACATGTGCATGTTCCTTTGGAGAGATACGAGTGTCACCCAAGGTCACAAGTGCTAATGCTACTGCACTACACCGCTGACGCTGCTTTTAAAGGTAGCAAGTCAATACATCCCATTTATAAAAAGAAGGAAAAAAGATCGAAGACTTTATGGTGCTTCTTCACAGATGATCTATTGTTAAAATCTCCATTGTGGAAAGCGAAGTGACAAATACTTATATTCATCGCTAGAGAACATGACCAGGTTATTATGAATGTATCTCACGCATCAGCTGACATAACAATAGTACCCCATCAGCCTCCCATAAAATAAAACACGAGACATACAGCGTGATGAAGAAAATATCTCGGCCACAGAAATTTCTGTATCAAATATACAGTATAGACCAAAAGTTTGGACACACCTCATTTACAGATTTTTCTGTATTTTCATGACTATGAAAATTGTACATTCACACTGAAGGCATCAAAACTATTAATTAACACATGTGGAATTATATACTTAACAAAAAAGTGTGAAACAACTGAAAATATGTCTTATATTCTAGGTTCTTCAAAGTAGCCACCTTTTGCTTTGATGACTGCTTTGCACACTCTTGGCATTCTCTTGATGAGCTTCAAGAGGTAGTCACCGGAAATGGTTTTCCAACAGTCTTGAAGGAGTTCCCAGAGATGCTTAGCACTTGTTGGCCCTTTTGCCTTCACTCTGCCGTCCAGCTCACCCCAAACCATCTCGATTGGGTTCAAGTCTGGTGACTGTGGAGGCCAGGTCATCTGGCGTAGCACCCCATCACTCTCCTTCTTGGTCAAATAGCCCTTACACAGCCTGGAGGTGTGTTTGGGGTCATTGTCCTGTTGAAAAATAAATGATGGTCCAACTAAACGCAAACCGGATGGAAAAGCATGCCGTTGCAAGATGCTGTGGTAGCCATGCTGTTTCAGTATGCTTTCAATTTTGAATAAATCCCCAACAGCGTCACCAGCAAAGCACCCCCACACCATCACACCTCCTCGTCCATGCTTCACGGTGGGAACCAGACATGTAGAATCCATCCGTTCACCTTTTCTGCGTCACACAAAGACACGATGGTTGGAACCAAAGATCTCAAATTTGGACTCATCAGACCAAAGCACAGATTTCCACTGGTCTAATGTCCATTCCTTGTGTTCTTTAGCCCAAACATGTCTCTTCTGCTTGTTGCCTGTCCTTAGCAGTGGTTTCCTAGCAGCTATTTTACCATGAAGGCCTGCTGCACAAAGTCTCCTCTTAACAGTTGTTGTAGAGATGTGTCTGCTGCTAGAACTCTGTGTGGCATTGACCTGGTCTCTAATCTGAGCTGCTGTAAACCTGCGATTTCTGAGGCTGGTGACTCAGATAAACTTATCCTCGGAAGCAGAGGTGACTCTTGGTCTTCCTTTCCTGGGGCGGTCCTCATGTTAGCCAGTTTCTTTGTAGCACTTGATGGTTTTTTGCAACTGCACTTGGGGACACTTTTCTTTACTTATCTGCTTTTTTCTTGCCATAATACAAATTCTAACAGTCTATTCAGTAGGACTATCAGCTGTGTATCCACCAGACTTCTGCACAACACAACTGATGGTCCCAACCCCATTTATAAGGCAAGAAATCCCACTTATTAAAGCTGACAGGGCACACCATTGTGCAGTAAAAACCATTCCTGGTGACTACCTCTTGAAGCTCATCAAGAGAATGCCAAGAGTGTGCAAAGCAGTCATCAAAGCAAAAGGTGGCTACTGTGAAGAACCTAGAATATAAGACATAATTTCAGTTGTTACACACTTTTTTGTTAAGTATATAATTCCACATATGTTAATTCATAGTTTTGATGCCTTCAGTGTGAATTAACAATTTTCATAGTCATGAAAATGCAGAAAAATCTTTAAATGAGGTGTGTCCAAAGTTTTGGTCTGTACTGTGTAAACATACAAAAATGATAAAATAGAAGAAATAACAGCACTGACAAATAATCTTGGAAAGCCCTTCTTCAGGTTAACATTGAGAACATCCCCAGAATCTGCTCCCCAGGACAACACAAAGCGAGAACATGTAAGAAGATTGAAGTGTTGTCCACGTTCCCCCATTAACATATTTGTATTAATATATTGTGATGTGTAATGTGTATAATGACTTGTTACTGGTGATAGGTTGTATTTTGCCAGACAATAGGGAGTGTTAGGGTTTATGTATGGGACTAGCCCAGAGTGGGACGGGCTAAAGTGAAGGGACATAGACAATTTCCTGTCAGGATGTCAGATAGGGTCTGACTAGTCAGCAGAGACGCATGACGTGGGTGTCCCTGGTATAAGTAGAGACCAAGGCAGTGATAGCGATCGCGAGATCCGGAGTAAAGAAAGGAGAAGCGACAGAAGGACAGAGTGATGCGCCGGAGACGGATCCAGGGACAGGATGCCTAGCAGTAGGGTGCCGAGTTTATAACTCAGAGAGGTAACGGGCAAGGACGGAACAGGGAATGTGAAATGAAGAGAGGGCACCGGGCAGGAGTTCCAAGGCGTCAGCAAGCTGAGGAGCTAAGTACTGGCTAACCTGGCAAACTAGTTTCCTTAACGGAAGAAGATGTGAAACGACAGGTTGAGTATAGGACTCACACTAACTGGACTGTAGTAGCTTTCTGGGGTGTGGTGAAGGAAACGGGACTATTTGAGGCAGAATCAAGTAAATATGGAAGAAGTAAAGATACTGCATGTGAGAATGCTCCGTGTTGTAAAGGAAACGTTCATGAAGTTATGCACCAGCTACCTTGTGTACATAATTCCCACCAAGTGGCTGCTTAGTAAAAGACTGTTTATTTTGGACTGACAGTCTCCCTCATTGAACTTTCCAACATCTGGTTCTGGCCAACCAAAGTCATCAGCAGCATGTGGCCTGCAAGGGCATAGTGCACCCCCATAAACAACCAAGATATTAGTCCAAGCACTTCCCTTAGAAAGGAGTCCCATATCTCCAATTGGCCACCAATTGGCTAACAACTTTCTCAATAAGAACCATCCAAGACTTCCCTATCAGCGGCCGCCACGGAAAAATCAAAAAAGCCTAATGCCACTGACCAACGGTACTTTAGAGAAAAGACTGCATTTGGTATCATTGAGCCACCTCCGTTTCTGCTAAAAAAAAAAAAGATACTGGTGCTTCTCCTTTTCCCTATAATTACTGTACTTCTGTCAATCCCAAGTTATTTTCCAAACTCAAACCTCCCATCCCCGCCAACTACAACAGTTTACTACTTTAACCCATATTTCCCAACTTTTCTGCATTTTCCTCCATTAGAATACTATGTGTGGTGAAAAGTAGAATTGGAAAGTTTTTCTTTTCCGCTTGGCTGAGCCATGTTCGGTGACAATACCCACTCCACACATCTCCCATGGTCTCTCAAGTTTCTTCCTCACCCCATCCATACCTCCTGAATTAAGGAAAATTTTGACACTCTGCTTTCTATGGCATTTGATAACATTTTTCTATGGGAGGTCTCCCCTTTTTTGGGGGAATAGGCAAGTACGACCTAACCTCTCATTACAAACCAATGGCATGTCCAGGCCTACACTATGGCAGTGCCTGTTCCGTCACTCTAAGGACATAACAGTACAGCCCAAACATCCCTTATTTCATAGCAAAGAAGTTGGTCATGATCTTATAGCCTAGCACTTTCTGCATGGAGGTCAAAACCTATTTTTTTTAAGTAATGTAAATAATGTTGTTACCTATCTTAGTGTTGAAAAAAAATATATACCCATTACGTCGAACCCTGTTGCCTTGCAGTACTGTGCCTAAAGGCTAAACATCTCTTTCCGTTTGTCGGTTTGCAAATTAGCTCTCTCCCAAAAAAAAGGGAGCTAATTTGCATACTTTTTCCCTTGGAGCATTGCCAATAAGATGCACAGTGGGTTTCGGTAGGAAAAACTATAGCATTTCTACATTTTTTCCAATCCATCCTGACATTCCAAAAACTTACTGAATAACTAGCTTAATATATCATTTGCCCAAATGTGTGGGTAAAACAGGAGGGTTATATTTTTTTCGCAACATCTGAATTTCTCATCCCACATATATATATTTGACATATTTATCTCTGCTGATCGCTATGAATGTGTCCACTTCCCGTTTTCTGCATGATCAATTTCTCTGCTTTCACTTGTATGTAACCTTCAGCTGTGGGCACAGATCGTCTTGCTGTGAATGTCCCCTTGGACTATTTCTCAGGGTACCTTCGAGAGAATTGCATTTCCGAATCCCACTGTGACTATATCTTCTCTCTTTCCTGACATCTTCCCCGAGGACATCAAGATCTAACATTCTTATAGGTTTTGCAGACTCTGGGTAACGTCTCACTCTGCACCACATTGTTGCCCTAGACTTTGCAGCCATCTGTAAAGACTTCAGTGGAACACAGGACATTCTTGCTTTTCAAACTATGTATTAAAGGATCACTATGGCTAAACTGACAGTCATTACACACATACAGAGCCATCAATATAAGTGGCAAATGCAGGAAAATTCCACTAATTTCATATTAATTAAATAATGAAACATTCTGGATTGTCAGAAGGCTAATGAACAGTATGTAATCATTATGGTCAGGGTGGAAAACATACAGGATAAAGTATAATTCATACTAGAAGCAGAGATGCTGAGATGGATTATAGGCAGTGGGGGAGGGTCTTTGTCTCTCTATAGCAGTGTTTCTCAACTCCAGTCCTCAGGACCCACCAACAGGTCATGTTTTCAGGATTTCCTTAGTAATGCCCAGGTGATAATTTTATCACCTGCTCAAGCATTAATTCCATCACCTGTGCAATACTAAGGAAATCCTGAAAACATGACCTGTTGGTGGGTCCTGAGGACTGGAGTTGAGAAACACTGCTCTATAGGAAGTTGGTGTGGATATTTGTCTCTCTACAGGAAATGGGGGTGGGTGTCATGACTCTGGACAGGATGGTTCCGCCTCCATCCTGGTCAGGTCAGGGTTAATTCTAGTTCGCCTCTCTTTGGTTCTGGGGCAGCTATTTATTGTTTGCAGTTCCTGGATTTGGTGTCAGTGATACTTCCGTATGCTCGGTTTGTGGTTGCTGACCCAGGTTACTCATCCGTTAAAGTTGTGCCTCTGTGCGTGTGTGCTTTGCTGTGTATGACCCGGTTTGTCCCCTTGTGTAGCCCTGGTGGTAGGCACACGCAGTACCCTGGAGAGTGTATGGCGAGACGGCAGTTTAATGCTAAATATCCATTCACTCGACACACACTAGACACACCCCTAGGGTAGTGGAGTATACTCTAGAGGGAGTGGTCAAGGTAGTAGGTGTTAGAGTGATTAGTCTAGTTCCTGTCTTTGGACAGTGAGGACGTGTGGAGTAGAGTCTAGACATCTGTGAGGAGACGTTTGGAGGGAGGAAAGAGTCTAGCCTGCTTCATCCCAGTTCATATCGTGGAGTCTGGTATAGGTGTTTGGAATACACCTTAGTCTAGTCAGAGCTGTATCACCTTCACAACACACACTGAGGAAGGGAGAAGTACTAGCACGGAAAGTCTTCAGCATCCCTGTCTAAAGGACGGTATCAGGTTCAGAGACGTGCTCCTGCCTGTGATAACTGAGCATCTGTGGCTAACTTCATTGGAAGGAAAAGGAAAGAAGTGACTGCTCGACCCTTGGCTAGTTTTGAGTGCTTATGTTACCAGCGTGGACAAGGCGAAAGGCAAGTGGATTATAGAATTAGTGCTACAGGATTGCAGAAGTCCAGCACATTGCTACCGGTCACTGGGGACCGAAGGGTCACTGTTGTTTCAGGCACGGTGATAGGAAAACCAGGAATCTACCGGACCCTAGGTCGCGGCAGACAAGCCCCTTATAGTCAGTACGTAACTGGGGTCAGGGGGAGTGAAGACTTTGGAGTTCTGCAGGACCACGTAAGAATTCAGCTCCTTCATAGGAAGGCCCTAACACTAAGCTGACTGGGCAGGTACAGCTTTGGATAAGCTGGAGAATTGAGGGAACTACGCTTCATGCTAGTTGCACTCGTCATATTGGAGATAAAGGAGGCCCCTAACTTGTCCAGCTGCCGTCTCAAGATACACTCTCCTTGGATCAGCCTCCCTGGGACCTGCCTTATCATCTTGCAAGTAAAGGTATGGAAAGACGCTGACCGTGTGAGACTGTGTTCTTTAACCGCACTCGACTTCACAACTCACATAGACTTTGAGGGACCAGTCCCACCTGTAGGGGACCCGACATCTAGCTGCATCACCATCCCCTCAGAGATCTACAGCAGCGCTGGTACAAATTACCAGAATACTACAGGTGGCGTCACGAACTGTACATAAATCAATCCCCTGTAAATATATCCCCAACATACGCCAGACCGCCCGGGCCACAGACCGAGCCACAGCTACCTGTGACAAGAATCCCCATAGACTTCCATGGGCTCGGCTCTGAGTACCCCATTGCCCTGGTAACCCACAATTGTGGTGGCGGGTCGACACAATTTTGGCGTCACGAACAGGATGCGAAACTCGCGGAATTGCGAGCCCTGTGTGCCTAAGGACTTGTTTTTGTGAAAAGGACTGTTTGCACTTTTGGCGCCAAAATCGCCATTTTTGTCGCCATATTCGCGCCCTCAGGCGCTGGAGAAGAAGGTGGGCGTACCTTCGTGGGCGTCTACCCCCCAGTGGCGCGAAGAAAATGCCTGCCCTCTCAAAGTGCTACTACAACATGCGGTCCTGCCCTACAGCAAAGGAGGTCCGCCTCCTCTTCACCTTCCCTGCGAGGAGGAGGAGACGCAAACCCCACCTCCACGGAAGAGACCGGATGTCTCCGCAGGAAGAGGAAAGAATCTTCTGGAACATGATGGAGGCAGGACGTGTGCAGCCGAGCGGGCAGCGGAGGAAGGCAGGCCCCGTGCCCCCGCCAAGCTGCCATCGGCATCAGAGTCTTGTGCGATCCTGCACCTGCAACAGGCGTTGCTAGAGCTTCAGGAGGAGAACGCACGCCTAAAGAAGTTTCAACCTGGACTGGAGGAGATTGAGAGACGTCGATGTAACCTGCTGAAGTGGCAACTAACGAACACGGCGTCCTCTCCCCTCAATGAACCCCCACGATTCCAAGTACTGAAGAGTCTGCTGCCCAAGGCGAAGGAGCAACCGGAGGCTGCCCCCGAAAGTACCGTTCCCGATCCCACTGGTGAAGCGGTGGATGCGGAGGAGGTTGAGGAGGTACAGCCAATCCCGGAACGCCCGCCCGGCCAAGAGGCCGCAGCAGATTATCGGTCCCCGGCAGGGACACCGGAGGGGTCCTGTCCGTCACTACCAGATGTGGACTGGGACGAAATGGCGCGCCTGGATGACGTCGCCTACACCGCCCAGTGGGAACAAGAATGGCGGAGTCGTGAGGAGAAGAAGAGGCGTCAGCAGGAGGAAGAGCGGGAAGCTCAGAAGAACCGCCAGCGACAATATGCCGAGCTGATTGCCGACAAGGAGACTGTCCGTCGCGACAAAGGTACCTTACGGGAACCGCGGCGGCGGGGGTGTGTGGCTGAGTTCCAGCTCCGGAAGGGCTGGGGCTTTATCCGTGAACCGGGCCTCTACCCAGCGGTCTTCGTCAGCAGGCGTGACGTGGAATCTCACCTGCCGCAAGGTCATCCCGGGAGGGACTTAGCAAACGGCGATATAGTCACCTATACGCGGCATTGGGGAATGAAGGGGTGGTATGCCCTGAATGTCACCATCGTCCGCGACCCCGTCCCAGACGCAGGTACCGTCACCATTACCGCCGCGTCCCCGGTCCCAGTTCAAGCAGCATCCGGCCGTGCCCCAGCATCGCCCCCTGCAAAGTCATCGCAACAAGCGACCCAGAGTTCATCGCAAGTTAAAGCCACCTCCACATCGCAACATGCGACCCAGTCCAGATCGCAAACCCTGACGCGGTCTATATCGTTGACTGTAATGGAGACGCAATCGGTGTCATGCGGAGAAAGTGTACCCGTTGCGCCCCTAGAGGTTCGCACCAGAACTGTCGCGACCCAGACCCTGATCGCAGCACATGATTTGCTGGTCTTGGGATCTAGGGCTCATTGCATCGTTCCAGCCCCCGGGGTGAAAGATGTAGTGGAAGGTGTATTATTAGAAGATGAATAAATAGTAAAGAGTTGGTGAGATCCCTATCGGATCTACCACAAGTAGAAAGCAGAAAGTTTAAAATGTTTTGAAAAAGTTTGCACAGGTTATATATAGTGAATATATATTTCTAATTATAGAATGCCCGGCTGGGTAATTGGTAATTGGTAAATGATAGATGATAAACAGTTGCACTTTGATAATGTGATTTAATGTGATATGTCTTCCTTTGCAAATGGACTTTTGAGGTTAAGGACTATGCTAACCCAGAACTTTCTTGTACATAGTTGCGCTTCGGTGCCCTATCTTGGTTTTACAAAAACCATCCATAACTACCTCTGAAAAACAAAACCCGTATGGTGTGGCACTGAGTGAGGTCTGCAATCGGACGTCCTGCAGCCCACCCAGGACCCACGTTGAAGGTTTGGTGCGGGTCCTTCACAAGTATATTGTATATTTATTTATTGAATGCTATTTGATACTATTTGTATTTTTCTATAAAAGTTTGCAACGTTCAAGATGTCCTTACCTCCCGGATGGGAAGATGTTATTGTTCAATGTTTATTGCATAAACAAAATGTCTTTTGTATTTTACAGCCCGGGAGTGCTGTCGTTTACCATGGGGGAATGTGTAGCCCTGGTGGTAGGCACACGCAGTACCCTGGAGAGTGTATGGCGAGACGGCAGTTTAATGCTAAATATCCATTCACTCGACACACACTAGACACACCCCTAGGGTAGTGGAGTATACTCTAGAGGGAGTGGTCAAGGTAGTAGGTGTTAGAGTGATTAGTCTAGTTCCTGTCTTTGGACAGTGAGGACGTGTGGAGTAGAGTCTAGACATCTGTGAGGAGACGTTTGGAGGGAGGAAAGAGTCTAGCCTGCTTCATCCCAGTTCATATCGTGGAGTCTGGTATAGGTGTTTGGAATACACCTTAGTCTAGTCAGAGCTGTATCACCTTCACAACACACACTGAGGAAGGGAGAAGTACTAGCACGGAAAGTCTTCAGCATCCCTGTCTAAAGGACGGTATCAGGTTCAGAGACGTGCTCCTGCCTGTGATAACTGAGCATCTGTGGCTAACTTCATTGGAAGGAAAAGGAAAGAAGTGACTGCTCGACCCTTGGCTAGTTTTGAGTGCTTATGTTACCAGCGTGGACAAGGCGAAAGGCAAGTGGATTATAGAATTAGTGCTACAGGATTGCAGAAGTCCAGCACATTGCTACCGGTCACTGGGGACCGAAGGTCACTGTTGTTTCAGGCACGGTGATAGGAAAACCAGGAATCTACCGGACCCTAGGTCGCGGCAGACAAGCCCCTTATAGTCAGTACGTAACTGGGGTCAGGGGAGTGAAGACTTTGGAGTTCTGCAGGACCACGTAAGAATTCAGCTCCTTCATAGGAAGGCCCCTAACACTAAGCTGACTGGGCAGGTACAGCTTTGGATAAGCTGGAGAATTGAGGGAACTACGCTTCATGCTAGTTGCACTCGTCATATTGGAGATAAAGGAGGCCCCTAACTTGTCCAGCTGCCGTCTCAAGATACACTCTCCTTGGATCAGCCTCCCTGGGACCTGCCTTATCATCTTGCAAGTAAAGGTATGGAAAGACGCTGACCGTGTGAGACTGTGTTCTTTAACCGCACTCGACTTCACAACTCACATAGACTTTGAGGGACCAGTCCCACCTGTAGGGGACCCGACATCTAGCTGCATCACCATCCCCTCAGAGATCTACAGCAGCGCTGGTACAAATTACCAGAATACTACAGGTGGCGTCACGAACTGTACATAAATCAATCCCCTGTAAATATATCCCCAACATACGCCAGACCGCCCGGGCCACAGACCGAGCCACAGCTACCTGTGACAAGAATCCCCATAGACTTCCATGGGCTCGGCTCTGAGTACCCCATTGCCCTGGTAACCCACAATTGTGGTGGCGGGTCGACACACCCTGACTTTTGTCTCTGTATCCTGCTTTGTACTGCCTTGTCCATCCTGGTTATTTGACACGGCTCGTCTCCGGTTAATCTCTGCCTTATCCCTTGGTACCATGCTCTCATTTGGCTTTTGACCCTCGGCTATCCTTTGACTACGATAACTTTCTGTGCCCTGCATTCAGCTGCCTTCCCTGTCCTCACGCACGGTTACTCCGCCCCCTGGTCACGTGACTGCTCAGTTCCAGGTCCTGTGCTCACTGCTTAGTCTCAGGTCCTTGCGCACTGTGAGCCTCATTCCTCCACTCCCTGCGCTCGTTCACGTGCCCCCTGATAGCGCCCCTAGGCGGTGCCAGTGACACCATCGGTGTCATTACAGTGAGTTTGTCTCTCTACAGGAAGTGGGGTGGGTCTATATCTCTTTACAAGAAGTGGAGGTGAGTATTTGTCTC
>JARQOD010000003.1:69647229-69786153 GCA_033576555.1 Oophaga sylvatica | reverse complement strand
TGTTATATGAGGCAACTGCATTTCAAAGATGGCCCTGACATGTGCATGTTCCTTTGGAGAGATACGAGTGTCACCCAAGGTCACAAGTGCTAATGCTACTGCACTACACCGCTGACGCTGCTTTTAAAGGTAGCAAGTCAATACATCCCATTTATAAAAAGAAGGAAAAAAGATCGAAGACTTTATGGTGCTTCTTCACAGATGATCTATTGTTAAAATCTCCATTGTGGAAAGCGAAGTGACAAATACTTATATTCATCGCTAGAGAACATGACCAGGTTATTATGAATGTATCTCACGCATCAGCTGACATAACAATAGTACCCCATCAGCCTCCCATAAAATAAAACACGAGACATACAGCGTGATGAAGAAAATATCTCGGCCACAGAAATTTCTGTATCAAATATACAGTATAGACCAAAAGTTTGGACACACCTCATTTACAGATTTTTCTGTATTTTCATGACTATGAAAATTGTACATTCACACTGAAGGCATCAAAACTATAATTAACACATGTGGAATTATATACTTAACAAAAAAGTGTGAAACAACTGAAAATATGTCTTATATTCTAGGTTCTTCAAAGTAGCCACCTTTTGCTTTGATGACTGCTTTGCACACTCTTGGCATTCTCTTGATGAGCTTCAAGAGGTAGTCACCGAAATGGTTTTCCAACAGTCTTGAAGGAGTTCCCAGAGATGCTTAGCACTTGTTGGCCCTTTTGCCTTCACTCTGCCGTCCAGCTCACCCCAAACCATCTCGATTGGGTTCAAGTCTGGTGACTGTGGAGGCCAGGTCATCTGGCGTAGCACCCCATCACTCTCCTTCTTGGTCAAATAGCCCTTACACAGCCTGGAGGTGTGTTTGGGGTCATTGTCCTGTTGAAAAATAAATGATGGTCCAACTAAACGCAAACCGGATGGAAAAGCATGCCGTTGCAAGATGCTGTGGTAGCCATGCTGTTTCAGTATGCTTTCAATTTTGAATAAATCCCCAACAGCGTCACCAGCAAAGCACCCCCACACCATCACACCTCCTCGTCCATGCTTCACGGTGGGAACCAGACATGTAGAATCCATCCGTTCACCTTTTCTGCGTCACACAAAGACACGATGGTTGGAACCAAAGATCTCAAATTTGGACTCATCAGACCAAAGCACAGATTTCCACTGGTCTAATGTCCATTCCTTGTGTTCTTTAGCCCAAACATGTCTCTTCTGCTTGTTGCCTGTCCTTAGCAGTGGTTTCCTAGCAGCTATTTTACCATGAAGGCCTGCTGCACAAAGTCTCCTCTTAACAGTTGTTGTAGAGATGTGTCTGCTGCTAGAACTCTGGTGGCATTGACCTGGTCTCTAATCTGAGCTGCTGTAAACCTGCGATTTCTGAGGCTGGTGACTCAGATAAACTTATCCTCGGAAGCAGAGGTGACTCTTGGTCTTCCTTTCCTGGGCGGTCCTCATGTTAGCCAGTTTCTTTGTAGCACTTGATGGTTTTTGCAACTGCACTTGGGGACACTTTTCTTTACTTATCTGCTTTTTTCTTGCCATAATACAAATTCTAACAGTCTATTCAGTAGGACTATCAGCTGTGTATCCACCAGACTTCTGCACAACACAACTGATGGTCCCAACCCCATTTATAAGGCAAGAAATCCCACTTATTAAAGCTGACAGGGCACACCATTGTGCAGTAAAAACCATTCCTGGTGACTACCTCTTGAAGCTCATCAAGAGAATGCCAAGAGTGTGCAAAGCAGTCATCAAAGCAAAAGGTGGCTACTGTGAAGAACCTAGAATATAAGACATAATTTCAGTTGTTACACACTTTTTTGTTAAGTATATAATTCCACATATGTTAATTCATAGTTTTGATGCCTTCAGTGTGAATTAACAATTTTCATAGTCATGAAAATGCAGAAAAATCTTTAAATGAGGTGTGTCCAAAGTTTTGGTCTGTACTGTGTAAACATACAAAAATGATAAAATAGAAGAAATAACAGCACTGACAAATAATCTTGGAAAGCCCTTCTTCAGGTTAACATTGAGAACATCCCCAGAATCTGCTCCCCAGGACAACACAAAGCGAGAACATGTAAGAAGATTGAAGTGTTGTCCACGTTCCCCCATTAACATATTTGTATTAATATATTGTGATGTGTAATGTGTATAATGACTTGTTACTGGTGATAGGTTGTATTTTGCCAGACAATAGGGAGTGTTAGGGTTTATGTATGGGACTAGCCCAGAGTGGGACGGGCTAAAGTGAAGGGACATAGACAATTTCCTGTCAGGATGTCAGATAGGGTCTGACTAGTCAGCAGAGACGCATGACGTGGGTGTCCCTGGTATAAGTAGAGACCAAGGCAGTGATAGCGATCGCGAGATCCGGAGTAAAGAAAGGAGAAGCGACAGAAGGACAGAGTGATGCGCCGGAGACGGATCCAGGGACAGGATGCCTAGCAGTAGGGTGCCGAGTTTATAACTCAGAGAGGTAACGGGCAAGGACGGAACAGGGAATGTGAAATGAAGAGAGGGCACCGGGCAGGAGTTCCAAGGCGTCAGCAAGCTGAGGAGCTAAGTACTGGCTAACCTGGCAAACTAGTTTCCTTAACGGAAGAAGATGTGAAACGACAGGTTGAGTATAGGACTCACACTAACTGGACTGTAGTAGCTTTCTGGGGTGTGGTGAAGGAAACGGGACTATTTGAGGCAGAATCAAGTAAATATGGAAGAAGTAAAGATACTGCATGTGAGAATGCTCCGTGTTGTAAAGGAAACGTTCATGAAGTTATGCACCAGCTACCTTGTGTACATAATTCCCACCAAGTGGCTGCTTAGTAAAAGACTGTTTATTTTGGACTGACAGTCTCCCTCATTGAACTTTCCAACATCTGGTTCTGGCCAACCAAAGTCATCAGCAGCATGTGGCCTGCAAGGGCATAGTGCACCCCCATAAACAACCAAGATATTAGTCCAAGCACTTCCCTTAGAAAGGAGTCCCATATCTCCAATTGGCCACCAATTGGCTAACAACTTTCTCAATAAGAACCATCCAAGACTTCCCTATCAGCGGCC
Organism: Oophaga sylvatica; assembly: GCA_033576555.1. NCBI lineage: Eukaryota > Metazoa > Chordata > Amphibia > Anura > Dendrobatidae > Oophaga > Oophaga sylvatica. Next base: position 69,783,073 of record JARQOD010000003.1, on the reverse strand, counting down.
GCCACGGAAAAATCAAAAAAGCCTAATGCCACTGACCAACGGTACTTTAGAGAAAAGACTGCATTTGGTATCATTGAGCCACCTCCGTTTCTGCTAAAAAAAAAAAAGATACTGGTGCTTCTCCTTTTCCCTATAATTACTGTACTTCTGTCAATCCCAAGTTATTTTCCAAACTCAAACCTCCCATCCCCGCCAACTACAACAGTTTACTACTTTAACCCATATTTCCCAACTTTTCTGCATTTTCCTCCATTAGAATACTATGTGTGGTGAAAAGTAGAATTGGAAAGTTTTTCTTTTCCGCTTGGCTGAGCCATGTTCGGTGACAATACCCACTCCACACATCTCCCATGGTCTCTCAAGTTTCTTCCTCACCCCATCCATACCTCCTGAATTAAGGAAAATTTTGACACTCTGCTTTCTATGGCATTTGATAACATTTTTCTATGGGAGGTCTCCCCTTTTTTGGGGGAATAGGCAAGTACGACCTAACCTCTCATTACAAACCAATGGCATGTCCAGGCCTACACTATGGCAGTGCCTGTTCCGTCACTCTAAGGACATAACAGTACAGCCCAAACATCCCTTATTTCATAGCAAAGAAGTTGGTCATGATCTTATAGCCTAGCACTTTCTGCATGGAGGTCAAAACCTATTTTTTTTAAGTAATGTAAATAATGTTGTTACCTATCTTAGTGTTGAAAAAAAATATATACCCATTACGTCGAACCCTGTTGCCTTGCAGTACTGTGCCTAAAGGCTAAACATCTCTTTCCGTTTGTCGGTTTGCAAATTAGCTCTCTCCCAAAAAAAAGGGAGCTAATTTGCATACTTTTTCCCTTGGAGCATTGCCAATAAGATGCACAGTGGGTTTCGGTAGGAAAAACTATAGCATTTCTACATTTTTTCCAATCCATCCTGACATTCCAAAAACTTACTGAATAACTAGCTTAATATATCATTTGCCCAAATGTGTGGGTAAAACAGGAGGGTTATATTTTTTTCGCAACATCTGAATTTCTCATCCCACATATATATATTTGACATATTTATCTCTGCTGATCGCTATGAATGTGTCCACTTCCCGTTTTCTGCATGATCAATTTCTCTGCTTTCACTTGTATGTAACCTTCAGCTGTGGGCACAGATCGTCTTGCTGTGAATGTCCCCTTGGACTATTTCTCAGGGTACCTTCGAGAGAATTGCATTTCCGAATCCCACTGTGACTATATCTTCTCTCTTTCCTGACATCTTCCCCGAGGACATCAAGATCTAACATTCTTATAGGTTTTGCAGACTCTGGGTAACGTCTCACTCTGCACCACATTGTTGCCCTAGACTTTGCAGCCATCTGTAAAGACTTCAGTGGAACACAGGACATTCTTGCTTTTCAAACTATGTATTAAAGGATCACTATGGCTAAACTGACAGTCATTACACACATACAGAGCCATCAATATAAGTGGCAAATGCAGGAAAATTCCACTAATTTCATATTAATTAAATAATGAAACATTCTGGATTGTCAGAAGGCTAATGAACAGTATGTAATCATTATGGTCAGGGTGGAAAACATACAGGATAAAGTATAATTCATACTAGAAGCAGAGATGCTGAGATGGATTATAGGCAGTGGGGGAGGGTCTTTGTCTCTCTATAGCAGTGTTTCTCAACTCCAGTCCTCAGGACCCACCAACAGGTCATGTTTTCAGGATTTCCTTAGTAATGCCCAGGTGATAATTTTATCACCTGCTCAAGCATTAATTCCATCACCTGTGCAATACTAAGGAAATCCTGAAAACATGACCTGTTGGTGGGTCCTGAGGACTGGAGTTGAGAAACACTGCTCTATAGGAAGTTGGTGTGGATATTTGTCTCTCTACAGGAAATGGGGGTGGGTGTCATGACTCTGGACAGGATGGTTCCGCCTCCATCCTGGTCAGGTCAGGGTTAATTCTAGTTCGCCTCTCTTTGGTTCTGGGGCAGCTATTTATTGTTTGCAGTTCCTGGATTTGGTGTCAGTGATACTTCCGTATGCTCGGTTTGTGGTTGCTGACCCAGGTTACTCATCCGTTAAAGTTGTGCCTCTGTGCGTGTGTGCTTTGCTGTGTATGACCCGGTTTGTCCCCTTGTGTAGCCCTGGTGGTAGGCACACGCAGTACCCTGGAGAGTGTATGGCGAGACGGCAGTTTAATGCTAAATATCCATTCACTCGACACACACTAGACACACCCCTAGGGTAGTGGAGTATACTCTAGAGGGAGTGGTCAAGGTAGTAGGTGTTAGAGTGATTAGTCTAGTTCCTGTCTTTGGACAGTGAGGACGTGTGGAGTAGAGTCTAGACATCTGTGAGGAGACGTTTGGAGGGAGGAAAGAGTCTAGCCTGCTTCATCCCAGTTCATATCGTGGAGTCTGGTATAGGTGTTTGGAATACACCTTAGTCTAGTCAGAGCTGTATCACCTTCACAACACACACTGAGGAAGGGAGAAGTACTAGCACGGAAAGTCTTCAGCATCCCTGTCTAAAGGACGGTATCAGGTTCAGAGACGTGCTCCTGCCTGTGATAACTGAGCATCTGTGGCTAACTTCATTGGAAGGAAAAGGAAAGAAGTGACTGCTCGACCCTTGGCTAGTTTTGAGTGCTTATGTTACCAGCGTGGACAAGGCGAAAGGCAAGTGGATTATAGAATTAGTGCTACAGGATTGCAGAAGTCCAGCACATTGCTACCGGTCACTGGGGACCGAAGGGTCACTGTTGTTTCAGGCACGGTGATAGGAAAACCAGGAATCTACCGGACCCTAGGTCGCGGCAGACAAGCCCCTTATAGTCAGTACGTAACTGGGGTCAGGGGGAGTGAAGACTTTGGAGTTCTGCAGGACCACGTAAGAATTCAGCTCCTTCATAGGAAGGCCCCTAACACTAAGCTGACTGGGCAGGTACAGCTTTGGATAAGCTGGAGAATTGAGGGAACTACGCTTCATGCTAGTTGCACTCGTCATATTGGAGATAAAGGAGGCCCCTAACTTGTCCAGCTGCCGTCTCAAGATACACTCTCCTTGGATCAGCCTCCCTGGGACCTGCCTTATCATCTTGCAAGTAAAGGTATGGAAAGACGCTGACCGTGTGAGACTGTGTTCTTTAACCGCACTCGACTTCACAACTCACATAGACTTTGAGGGACCAGTCCCACCTGTAGGGGACCCGACATCTAGCTGCATCACCATCCCCTCAGAGATCTACAGCAGCGCTGGTACAAATTACCAGAATACTACAGGTGGCGTCACGAACTGTACATAAATCAATCCCCTGTAAATATATCCCCAACATACGCCAGACCGCCCGGGCCACAGACCGAGCCACAGCTACCTGTGACAAGAATCCCCATAGACTTCCATGGGCTCGGCTCTGAGTACCCCATTGCCCTGGTAACCCACAATTGTGGTGGCGGGTCGACACAATTTTTGGCGTCACGAACAGGATGCGAAACTCGCGGAATTGCGAGCCCTGTGTGCCTAAGGACTTGTTTTTGTGAAAAGGACTGTTTGCACTTTTGGCGCCAAAATCGCCATTTTTGTCGCCATATTCGCGCCCTCAGGCGCTGGAGAAGAAGGTGGGCGTACCTTCGTGGGCGTCTACCCCCCAGTGGCGCGAAGAAAATGCCTGCCCTCTCAAAGTGCTACTACAACATGCGGTCCTGCCCTACAGCAAAGGAGGTCCGCCTCCTCTTCACCTTCCCTGCGAGGAGGAGGAGACGCAAACCCCACCTCCACGGAAGAGACCGGATGTCTCCGCAGGAAGAGGAAAGAATCTTCTGGAACATGATGGAGGCAGGACGTGTGCAGCCGAGCGGGGCAGCGGAGGAAGGCAGGCCCCGTGCCCCCGCCAAGCTGCCATCGGCATCAGAGTCTTGTGCGATCCTGCACCTGCAACAGGCGTTGCTAGAGCTTCAGGAGGAGAACGCACGCCTAAAGAAGTTTCAACCTGGACTGGAGGAGATTGAGAGACGTCGATGTAACCTGCTGAAGTGGCAACTAACGAACACGGCGTCCTCTCCCCTCAATGAACCCCCACGATTCCAAGTACTGAAGAGTCTGCTGCCCAAGGCGAAGGAGCAACCGGAGGCTGCCCCCGAAAGTACCGTTCCCGATCCCACTGGTGAAGCGGTGGATGCGGAGGAGGTTGAGGAGGTACAGCCAATCCCGGAACGCCCGCCCGGCCAAGAGGCCGCAGCAGATTATCGGTCCCCGGCAGGGACACCGGAGGGGTCCTGTCCGTCACTACCAGATGTGGACTGGGACGAAATGGCGCGCCTGGATGACGTCGCCTACACCGCCCAGTGGGAACAAGAATGGCGGAGTCGTGAGGAGAAGAAGAGGCGTCAGCAGGAGGAAGAGCGGGAAGCTCAGAAGAACCGCCAGCGACAATATGCCGAGCTGATTGCCGACAAGGAGACTGTCCGTCGCGACAAAGGTACCTTACGGGAACCGCGGCGGCGGGGGTGTGTGGCTGAGTTCCAGCTCCGGAAGGGCTGGGGCTTTATCCGTGAACCGGGCCTCTACCCAGCGGTCTTCGTCAGCAGGCGTGACGTGGAATCTCACCTGCCGCAAGGTCATCCCGGGAGGGACTTAGCAAACGGCGATATAGTCACCTATACGCGGCATTGGGGAATGAAGGGGTGGTATGCCCTGAATGTCACCATCGTCCGCGACCCCGTCCCAGACGCAGGTACCGTCACCATTACCGCCGCGTCCCCGGTCCCAGTTCAAGCAGCATCCGGCCGTGCCCCAGCATCGCCCCCTGCAAAGTCATCGCAACAAGCGACCCAGAGTTCATCGCAAGTTAAAGCCACCTCCACATCGCAACATGCGACCCAGTCCAGATCGCAAACCCTGACGCGGTCTATATCGTTGACTGTAATGGAGACGCAATCGGTGTCATGCGGAGAAAGTGTACCCGTTGCGCCCCTAGAGGTTCGCACCAGAACTGTCGCGACCCAGACCCTGATCGCAGCACATGATTTGCTGGTCTTGGGATCTAGGGCTCATTGCATCGTTCCAGCCCCCGGGGTGAAAGATGTAGTGGAAGGTGTATTATTAGAAGATGAATAAATAGTAAAGAGTTGGTGAGATCCCTATCGGATCTACCACAAGTAGAAAGCAGAAAGTTTAAAATGTTTTGAAAAAGTTTGCACAGGTTATATATAGTGAATATATATTTCTAATTATAGAATGCCCGGCTGGGTAATTGGTAATTGGTAAATGATAGATGATAAACAGTTGCACTTTGATAATGTGATTTAATGTGATATGTCTTCCTTTGCAAATGGACTTTTGAGGTTAAGGACTATGCTAACCCAGAACTTTCTTGTACATAGTTGCGCTTCGGTGCCCTATCTTGGTTTTACAAAAACCATCCATAACTACCTCTGAAAAACAAAACCCGTATGGTGTGGCACTGAGTGAGGTCTGCAATCGGACGTCCTGCAGCCCACCCAGGACCCACGTTGAAGGTTTGGTGCGGGTCCTTCACAAGTATATTGTATATTTATTTATTGAATGCTATTTGATACTATTTGTATTTTTCTATAAAAGTTTGCAACGTTCAAGATGTCCTTACCTCCCGGATGGGAAGATGTTATTGTTCAATGTTTATTGCATAAACAAAATGTCTTTTGTATTTTACAGCCCGGGAGTGCTGTCGTTTACCATGGGGGAATGTGTAGCCCTGGTGGTAGGCACACGCAGTACCCTGGAGAGTGTATGGCGAGACGGCAGTTTAATGCTAAATATCCATTCACTCGACACACACTAGACACACCCCTAGGGTAGTGGAGTATACTCTAGAGGGAGTGGTCAAGGTAGTAGGTGTTAGAGTGATTAGTCTAGTTCCTGTCTTTGGACAGTGAGGACGTGTGGAGTAGAGTCTAGACATCTGTGAGGAGACGTTTGGAGGGAGGAAAGAGTCTAGCCTGCTTCATCCCAGTTCATATCGTGGAGTCTGGTATAGGTGTTTGGAATACACCTTAGTCTAGTCAGAGCTGTATCACCTTCACAACACACACTGAGGAAGGGAGAAGTACTAGCACGGAAAGTCTTCAGCATCCCTGTCTAAAGGACGGTATCAGGTTCAGAGACGTGCTCCTGCCTGTGATAACTGAGCATCTGTGGCTAACTTCATTGGAAGGAAAAGGAAAGAAGTGACTGCTCGACCCTTGGCTAGTTTTGAGTGCTTATGTTACCAGCGTGGACAAGGCGAAAGGCAAGTGGATTATAGAATTAGTGCTACAGGATTGCAGAAGTCCAGCACATTGCTACCGGTCACTGGGGACCGAAGGGTCACTGTTGTTTCAGGCACGGTGATAGGAAAACCAGGAATCTACCGGACCCTAGGTCGCGGCAGACAAGCCCCTTATAGTCAGTACGTAACTGGGGTCAGGGGGAGTGAAGACTTTGGAGTTCTGCAGGACCACGTAAGAATTCAGCTCCTTCATAGGAAGGCCCCTAACACTAAGCTGACTGGGCAGGTACAGCTTTGGATAAGCTGGAGAATTGAGGGAACTACGCTTCATGCTAGTTGCACTCGTCATATTGGAGATAAAGGAGGCCCCTAACTTGTCCAGCTGCCGTCTCAAGATACACTCTCCTTGGATCAGCCTCCCTGGGACCTGCCTTATCATCTTGCAAGTAAAGGTATGGAAAGACGCTGACCGTGTGAGACTGTGTTCTTTAACCGCACTCGACTTCACAACTCACATAGACTTTGAGGGACCAGTCCCACCTGTAGGGGACCCGACATCTAGCTGCATCACCATCCCCTCAGAGATCTACAGCAGCGCTGGTACAAATTACCAGAATACTACAGGTGGCGTCACGAACTGTACATAAATCAATCCCCTGTAAATATATCCCCAACATACGCCAGACCGCCCGGGCCACAGACCGAGCCACAGCTACCTGTGACAAGAATCCCCATAGACTTCCATGGCTCGGCTCTGAGTACCCCATTGCCCTGGTAACCCACAATTGTGGTGGCGGGTCGAACACCCTGACTTTTGTCTCTGTATCCTGCTTTGTACTGCCTTGTCCATCCTGGTTATTTGACACGGCTCGTCTCCGGTTAATCTCTGCCTTATCCCTTGGTACCATGCTCTCATTTGGCTTTTGACCCTCGGCTATCCTTTGACTACGATAACTTTCTGTGCCCTGCATTCAGCTGCCTTCCCTGTCCTCACGCACGGTTACTCCGCCCCCTGGTCACGTGACTGCTCAGTTCCAGGTCCTGTGCTCACTGCTTAGTCTCAGGTCCTTGCGCACTGTGAGCCTCATTCCTCCACTCCCTGCGCTCGTTCACGTGCCCCCTGATAGCGCCCCTAGGCGGTGCCAGTGACACCATCGGTGTCATTACAGTGAGTTTGTCTCTCTACAGGAAGTGGGGTGGGTCTATATCTCTTTACAAGAAGTGGAGGTGAGTATTTGTCTCTTTAAAGGAAGTAGAAGGGGGTCTTTGTCCCTCTACAGGAAATGCGGTGGGTCTTTGTCTCTCTAAAGGAAGTGGAGGTGGGTGTTTGTGTCAAACTGCATTGAGGCATAATAGAGAGGTGGGCTTTTGGAAAAAGCTAGCTTTTCAGCAATAGCAGACATATTTCATGCTGGGAAGTTGCAGAAAAGCAGTGCCAGCTCCTATAATGCTGGTAGAAAGATGTTGAAGAGGAAAAAAAAACTTTATGGCAAGTTACAGAGCATGAGAACGAGAACAGTTCCTGTACATATTAGACATGTTTGAGTACAAAACACAGTTTTAATGTGATATGAGGGATGAGGGCAGCAGGACTATATTTTTCCAGAGGTCTTATATGAGTATACTTTACAGTGCCAAAAACGCTATTTACCAGCAGATATAAGCTTACTCTGCAGGTAAAAGGCTTTTTAAATCCTATGTAGTCGGCTTTCTGGATCATCAGGTACAGGAAGATAATGAAGTTATAGTCTCTCTGCAGCCAATGGCTTCTAGTCATTGGGAAAGTGCAGAGTACAATTAGCTAGCTGTAATCACTCCACGGCACATGGATTGACAGCCTGCTCTGTAAACACACACTGCAGACACAGGCTGCAGAGCAGGCTGTCAATCAATGTGCCAGGGAGTGATTACAGCTAGCTCACTGTATAGTGAGCAGTGACTGTAACTGCCATCTGGGATGCTACTAGTCAGGACTGCATTAAAATATGTATGGAGACTAGTGATGAGCAAGCGTGCTCGAATAAGGTGTTATCTATGCATGCTCGTGTCCTCGAGAATTTTCGGCGTGTTCGAAAAAATGCTTGAGTTGCTGTGGCTACATATCTCGCGGCTGTTCGACAGCCGTAACACAAGCAGGGATTGTCTGTTAGGAATCCCTGCATGTGTTGCGGCTGTCGAACAGCTGCGAGACATGTAGCCGCAGCGACTCAAGCATTTTTTTTCGAGCATGCCGAAAATACTCAATTAGGACTCTAAATATATTGCAGACATCATATTATACAACATTGTGCACTTACAATTGCTCATTTTGCCTTTCTACCCAGCTAATTCTTCTCCTTTCCATTAGGTCTATGAGATCACGTGATTAAGAACTGTCTAGCTGAATCCTTCTAAGCTCTATGTAGAAATAGGAAGTCTCATTTCCCTGCATGAGTCATCAGTCACTGAAAAAGTCAAGAAAAATTAGCCGGGTAGAAAGGCAAAATTATTCAATTGTAGTTACACATTGCTATATAATATGATTACTTCAATATATTAAGAGGATAAAAACTTTGATGTGAGGAGGAGTGCTTCTTTTATTTATTCCTATATTTCCAGCAGGGTGTAATTATGTACTACAACAGACAAGTCAAAAGAGAAAACTGATCGCCTTTATATGTCATCTGAGCAGATTATTTAGATTATAACATAACCTATTAAAAATAATTTATTCCTTGCAATTTTGGGGGTAGATATTTATCCAGACACAGTAAACTTCCTTTCCATTAATCACACTGAGATCTGATAAAGCAGCTAATTACATAGAAAGTTCATCCGTGTTTGGAAACATCGCAACCATCACAGGCCCAGGAAACAAAGAGATGGCTTCCTTGTGTTCATGTAGACAACTGTTTTTACTCGCTGAGTCTGGGGTTTCCCAATTTGGCCTACATGGCTCTCAGCTCAAGAAGAATGGATATGCATGTATTCAGCAAGTCTTTAGTCGAACCGCAAAATATGATCTGGTTGTCCCTAAATGTACAAGACCTTTAAATAAAAGACAGTATAAATGCTCTTTTTCCAATCGGAGAAAAGAAGCTTGAAGTTACACCTCTAACTCACTAATTTGTCTAAACATGCCCACTGGGGTTGTAAAAGCCTCTAAGGTAAAGAGGTTTGCCTAAGCCACATCACCCGGAACGGCCGCCCGCTCTCGGACCCGAGTGTGCGGCTGCATAGAAATACATGCAGCCGCACACTCGTGTCCGAGAGCGGGCGGCCGTGCCGGGTGTTGATGCGAGAAAGTCGTGCGACTTACTCGCATCACACTCGCCAGTGTGACGCTGGCCTTAGACTTCTTTCTGGAAACTTAAGGGCCGACACATCAAAGTGTTAAAGTTTGAAAACTGGTGTAATAAACTCTGAATGGTTGCAAAATTTTGTGACTTTTGGCATTTTCACACCAATTTCAAGCAGCTCCGCCAAAATGGACAGAGCTGGGGAGAAGCCAGTGCTGGACACGGTGTGGCTACGCCCGCCGGTTAAATTACTAGTGTGGTGACATTCCTTATGCCAGAAATGTTACTCTATGCCATAGAAACTCGCAGGAATCTCTCACATCAACACCCAGCACTCGGACCGGCATGTATTTCTATGCAACTGCACACTCCAGTCCGAGTGCCGGCGGCAGTGCCGGGTGTTGATGCGAGAGATTTGTGTGAGTTTCTCGCATCACATACGCAAGTGTGACACCGGCCTTAGGCACTCTCAGGGATAGTAGGAAATAGGTAGGAGAGTTTCACAAAAATCATAAAACATAACCTTTAATGGAATAATTAAAATATCACTCAAAAAGTGACGCAAAACCATAAAACCATATAGAGAAAGTGCTCATGCATATCAGTGCTCAATAAAAAAATGGTTTGGTCTCACCACTGTATTCAAAGTTCAGCATAGCAGCATTGTTCAGCCAGGAGCAGGATCTTGTAGTATCCACACAAACATAGGGGGGAAAATTGGGTTTTTCTATCATTCCCTGTTGTGCCCCTGCATTGCTCCTGTCCTCACAAGGACAGTCCCCAAATGGGCACTGCTATGGGTTACCCACCATTGATGTATGAATATAAGTTTAGTCTCCCTACACGTTTCCTCCCCAATGGAGCGGATTCATCAGGGGAGATACAAATATTAACAGTGGGGCAGATGAAATCATGGGGTCCCGCAGTAGCAGGGACTCCCTTTTCTTTATGGTGTGATCAGTGGTGTCACTACCCCCATATATATACGGTGTGGTCCCTGACTGAAGTAACATTTCTGCAGAAGTGCATGGTGATCAGATGTGCCTAATTCAATAAGTTGAGCGTGCTTCTCAATGAATATGGTGCATCTTATTCCTACACGCCTCATTAAGACTGGTGGACAAAACGCCAATCTTAATCAATTGGGGACTTAGTTGGAACTATGCTTTGGGCCAGTGATGCAACTTGAAATCCATGGGTTCTAGAGTGAAAATTTCCAACGAGGCCCTCAGTGGTTAGCACTGTTTCCTTGCAGCGCTGGAGCGTTGGGTTCAAATCCCACCAAGGACAACATCTGCAAGGAGATTATATGTTCTCCAAGTGCTTGTGTGGGTTTCCTCCTGGTGCTCTGGTTTCCTTCCACAAGCCGGTGTGATAGTTTCCAAAAATACAGTCCTATTAACACCGTTAGCAGACCCTAAGCACCCATAATACCAATCTACAAATACAGACAAGTTTAACGTCTAAATAACATCACAGAATAAAAAAACATTGCGGAAGTGTGTTATCCTGAAGCCATAACAAATTATGCCGTGCTCTACATTTTATAGGGCAATTATAGTATAACGACCCGACGAGATTACAATTTGTGTCAAGATTCGGCACACAATATACTTTACTCAATGCCAAAAAAAGGCAAGAACTTAAAAACCCTCAGATCTGTTCCGGACTATAGAAAAAATAATGGAGTAAAATGATCAGGACTTTCCAGGTTATTTAGTGTATGCATAAAGCAAGATGAAAAATCCTAAATAAGCTTGACGGATAGGCAAATATTGAAACAGTCCACAGATCAAAGTTTGTTACAGAAAACACAAGGCAAGCAAATAACTCCAGCAGAGAAAAAGGAAAAAACTGATGGAATTATTTATATGACTATTTTAGTCCAGAGCGTCTGGAGCCTGGAGGTTATTCTACAACTTTTATTATGTATAGCATTTGTGGGAGTTTTTACCCCACTGAATTCAATAAGCATTTTTTCATTTTTTTTTGTACATGTAGTGTGTTTTTTTAAATCCTGGAATACATGAAAAAAATCCAGCAACACCCCCCATGTCCACCCATGTGCCACTCATGATAGGTACTAACTACTGCATACCGGGAATACACCACAAGATCTGCCATATACCAGTAATACCCCACAAGACCTGTTGAAATACCGGTAGCACCCCATAAGACCTGCCGTTTACCGGTACACCATACAAGACCTGCTGCATACTGGAAACACCTCACAGGACATACCGAATACTAGGAACACCCCACAAGACCTGCCATATACTGGGAACACCCCCCACTAGACCTGCCGTATACCAGGAACACCTCACAGAAGATGCCGTATACCGGGAACACCCCAAAAGTCCTGCCATATACTGGGAACACCATACAAGACCTACCGTATATGGGGAACACCTCATAACACCTGCAGTATACTAGTAACTCCCTACAAGACCTGCCGTATACCGGGAACACCTCACAGAAGATGCCGGATACCGGGAACACCCCAAAAGTCCTGCCATATACTGGGAACACCATACAAAACCTACCGTATATGGGGAACACCTCATAACACCTGCAGTATACTAGTAACTCCCTACAAGACCTGCCGTATACCGGGAACACCTCACAAGTCCTGCCATATACCGGTAATGTGTGGCCCAGCTGCGCCAGGCACACATATTCCAGGAAAATGCACAAGAAGGTAACCGTGAAGCTTGATATTCATTCACGTCACTCACAATTCCCAACACACCCACTAGGGGTATAAAAGGAAGTGACCTGTAGCAGTCAGCGATTCAAGCCTTGGGAGACTCAGGAGTGAGTCATTCCCAGTCAGTTAGCTTCCTGTCTTAGGACAGTGCAGTTCAGTCTAGTCTTGGAGTGGAGTGCAGACTAGATTCTGGCAGAGCAAGTTCATGAAGTGGAGTCTGGTTTGAGTGTAAGGAGTCACTCTAGCCCAGTCAGAACTACAAAGCCAGTACCTCAGCACAAGCTACCTGTATTCCTTGGAAAGTGGGAAGGTGACTCTCGGAGCTACAGCGTGTACACAGTTGACAGAGTACCTGTGCGCTGCTCTGGACAGGGTCTGAGAAAGGAAGGAAAGAAGGAAGGTAATCACAGGGGCTGCGACAGTGAGTGAACTAAGAACTGTTCAGTGAGCTCTGGAGAAAAGCTGACATTTTACATCATTGCTACTAGTGCTTATGTTAAGAGCAAGAGTAGGACGAGAGGCACAGTGGAGAAAGATAGAGACAAGTGCATCAGGTACCGGATTACCCGCACTAATTCACTGGACACCGGGTCCGAAGCGTTGCTAGTGCTTTAACGCCTAGTAATAAGAAACACCGGAGGCCTTCCTGGACTTCAAGTCACAGAAGGTAGCCCTAAGCGCTGATACGTAAACGGAGTCAGGTAGAACAAGGACCTTGAGTGGGACGCTACAAAAGTAGGGACTCTGTTCTCACCAACTAGAAGGCTCTACCACAATGTCGGCCGGGCGTTGCAGCTATTGAACGAGCTGGAGACTGACAGAGTTAACTTGACTTCATGCAAATTTGTACTCACACATATACAAGGTTAAAGGAGGCCTCTAACCTGCTCAGCGGTTTATCTGAATGTGCATTCTCCACCCCGACCAGCTTCCCGGGACCTGCCTGAAACATCTGCAAGTAAAGGTATGGAAAGAGATTGCCTTGTGTGAAACTGTTTCATTTACTACACCCTGCTCCACCATAGACTTCCAGGGACCAGTCTCGCCTGTGGGAGACTTACCATCCAGCTGCCTCATAACATCCCCTAGGAAGATCCATATAGCAGCGCTGGTCAAATTGATCAGAAACCACAGGTGGCGTCACGAACTATCTATTACTACAATTCCCCTGTAAATATCCCCCATTGCATGACCGCCAGGGCCACGGACCGAGTCCCGCTGCCAGTGACATCTCCCATAGAAATCAATGGGCTCGGTGCCGAGTACCCCATAGCCCTGGTACCACCTCAGTGTGGTGCGCGTCAGTAACACCCCACAAGACCTACAGTATACCTGGAACATCACACAAGACCTGCCATATACCAGAAACACCCAAGTCCTGCCATATACCGGTAACACCCACAAGACCTGCCAAATACCAGGAACACCCCACAAGTCCTGCCGTATATGGGAAACACCCCACAAGACTTTCCAAATACCAGGAACACTCCACAAGTCCTGCCATATACCAGGAACACCCCACAAGACTTTCCAAATACCAGGAACACCCAACAAGACCTGTCATATACTGGGAACACCCCACAAGACCTACGGTATACCAGGAACACCCCAAAAGACCTGTCATATGCCAAGAATACCCCACAAGACCTGCTGTTTTGGAGATGTCCAGCTGTCTTGTCATCATCACATTTTGGGCATTGTCGAAGGGCATATAAATGTACAAGTCCTTACTTTTATCCATTTTTTCTGTTTCTAAAACATATATTTCAAAAACTGACTTCACATGTTCCCAATATATGCCACCCTTGACAGGCACCTTTGTCACGAAATTCCCTTTACCCGTTAGTGGTTTTACTGTCATGGTTTATTGGTGTGTGTAATATATACACATATTAATGTTATATTGTATGGTTATATGCGTCTGCATAATGTCATGTTACACTGACAGCAGTAGGGCAATAGTATTTGCTCCTATCTTCTGTGCAGCTCACTGGCAACGCCTGAGAGTGATAGACGTGCCAGCTGTAGAGCATGCCCGCCTGGCCGCAGACCCTCACAGGTGTCCTGGCAGTTGTCGGTGATGATTTAGCATCGTACTGTAAACCTTCCTGCAGTAAAACTGGCGTTAGGAGCAATGGATGGAGGCCAAACCTCCACCTTAAATTTATAGGTCGATTCCGTTTCATAGCCCTGACATATAATCTAACTGTAGATAAAAAGCAGGATCGGAGTCTCCAGCATTTTGCGAGCTGCGTCTTCCTTATATAGACAAGTCTGGAGAATTCTGCATCTTACTTTATAACGAATAGATCCAAGACGGTTTTAGCGAGGACAGACGGCAATGGATTTACCTCCAAAACTGCTGGTGCAATACAGTTGGGAAGCATTGGCACCGCTCACTGCATAAATGGTCACAGTTGAATCGTTTGACAATCGGACTAAAACCAAATATGCCGCTGCCTGGAAGGCCATCTGCGGCGAGGCACCGGCGCCTGTCACCTCCTTGATGCAAGTAATCACACATGCTGGCTTGGTCCCTCTCTCCGCCTTACTGTATAGGAAGGAACGTATACGGAATCATAAAGCTTTCTTGTAGATTTACACTGGAAAGCAGTGGACTATCATGCCCATCGTCCCAACCTGGTACTATAGAAATGACCAAAAAACCTTAAAGGGGATGTCCACGATTATAAAAAAAAAAAAATACTCTACACATTTTAAAGTAATAAAATAACAAAAAATCACCTGCCATCTTCTGGTCTTTTTTGACCAATCATGCAGTGATGATGTGCTGCACATGATCACTGTGGACAATCATACTCCTGCCATACAGTACAGACCAAAAGTTTGGACACACCTTCTCATTCAAAGATTTCTCTGTATTTTCATGACTATGAAAATTGTAGAATCACACTGAAGGCATCAAAACTATGAGTTAACACATGTGGAATTATACATTACACTTTACAAAAAAGTGTGAAACAACTGAAAATATGTCTTATATTCTAGATTCTTCAAAGTAGCCACCTTTTGCTTTGATTACTGCTTTGCACGCAGAAAAGGTGAACGGATGGATTCTACATGCCTAGTTCACACCGTGAAGCATGGAGGAGGCGGTGTGATGGTGTGGGGGTGCTTTGCTGGTGACACTGTTGAGGATTTATTCAAAATTGAAGGCATAGTGAACCAGCATGGCTACCACAGCATCTTGCAGCAGCATGCTATTCCATGCGGTTTGCGTTTAGTTGGACCATCATTTATTTTTCAACAGGACAATGACCCCAAACACACCTCCAGGCTGTGTAAGGGCTATTTGACCAAGAAGGAGAGTGATGGGGTGCTAACGCCAGATGACCTGGCCCCCACAGTCACCAGACCTGAACCCAATCAAGATAGTTTGGTGTGAGCTGGACCGCTCACCACTTCAATTTTGAATAAATCCCCAACAGTGTCACCAGCAAAGCACCCCCACACCATCACACCACCTCCTCCATGCTTCACGGTGGGAACCAGGCATGTAGAGTCTATCCGTTCACCTTTTCTGCGTGCAAAGCAGTAATCAAAGCAAAAGGTGACTACTTTGAAGAACCTAGAATATAAGACATAATTTCAGTTGTTTCACACTTTTTTGTAAAGTGTAATGTATAATTCCACATGTGATAATTCATAGTTTTGATGCCTTCAGTGTGATTCTACAGTTTTCATAGTCATGAAAATACAGAAAAATCTTTGAATGAGAAGGTGTGTCCAAACTTTTGGTCTGTACTGTACATGCAAGATCACTGCTGAGGCCATTGATTGGCTGCAGTGATTTCATGTAGTGCACATCCTCAGTGTAGGAAAAGTAAACAGCAGCAATAGAGCGGTGGGTAGCTTTACCACGTGAGCAGAAGTATTTTTTTTTTCAATTTTACCACATTCAGGAAATTTTAAAAAACAAAGAAAACAAAAGACTTTAAAATTTGCTTTAAAGGGGACATTCAAAAGTCTGGCTGCTTACTAATTTGCTTGCTGTCGATGAAGAAGAACATACTTGTCTACATCCAGAAAACCTGAACTGGTCCTGCTACACAGCTGACAAATTAAATCTACCAATGTATTCAGTCCAGACAATCCTGTATGCAGTATATATATATATATCTATATATAGATATAGATATATAGATATATATATATATCTATATATAGATATATATATATCTATATATAGTACAGACCAAAAGTTTGGACACACATTCTCATTCAAAGATTTTTCTGTATTTTCATGACTATGAAAATTGTACATTCACACTGAAGGCATCAAAACTATGAATTAACACATGTGGAATAATATACTTAACAAAAAGTGTGAAAAAACTGAAAATATGTCTTATATTCTAGGTCCTTCAAAGTAGCCACCTTTTGCTTTGATGACTGTTTTGCACACTCTTGGCATTCTCTTGATGAGCTTCAAGAGGTAGTCACCGGGAATGGTTTTCACAGGTGTGCCCTGTCAGGTTTAATAAGTGGGATTTCTGGCCTTATAAATGGGGTTGGGACCATCAGTTGTGTTGTGCAGAAGTCTGGTGGATACACAGCTGATAGTCCTACTGAATAGACTGTTAGAATTTGTATTATGGCAAGAATAAAGCAGCTAAGTAAAGAAAAACGAGTGGCTATCATTACTTTAAGAAATGAAGGTGTCAGTCTGAAAAATTGGGAAAACTTTGAAAGTGTCCCCAAGTGCAGTTGCAAAAACCATCAAGTGCTACAAAGAAACTGGCTAACATGAGGACTGCCCCAGGAAAGGAAGACCAAGAGTCACCTCTGCTTCCGAGGATAAGTTTATCCGAGTCACCAGCCTCAGAAATCGCAGGTTAACAGCAGCTCAGATTAGAGACCAGGTCAATGCCACACAGAGTTCTAGCAGCAGACACATCTCTACAACAACTGTTAAGAGGAGACTTTGTGCACCAGGACTTCGTGGTAAAATAGCTGCTAGGAAACCACTACTAAGGACAGGCAACAAGCAGAAGAGACTTGTTTGGGCTAAAGAACACAAGGAATGGACATTAGACCAGTGGAAATCTGTGCTTTGGTCTGATGAGTCCAAATTTGAGATCTTTGGTTCCAACCCCATTTCTAAGGCAAGAAATCACACTTATTAAACCTGACAGGGCACACCTGTGAAGTGAAAACCATTTCCGGTGACTACCTCTTGAAGCTCATCAAGAGAATGCCAAGAGCGTGCAAAGCAGTAATCAAAGCAAAAGGTGGCTACTTTGAAGAACCTAGAATATAAGACATATTTTCAGTTGTTTCACACTTTTTTGTTAAGCATATAATTCCACATGTGTTAATTTATAGTTTTGATGCCTTCAGTGTGAATGTACAATTTTCATAGTCATGAAAATACAGAAAAATCTTTGAATGAGAAGGTGTGTCCAAACTTTTGGTCTGTACTGTATATACACTGCTCAAAAAAATAAAGTGAACACTCAAATAACACATCCTAGATCTGAATGAATGAAATATTCTCATTGAATACTTTGTTTTGTACAAAGTAGAATGTGCTGACAACGAAATCACACAAAAATCATCAATGGAAATCAAATTTATTAACCAATGGAGGCCTGGATTTGGAGTCACACACAAAATTTAAGTGGAATGTAATGTCCTTAAAATAAGTCAAAATGATGCTCAGTATGTGTGTGTGGCCTCCACGTGGCTGTATGACCTCCCTACAACACCTGGGCATGCTCCTGAGGGATCTCCTCCCAGACCTGGACTAAAGCATCTGCCAACTCCTGGACAGTCTGTGGTGCAACGTGACGTTGGTGGATGGAGCGAGACATGATGTCCCAGATGTGCTCAATCGGATTCAGGTCTGGGGAACGGGCGGGCCAGTCCATAGCTTCAATGTCTTCATCTTGCAGGAACTGTTGACACACTAAAGCCACATGAGGTCTGGCATTGTCCTGCATTAGGAGGAACCCAGGGCCAACCGCACCAGCATATGATCTCACAAGGGGTCTGAGGATCTCATCTCGGTACCTAATGGCAGTCAAGCTACCTCTGGCGAGCACATGGAGGGCTGTGTGGCCCTCCAAAGAAATGCCACCCCACACCATTACTGACCCACTGCCAAACCGGTCATGCTGAAGGATGTTGCAGGCAGCAGATTGCTCTCCACGGCGTCTCCAGACTCTGTCACGCCTGTCACATGTGCTCAGTGTGAACCTGCTTTCATCTGTGAAGAGAACAGGGCGTCAGTGGCGAATTTGCCAATCCTGGTGTTCTGGGGCACATGCTAAGGATCTTGCACGGTGTTGGGCTGTGTGCACAACCCCCATCTGTGGACATCGGGCCCACAGACCATCCTCATGGAGTCTGATTCTAACCATTTGTGCAGACACATGCACATTTGTGGCCTGCTGGAGGTCATTTTCCAGGGCTCTGGCAGTGCTCCTCCTGTTCCTCCTTGCACAAAGGCTGAGGTAGCGGTCCTGCTGCTGGGTTGTTGCCCTCCTATGGCCCCCTCCACGTCTCCTGGTGTACTGGCCTGTCTCCTGGTAGTGCCTCCAGCCTCTGGACACTACGCTGACAGACACAGCAAACCTTCTTGCCACAGCTCTCATTGATGTGCCATCCTGGATGAGCAGCACTAGCTGAGCCACTTGTGTGGGTTGTAGAGTCCATCTCATGCTACCACGAGTGTGAAAGCACAACCAACATTCAAAAGTGACCAAAACATCAGCCAGAAAGCATTGGTACTGAGATGTGGTCTGTGGTCCCCACCTGCAGAACCACTCCTTTATTGAGTGTGTCTTGATAATTGCCAATAATTTCCATCTGTTGTCTATTCCATTTGCACAACAGCATGTGAAATTGTCAATCAGTGTTGCTTCCTAAGTGGACAGTTTGATTTCACAGAAGTTTGATTTACTTGGAGTTATATTCTGTTGTTTAATTGTTACCTTTATTTTTTTGAGCAGAGTATATTATATGAGCATTTACAAAAGTAGCAAAAAGGGCCCTTAAGGGCAACTGCCTCCACTATTATCAATACACTGACTATTGCATATGCATTGACAATAGCTATTGACATTAGTTACTGTCCTGGTGGAGCACAATTTCACCATTTTCCTATGGTTTGGCTGAAAATTGAATTATGGGGCCACATGAAGCCACAAACTATCACAACCTAACCTATAGGGAACCCAAATTTCTACATTCATAAATGGCCTCCTTTGCTGAAAAGTCAAACGCCTTTTGTTTGCAGAACGCATAAGATTTTACTGACCAAAACCCTCACACCCCTTCCCACCCCCGACAGCAGGAGGATGCTGTGATGTGAAGCCAAGAAAGGAATGGCAGCAGCCGATCATGGATGGATCACATGTTTGTGATTATCCATACAGCCAGACTTGTCCACAAGCAAAGATTTATTGGCCGGCATGTTCCTTTACTGTTTGCTGCTGGGTAAACCAGACTGCACACAGGTGGCATTTAAGAGGATCCTCAATCATGTAGAGCTATTATTTCCTTCTGTCACTAATATTTGGCAAGCGATTTCCCACATGGGTAATAGGCTATAGCATAACATATTCAAAGGCTTCAAAGAAGTGGTCTTTGTTTCCTAGAAACAGCGCCACTCTTGTCTAAGAGGACGTTTCTGGTACTGCAGTATGCAAATAAATGAGAGTGAGCTGCAATAACAGGCAAAGCCACAGGACAAGGGTAGCACTGATTTTGGAAAGGAAGTTGACTTTTTTTTTTAAATCTTGTACGAACCCCTATAAAAGTGAAAGAATATTAGATCCCACCCTGTCAGTTCAAGAAAGCCTCTGCTAAACTCTTCCTAATCCTATAGGATAAAAACCGATCCCTTGCATTGAGCCATAAAATACAGATCCATGTGGCCAGTTTCAAACATACGTAATTGATGGTCAGAGTATGTAATGTAATGCCCACTGCGGCCTGGGTCTCCTAACCTGAACTTATCAGCCTCATAGGCAATTATGAGTTTAGGTTTAGGTCAAGAGACCAACATTCGGTCTGGATATTGACCATAAATGTTGATCCTTCATTTTTATCCTATACACCCTTAAAATGCCAGCAGAAGGAGTTTTGCGGGATTAAACAAAAAACTTGGTTGCTTTCTTCCAAAAAGAGCACCACTTCTGCCCACAGGTTGTGTCTGGTACTTCAGCTCAGCGTCACTGAAGTGAATAGGGTGGATCTACAATACTCCAAATACTCCTGTACCTGGGAGAGGTGTTGTTTTTGATAGAATGTTGCCATATTTTACAAATCCTTTAAAGGGAATATGTCATCAGGTTTTCTGAGAGCAGCATAATGTAGGGCAAGAAAGCCTGATTCCAGGGATGTGTAACTTACTGGGCTGCTTCGTGCAGTTTTGATAGAATCCCTGTTTTATCTGATGTAGATGTAGAAGAGCTAAGACTTCTGGGCTGTGTATAACCCCGCCCACATCTTTGATTGGCTGGTTTCTGTGTGGATTGTCAGCAAGTTGCCAATCAGTGGCAGGGGCGGGATTACACAGACTAGTCTACTGTGCACATTACAACTTGTCAGGCAGTAACAATCTCCTGCTGATAAAACACTGATTGTACTGAAACTACAACACACAGCCTAATAAGTGGCACATCGCTGGAAGAAGGCTTTCTTAACCAATATTATGCTACTCTCAGAAAACCTGCTGACAAATTCTCTTTAACCGCCATAATTAATAAAAAGGTCTATATTTAAGCCACCAGCATCAGTCCTGAGTAGTAAAATGCATGAGGGTCTCTATGTAAATCCATAAACATCCTAATGACATTTCAGCTCTGCTACATCTTTCCATAACTAGGAACAATGTAAATGAAGACAGCACCACGAAAAGCTTTCAGATTTGCCTTTATGTACTGTAATAAACATGGAGCGGTGCCAAGCATCAATATATATCTGCACGTCATGAGCGCGGAGCTCTCCAATTATAACCGTGTGCCTTATAGCAGGTGACAGAGACATATTAATACAGAAGCTACCTTGTAAAGCATCATTGTAACATTGCATATAGCCGCAATGTGATATCTGCTGCTACTTTGTTTTTTTTATTTGATTTCAAATAAAAAAAGAATCAATTACAAAAAAAATCCTTTTCCATCATGTCCTTGTGAAATGGAGTGCACGATACACAAGTGCGCAGCATAACTCACCGCCGATGGATGCACAATGCCCTCAATGAGCGGCGCATTAACAGACGGAGGAGCTAAAGCACGCTGCAGAGAATCAAAGCCTCCCAAATTCTATAGATTACTAGCACTATTCACAGACTGCCAGGGATTATCTTCCTTTTGTACTGGCGAATGACTATGCCACATCCTAATGCTCGGACGACCACAACAACTCTTATCTTGGAGGATTGCTAGGCAAATGCTCATTGAGCCTAGCATGGTGACCAGTGAAATCGATGGGTGTCCATGTAATGGAGCAGAGTGAGAGACATCCTTTGCAGCAACTTTTTCCTTTATGCCAGGATCAGACGAGTGTATGAAAAGTCGTCAGAAAAATCAGATGACTTTTATTCCATCTGTATTCCATCCGTATTTTACAACCTTACACCATCCATACAAGGCCAAATGTAGTTTCCTTAGTTAATAATTGCAAAATATTAGCAAAAAATCGGATGCGATACGGATGATCAGTATGAGATCTGATTTTTTTTGTGCACCCATAGACTTGTAATATGGAAGAACCAAAGGCATACTGTGATTTTTTTCTAATGGCTTCTTGGTATGTCTGAACAGCTGTACATGAATTACATTGGTCAGAGTGCTGTCAGATTTTTATGGAAATCACAAGCCCGTATAATACGCTTGTAACATAGTTATTAAGGTTGAAGGAAGACTTTAAGTCCATCTAGTTCAACCCATATCCTATCCTAACCTGCCCTAACATGTTGATCCAGAGGAAGGCAAAAAAAACCCCAAGTGGCAAACAGTAAGCTTCACATTGGGGAAAAAAATTCCTTCCCGACTCCACATACGGCAATCAGACTAGCTCCCTGGATCAACGCAGTATCTAGGAAACTAGTGAATATAGCCTGTAATATTATACTTTTCAAGAAAGGCATCCAGTCCCCTCTTAAATTTTAGTAAGGAATCACTCATTACAACATTAGACGGCAGAGAGTTCCATAGTCTCACTGCTCTTACAGTAAAGAATCTGCATCTGTGATTATGGCTAAACCTTCTTTCCTCCAGACGTAGAGGATGCCCCCTCGTCCCCGTCACAGGTCTAAGAGTAAAAAGATCATTAGAAAGGTCTTTGTACTGTCCCCTCATATATTTGTACATTGTAATAAGATCACCCCTAAGCCTTCGTTTTTCCAAACTAAATAACCCCAAGTGTAATAACCTGTCTTGGTATTGCAGACCCCCCAGTTCTCTAATAACCTTGGTCGCTCTTCTCTGCACCCGCTCCAGTTCAGCTATGTCTTTCTTATACACCGGAGACCAGAACTGCACACAGTATTCTAAGTGTGGTCGCACCAGTGACTTGTATAGAGGTAAAATGATGCTCTCCTCATGAGCATCTATGCCTCGTCTAATGCATCCCATTATTTTATTTGCCTTGGCAGCAGCTGCCTGACATTGGCCACTAAATGTGAGTTTGTCGTCCACCAATACACCCAAGTATTTTTCAGTGACAGTTTTGCCCAGTGTTTTACAATTAAGCACATAATTATACATCTTATTTGTTCTACCCAAGTGCATGACCTTACATTTATCCCCATTAAAGCTCATTTGCCATTTATCATCCCAAGCTGTACGGGGTATTCTCAAGCCTGAAAGCTGTCATCCATCCTTGAGATAGGGCATAACTTTCTGATCGCTAGGATTACAACCTCTGGATCATCCGTCGATCCTAAGAACCAGGGCTTTAGTGGTGGTCAATCATGAACACTGCTGCTCCATTTATTTTAACGGGAGTACCGAAGATCAACTGACTGCTGCTAATCAACCAAGTGCAGTTTGTATGATAAACCTCCATTTCATTCTGCCGGGGCCCCTGTTCTCAGGATCGGTAGCAGTCCTAGCGATCGGATAAGGGATAACTTTTCAAACATGAGAATATCCCTTTAAGGACAGTTTTAAACAGCCATAAAAGTATATTCACACGTAGCAGAAAAGATACCAGATATTTCCATAGGGTGTCATGCAAGGTGTGTTCTCACAGCCTCCACCTTACTGGTATGTGTCACTTTCCTATTCATAAGGTCAACGCAAAAAACAATTTTGTGCGGTACCTTCATGGAACAAAAGGGGGGCAATACAATGTGGCACTTTGGATTCTTCCTTCGGAGATATACATCAGAAGCATATACTTTAATGGAAGGTTTGCTCAGGAAGGGATTACCTCTGTTAGGGCATTAATTACGAGATGTCCCTCTTAACTCAATGGGGCTTCTATAAGTATTAATTCTGGAAGAATCCTTTAACGGGAAGATCCATCTAAAACCATAGATAGGAAAATTGGTAGACTTTGTAATCTGGACTCTTTCCTGAATTTCAGAAGACATGTGTGTTCCCACCCCTTTGGCACCTCACAGAGGTTTCTGTAACAGAAAATATTCTAAGTAAATGGCCATTCAAATCAATGGACCTCTGTATTTAATATTTTCCATATCTGAAGGGTTGAAGCCTGCTTTCAATCTTGAAATCAACGGTAATCCAAAATAAAACTTCACAAGATTAATCTTAGGACTTTGGATTCCTTTCCCAAATACATAATGACATTCAGAAGACTTTTATTGTACAAAGACCCCTAAATATGACCATCATAAGTTATGCCGACTTTCTTGAAAGCAAAAGATGGAAAGTTATGGAGGGCTTTCAATTTTTCCATTAGTGAAGACCACGCATGATGGAAAAGTTCATTGAAATTAAATGTTATCTTATTCTGGAAACGTGAGAAGACTCCACTTATTTTCAAAGCTAATGAGGTTCAAAAAAATCGAGCAAAAAAAAGACCATAAACAACCAGAAGACTGGATGACCCAAACAGAAGATGGGACATTCTGGTCATAATATGGAAAAGGTTGGAGACCTTGAGGGCCCCAAACAATATTACCTATGGTGATAATGATGATGTAAGATTTAGAAAGCAAACAAGTCAACAAGTTTAGCAAAGAGAAACCTCCAACCTAAAGATGACGTGGCTTTGTTAATTACTTATATCCAATGTTATTAACACTAGTGAGGTGGAACATGAACATTTCTGAGCCAACGTCCCTCAGCCAACATTCCGTCACCCCAGACAAGACATTTTACTTGGATAAAAATAGACTAAACACAGACTGTACACCCCTCGGGGCAAAGAAGAAATGAGAAAATCTGCAGACACAGCAAAAGAATAGACTGCTAGTAAAATAATACAGATCAGAGAGTCGTTCTCCAGTCAATGAGATGTCCATGATGACATAGTACAACCAAAAACCTGAATGGAGACTTGTGCCTGTTCACTGTTTATGTCAGCCAGCATTCTTATAGTAGGATCTTCTCCTAAAGGCTATATATAAACGTGTTCACCCCGTATATACCAGCAGTCTCCAACCTGTAGCTCTCCAACTGTCTGGATATGATAATGTCTGTAGTCCTCCAACAGCAAGTGGCCATTGTTACATACCATTCATTATTATTTTAACCTTTCACATGCTAAAAGCATTTATGCAGTGCCATTCTCAGCCCCTCTAGTGCATAATAATGGTTGTCAGGCACTATTAACCATTAAACTGACACTACTTGACCTTAGTCTTAAAGATGATTTCACTTAAAGGTTTTTTTTCCCCAGAATTAACACTAATCATCACCTATCCATAGGATACCCCACCAATTATGAAAATAGTGCTGCCCCATTCAAAGTTTATATAGCTTTACTTGGCTATCACTGTCAGTCTCACAGCGGCAATGGCCATGAATGACCACTACTCCATTCAAATGGGAGACATGACACCCCCATTTTTATGATGGGTAATAGTCCCAGCAGACCCCCAGCGATTGTGCAGATCTCACCTATCATAAAGCCTCATTTAGATGTCTGCGTTTCACAATCCGAGTATAGAGCGTGATACACGGACTGGCCATGGGTCTCTTGACCCTAAGTTGACAGCCTTGTATATGCCTATCAGGCTGTTTAGTTTTGGTCAGGAGACCCGTGGCCAGTCCCCATGCATCACAGTCTGTCCTTGGAACATAATACATGAATGTCAGAATAATGCTTTGTCAATTCTGGAAAAATCCCTTTAAGATTCCAATATTTTGATGTAACTTAATTAACCCTTAAACCTTCATAGTGTTTTACTGGGGTCCTGGAAGTTGAGATTTGAAGAGTTGTTTGCAGAGTTAATTATGTCCCTTGGACGTGGTGGGAACCCTATGATCACCGGTGTTTTTCTTTTTCCCTAGAAATTGAAGGATTAACAATTAACGTTAATTCAAGGTACGGAATAAAAATCATCATTGACCACCAGCAGCCAGCTAAACATCTCCTCACGTGTCAGTTTCCAGGACCCCTCTGTTTATGACATAGGTAAAGAGGTTTTTTAAGGGTTATTCGCAGTTGCACCTAAAAATAGGGTTTCCAGTGGAGTTATGCTGGATATCACTCTGGTCACCAGCCCTGGGGCTATGAACTTCATCTGTAGTCCCCATCTTCATGGCTTGTGCAGGAGAAGACGCTGGATACTGTATGAAGTATGTTCAGAATACCAATGACCTGCTGAGAAGGATACTGAGATACGACTTAGCAACTGATGGAGTTTGTTTGTCACCTTGGCCATTATTTTTTCCAGCAGAGCCAAACAGTACATGCACTTTCTAAACCATAAGCAACAATCGCAAACAAAGCCAATTGATACAAAACTTCAATTTTGCAAAATATTTTGCCAGAATGAAAAGGGTTACACTGTTGCACCAGCGGTTACATGCATGGAACTCCTGTTTGCTCCTGTGTGCACCTGCTCCATGGTCTGAACAGAATGATGTGTACACACATGTGTAAGTGCAAAGTAGGTAGCATGCAAGAGCCTCTCAATGAGCCCTGGCATCAAAGCCAACCTCATAGTACCAACCTTGAGCCCAGGCTGGGCACAGCACCCCCAGACTTGCCATCCATATCCAGATCTGCAAGTAGGCTCCAGACATTCCTACTGTTATAATCCTGAGTATGGGATCCCAGGGAAAGGGAGGAAAGGTGAATAAACTGGGGGAAATGGGGGGTCTTCCACTTTGAGGGGATGCCAGCTACTTCCCAAAATCCTAAGCTGTTTCCACAACACAGAGTTGATGATGGGAATTGGTGCACAAGAAAATTAAGGTCTTGCAGGGTTTGTGGGTATAATCTGATCCCCAGATCAGTCAAGTTGTTTGATGCACACAGTCCTCTTGTATGCCCTATAGCCTGCTGGGGAGAAAGTTTATGTGCCCTGGTCCCCAGGATGGGCAGTGCATTGGGTTGGTAAAGTTTTCCTATTGGATCCTGGCAGTATTCTGGCAGCTTGTGAGAAGTGCCCTCTGCTTCTTCTCCTTCTTCTTCTGCACTTGCTTGATTCTTGACTGCTCTTAGCTTGCCTGCTGCTCCATGGATGGTGAGCAGGGGAATGCTGCTGCTGCTGCTGAAGCCCACAGACCTGGTATAAGGAGGAGGGAGAGGGAATGACAGAGGAGGAGAGATGTGCAGTGTACAATAGGGAGGATTGCCACCTAGCGGCCACTCTATGGTAATGCATCAGTCATTTCCACATCCAAAGCCATGACATTTCCGCAGAGTGAGGGAGACATATGCACAACATATGATGGTTTATTCCATCTGGAGCCATCATAAAACATGGCAACATTTCTGAAAGGGCAGAGAGAGAGGCATATGAGGATCTTGCAAGAAAAATGATGCCCCCCTATTTACTAGGGCAGATGAGGAAAGCATGTAGCAACCAAAGTCCCGGTGTTATTTGTACTCCCTTGTAAAAAAATGAAAAAAGGTGGCATGTTAAGCATAAAAGTTCTTTGTGGTTAAAGAGTTCTAATCACATAGAGGAGTTGTCAAAACAGCGCCACTCTAGGCCAGAGGCTGGTGTCACACTTGTGTGTGTAATGCGAGAAACTCGCATGAGTCTCTCGCATCAACATCTGGCGCTGCCGCTGCCACTCGGACCGGAGGGTGCGCCTGTATAGAAATACATGTAGCCACACGCTCCGGTCGGAGTGCCGGGTGTTGATGCAAGAGACTCGTGCGAGTTTCTCGCATCACACACACAAGTGTGACACCGGCCATAGACTGTGTCTGATATTGCAGTTCATCCCAATTCAACAGCCCAAAATGCAATATTAGACTTCGCCCTGGACTAGAACAGTGCTGTGACTATAAGAAGTCGCGCCTTTGTGTTAATATTTTAGAAGCCTTTTCATCACTTGGATATGCCAGGAATTGGTATCACGGTCAAAAGTCCAAACATATTGTGCCTAAATAATAATAGTACCATACAATGTCCTTGCCTTTGAAAATTGAGGGTTATCTCATTATGTTCCCTTTACTCTGGTGTCTGTGTTTCTTTAAAGCAAGGAACCTTTTTTTCTGCCAAGAGCCATTTGGACATTTATACCATCATTTGCAGGCCTTATAAAAAAGGCAAATTAAAAATTACCTTGCTATATTTGGTTAAACAATTAATTTACTCACACCTAATGTGATGACTGCAGCTGTTTCTCTTTGGTGCGATGTGTGATGGTAGGTAGTATTAATATTGCTAGTCACAACTGCTTTTCCAGGTTTGTGTTTGTCAGTCTGGAGACGACTCTTTACAGTGATAAGTTTTCTAAAGAACTGTGTACAGCAGTAAGTTGTGCCAAACACAGATGTATCTTTCACTACATATCTCCTGAAAGTGGGAAATTGATCACTGCTCACATAATATTTATAGACCTCAAGCCATGGGAGGTCTGCAATATACATTACATTGAAGACACAAAGATTGCTGTGTACACATCACATAGGAAACACAGAGACTACTGTATATACATCACAAAGGATACAGCAAGACTGCTGTATACTATATCCATCACATAGGATACACTGAGGCTACAGTATATATGTATCACATAGGACACACCGAGACTGTACTGTATATACATCACATAGGATACATTGAGACTGTACTGTATATACATCACATAGGATACACTGAGACTACTTGTATATACATCGCATAGCAGACATCAATTCTACTGTACATACTTACTGGAGTATCTGAAGAGGAACAACCTCATGACCCAATATCAACATGGGTTTACGAGGGACCGTTCTTGTCAGACTAATCTGATAAGTTTCTATGAAGAGGTGAGATCCGGACTAGACCAAGGGAAATCAGTGGACGTGGTGAATATGGACTTCTCAAAAGATTTTGATACGGTGCCACACTAAAGGTTGATACATGAAATGAGAACAATGGGGATAGGGGAAAATATGTGTAAGTGGGTTAAGAGATGACTCAGGGATAGGAAACAAAGGGTGGTTATTACTGGAGCACACTCGGACTGGGTCACGGTTAGCAGTGGGGTACCACAGGGGTCAGTATTGGGGCCGCTTCTTTTTAACATTTTTATTAATGACCTTGTAGGGGGCATACAGAGTAGCATTTCAATATTTGCAGATGACACTAAACTCTGCAGGGTAATAAATACAGAGGAGGACAATTTAAAATTACAGGAAGATTTATGTAAACTAGAAGCTTGGGCTGATAAATGGCAAATGAGCTTTAATGGGGATAAATGTAAGGTCATGCACTTGGGCAGAAGAAATAAGATGTATAATTATGTGCTTAATTGTAAAACACTGTGCAAAACTGTCACTGAAAAAGACCAGGATGGATGGGTGGACGACAAACTCACATTTAGTGGCCAGTGTCAGGCAGCTGCTGCCAAGGCAAATAAAAAATTAAAAGAGGCATAGATGCTCATGAGGAGAACATAATTTTACCTCTATACAAGTCACTGGTGCAACCACACTTAGAATACTGTGTGCAGTTCTGGTCTCCAGTGTATAAGAAAGACATAGCTGAACTGGAGCGGGTGCAGAGAAGAGCGACCAAGGTTATTAGAGAACTGGGGGTCTGCAATACCAAGACAGGTTATTACACTTGGGGTTATTTAGTTTGGAAAAACGAAGTCTTAGGGGTGATCTTATTACAATGTATAAATATATGAAGGGACAGAACAAAGACCTTTCTAATGATCTTTTTACTCTTAGATCTGACCCGGGGACAAGGGGGCATCCTCTACGTCTGGAGGAAAGAAGGTTTAACCTCTTAAACCCCAAGGGTGGTTTGCACGTTAATGACTAAGCCAATTTTTACAATTCTGACCACTGTCTCTTTATGAGGCTATAACTCTGGAACGCTTCAACGGATCTTCACGATTCTGAGTCTGTTTTCTCGTGACATATTGTACTTCATGATAGTGGTAAAATTTCTTCGATATAACTTGCGGTAATTTATGAAAAAAATGGAAATATGGCAAAAATGTTGAAAATTTTGCTATTTTCAAACTTGGAATTTTTATTCCCTTTAAACAGAGAAATATGTCACACAAAATAGTTGCTTAATAACATTTCTCACATGTCTACTTTGCATCAGCACAACTTTGAAACCAAATTTTTTTTTGTTACGAAGTTATAAGGGTTAAAAGTTGACCAGAGATTTCTCATTTTTACAACAAATTGTGCAAAACCTTTTTTTTAGGGACCACCTCACATTTGAAGTCACTTTGAGGGGTCTATATGGCAGAAAATACAGAGAAGTGACTCCATTCTAAAAACTGAACCCCTCAAGGTGCTCAAAACCACATTGAGATTGTACGCCATGTCGCGTTTGGAGAGCCCCTGATGTGCCAGTGGAAACAGTGGAAACAGTGGAAACCCCCCACAAGTGACACCATTTTGGAAACTAGACCCCCTAAGGAACTTATCTAGATCTGTTGTGAGCAATTTGGACCCCAAAGTGTTTCACTAAAGTTTATAATGCCTGGGTGTGAAAAAAAATAATAAATTCCACAAAATGATTTTTTAGCCCCAATTTTTGATTTTTCCCAAGGAAATTGGACCCCAAAAGTTGTTGTCCAATTTGTCCTGAGTACGCTGATACCTGATATGTGGGGGAGAAATACTGTTTGGGCACACTTCAGGGCTCGGAAAGGAAGTAATGACGTTTTGGAATGCAGACTTTGATGGGTGTCACGTTCAGTTTGCAGAGTCCCTGAGGTGCCTAAACAGTCTAAACCCCCAACAAGTGACCCCATTTTGAAAACTAGACCCCCTAAGGAACTTATCTAGATCTGTAGTGATAACTTTGAACCCCCAAGTGCTTCACACAAGTTTATAATGCCCCGGCATGAAAATAAAAAATCCTATTTTTTCCCCACAAAAATGATATTTAAGTCACCAATGTTTTATTTTCCCAAGGGTAACATGAGAAATTGGACCATAAAAGGTGTTGTCCAATTTGTCTTGAGTACGCTTATACCCCATATGTGGGGGGAACCACTGTTTTGGCGCATGGCAGAGCTCGGAAGGGAAGGAGCGCCATTTGACTTTTTGAAACCAAAATTGGCTGGAATCGATATTGGACGCCATGTCGCATTTGGATAGCCCCTATGTGCCTAAACAGTGGTAATCCCCCACAAGTGACCCCATTTTAGAAACTAGACCCCCCAAGGAACTTATCTAGATCTGTGGTGAGCACTTTGAACCCCCAAGTGCTTCACACAAGTTTATAAAACTGAGCCATAAAATTAAAAAATCATATTTTTTCCACAAAAATGGAAAACTTATCTAGATCTGTTGTGAGCACGTTCAACCCCCAAGTGTTTAACTAAAGTTTAAAATGCCTCGGTGTGAAGAAAAAAAAATTTCCACAAAAATGATTTTTTAGTCCCCAATTTTTGATTTTTCCCAAGGAAATTGGACCCCAAAAGTTGTTGTCCAATTTGTCCTGAGTACGCTGATACCCCATATGTGGGGGGGAAACTGTTTGGGCGCACGGCAGGGCTCGGAAAGGAAGTAATGACATTTTGGAATGCAGACTTTGATGGGTGTCATGTTCAGATTGCAGAGCCCCTGATGTGCCTAAGCAGTGTAAACCCCCCACAAGTGACCCCATTTTTGAAAATAGACCCCCTAATGAACTAATCTAGATCTGTGGTGAGCATTTTGAACCCCATGTGCTTCACACAAGTTTATAATGCCCGGGCATGAAAATAAAAAATCCTATTTTTATTCTTTTAGTCACCAATTTTTTATTTTCCCAAGGGTAAGGGGAGAAATTGGACCCAAAAAGTTGTTGTCCAATTTGTCCTGAGTACGCTGATACCCTATATGTGGGAGAAAACTACTGTGTGGGCACACGTCGGGGCTCGGAATAGAAGTAGTGACGTTTAGTAATGCAGACTTTGATGGAATGGTCTGCGGGTGTCATGTCGCGTTTGGAGAGCCCCTGATGTGCCTAAACAGTGGAAACCACCCACAAGTGACCCCATTTTGGAAACTAGACCCCCAAAGGAACTTTTCTAGATGTGTGGTGAGAACTTTGAACCCCCAAGTGCTTCACAGAAGTTTATAATGCCTGGGCGTGAAAATAAAAAAATCATATTTTTTCCACAAAAATCATCTTTGAGTCCCCAGTTTTTTATGTTCCCCAGGGTAACAGGAGAAATTGGACCCAAAAAGTTGTTGTCCAATTTGTCCTGAGTACGCATATACCCTATATGTGGGAGAAAACTACTGTATGCGCACACGTCGGGGATCGGAAGTGAAGTAGTGATGTTTTGCATTGCAGACTTTTATGGAATGGTCTGCCGGTGTCATGTCGCGTTTGGAGAGCCCCTGATGTGCCTAAACAGTGGAAACCCGCCACAAGTGACCCCATTTTGGAAACTAGACCCACAAAGGAACTTATCTAGATGTGTGGTGAGAACTTTGAACCCCCAAGTGCTTCGATGAAGTTTGTAACGTAGAGCCAGAAAAATAAAAAATCATATTTTTTTCCATAAAAATTTTATTTTCTCCCCCAATTTTTTATTTTCCCAAGGGTAATAGAAGAAATTGGACCCCAAGAGTTATTGTGCAATTTGTCCTGAGTACGCTGATACCCCATAATGGGGTAAACTACTGTTTGGGCGCATGGCAGAGCTCAGAAAGGAAGGAGCACTGTTTGACTTTTTCAACGCCGAATTGGCTGGAATTGAGATCAGACGTGTCACGATTGGAGAGCCCCTGATGTGCCTAAACAGTGGAAACCCCCCAATTCTAACTCCAACCCTAACCCCAACACACCCCTAACCCTAATCCCAACCCTAATCATAACCCTAACCACAAACCTAACCCTAACACACCCGTAACCCTAGTCCGAACCCTAACCCTAACTTTAGCCCCAACTCTAACCCTAACTTTAGCCCCAACCCCAACGCTAACCCTAATGGGAAAATGGAAATAAATACATTTTTTTAATTTTATTATTTTTCCCTAACTAAGGGGGTGGTAAAGGGGGGTTTGATTTACTATTTATAGCGGGTTTTTATGATTGGCAGCTGTCACACGCTAAAAGACGCTTTTTATTGGAAAAAATAGTTTTTGCATCATCACATTTTGAGAGCTATAACTTTTTCTTATTTTGGCCCACAGAGTCATGTGTGGTCTTATTTTTTGCGGGACGAGGTTACGTTTTTATTGGTACTATTTTTGGGCACATGACATTTTTTGATCGCTTTTTATTACGATTTTTGGGAGGCAGAATGAACAAAAACCAGCAATTCATGAATTTCTTTTAGGGGGGGGCGTTTATACCATTCCGCGTATGGTAAAATTGATAAAGCAGTTTTATTCTTCGGGTCAGTACGATTACAGCGATACCTCATTTGTATTTTTTTTATGTTTTGGCGCTTTTATACAATAAAAACGATTATATATAAAAAATAGTTATTTTTGCATCGCTTTATTCTGCAAACTATAACTTTTTTATTGTTTCGCTGGTGATGCTGTATGGCAACTCGTTTTTTGCGGAACAAGATGACGTTTTCAGCGGTACCATGTTTATTTATATCCGTCTTTTTGATCGTGGGTTATTCCACTTTTTGTTCGGCGGTATGATGATAAATCATTGTTTTTTTTTTGTTTTTTTTTAAGGGGTTCACTAAAGGGGTTAACTAGTGGGACAGGTTTATAGGGTGGGTCATTACGGACGCGGCGATACTAAATATGTGTACTTTTATTGTTTTTTGCTTTTTATTTACATGAAGAAAAGAATTTATTGGGGAATTTTTTTTGTTTTCATTATTAATTTTTTTTACACGTTATTTTTATTTTTTTGACTTTTTTACTTTGTCCCAGGGTGGGACATCACTGTATAACATCAGATCACTGGTCTGACAGTGTGCACAGCACTCTGTCAGACCAGCGATGTGACAGACAGTGCTGCAGGCTTTCTCAGCGCCTGCTCTCAGCAGGCACTGAGGAAGCCGCCTCCCTGCAGGACCCCATGGCCATCTTGGATCCGGGGTCCTGCAGGGAGGAGGGTCCCTCGGAACAGCGCGATGCATCGCGCTGTTCTGAAGGTCTCAGGGAAGCACGCAGGGAGCCCCCTCCCTGCGCGATGCTTCCCTATACCGCTGAAACACTGTGATCATCTTTGTTCGCAGTGTGCCAGGGGTTAATGTGCCGGGAGCGGTCCATGACCGCTCCTGGCACATAGTGCCGGGTGTCAGCTGTGATAATCAGCTGACACCCGGACACATTCAGCTGCGCTCCCCCTGGGAGCGCAGCTGATCGCATGTGATGTACTATTCCGTCCTTGGGAATTAGGTCCAGGGTCACATGGACGGAATAGTACGTCTGATGGGATAAAGGGGTTAATCATAATCACAGACGCAGATTCTTTACTGTAAGAGCAGTGAGACTATGGAAATCTCTGCTGTATGATGTTGTAATGAGTGATTCACTACTAAAATTTAAGAAGGGACAGGATGCCTTTCTTGAAAAGTATATTACAGGCTATATTCACTAGTTTCCTAGATATTGCGTTGATCCAGGGAACAAGTCTGATTGCCGTATGTGGAGTCGAGAAGGAATTTTTTTCCCCAATGTGAAGCTTGCGAGTTTGATGCGAGTAAGTCGCACGACTTTCTCGCATCAACACCCGGCACGGCCGCACGCTCTCGGACCCGAGTGTGCGGCTGCATAGAAATACATGCAGCCGCACACTCGGGTCAGAGAGCGGGCGGCCGTGCCGGGTGTTGATGCGAGAAAGTCGTGCGACTTACTCGCATCAAACTCGCAAGTGTGACGCCGGCCTTAGACACTGATCTGTACTAAGCACTATAGCTACCCTAGGGAAATTGATTAACCTGGGATGGGTATAATAATGTATTCTAATTGCCTAGAAGGGTAGAGCTCCACTGTGTATGACCTCTCACTAACAGGTAATAACTGAATCTTTATTAATTTTATGTTGAAATACATGTACTAGATATGGGTATGACTAAATACCCCTAGAATAGGGGCATATACCAGGAAGGGTTGCATATACCAGGATGGGGGACCTATACCAGGATGGGAGAACATATACCAGGTTGGGGTATATTTACCAGGACGGGAACCTTTACCAGGATGGGTGAACATATACCAGGATGGGAAACATATACCAGATTGAGGGACATATAAAAAGATTGGGACAGTTACCATGATGCGGGACATATGCCAAGATGGTTAACATATACCAGGATGGGGTGCATATACCAGCTTGGGGAGCATATATCAGTATAGAGGACATATACCAGGATGGAGGGACATATAACAGGGTGGGTGCATATACCAGGATGGAGGAACATATACCAGGATGGTAGGACATATACCAGGATGGAAGGACATATACCAGGATGGGGTGCATATTTTAAGATGGGGTGCATACACCAGGATGCGGTGCATATACCAGGATGGTGGGACATACACCAGGATGGAAGGACATATACCAGGATAGAGTGCATATACCAGCACAAGGAGCATATACCAGGATTGGTTGACTTATACCAGGATTAGAAACATATACCAGGATGGGGACATATGTACCAGGAAGGGAACCATGATGGGGGGTATATATATCTAGAAGGGCCCCTAGTTATGTCACTGTGTCAGGTCTTCTGAAGTCTACAGTCATTTTGAGGATCTGTATTTTTCAGGACTCTGGTCTGGGATCTATTTTAGATCAGGGGGTCTAGGCTGACTTGGGGTCTATATAAGTTGGAGGATCTAACTGTCTGGTCTGCTGTCTATATTTTTGGGGGGCTATGGTCATGAAGACCAACGCTGTCTGACATTATAGAGGTAATTTCTATAAACCATCAACTCCTGGAGGAGTCGAGACATGTTTGTAACACCTGGATGGCCATACATCTGAATTTCAGCCATGATATTCTACTTTTAGACTTCCATTAGTAAACTTTATATATTTTTCTCCAACCTTCTGATAATGCTGGAAAATCTAATTATCCGGAATCTCTTTGGTCAACTTGATTCCAAATTAAGCCGGGGCAGACTTGTGAGAAACTCGCACGAGTCTCTAGCATCAACACCTGGAGCTGCCGCCGGCACTCGGACCGGAGCGTGTGGCTGCATGTATTCGCAGAGTTTCTCGCAAGTCTCACCCCGGCCTTAAAGGAATTTCTTGACGTTTTTTTGTTTTTGGTCAAGACTGAGAACAGAAAAATCCGCGAGTCTCATATATAAAGCCTGTGCCATCTTTTCTATTCTACAAAATGGAAAATGTTGCACATTGTTTGTGACGCATACATAGGAGCCAAATTGCCTCACACATAAATATGATGCAAACACGATAAATGGCCATTTATACTTGCGTAAAATGTTGTTAAGAGAAAATCTTCCACCAATTTTTCAGGATATTTCCCTGTTGCAGAACTTTTCAATATGCCGTCTCCTCAGATGCTATTTGAGATTTGCCATGAAGGCACATAGTAACAGACTGCACAGTGCGGACAGACCAGACCCCATAGTTGAGGCCTACATCAGGCTGGAAAACCAACACAGAGAGAAAATGGAGGTACTGCCATAGCAACCAATAAGTTTCGAGCTGACATTTTTCTTAGGATGGTTAGAAAATCAAAGCAGTGATATGGTTGGTTAACTTCTCACTGCATTAATTTCACAAGGGTGCCCCATCTGCTGATGACATGTGGTACTGCAACTGATGGCCTGAAGAACGAAAAAAGTTTGTTTTATTTTTTGTACCTTCATCAGGTAGCGGAAAAGCGAGAGCCCCAACCTCCTGGTGTCAGGGTATACATATAATAATATATTTCACTGAAGGGAGCAAATGTGTCTGAATCTGTGTCTGGCATCCTTTGATAGTGTTATTTGGGGTAACGTGGATTGGAAATGTTATGGAACAGCCACTAACTGACAATGTTATGGGGAATCTGTGTGTGGAAACCTTTGGTGGTGTTATGGGGCAATTTGTGTCTGACAGTATTATGGGGATCCTTTGGCAATGTTATGGGGGATACTTTGATTGGCATTGTTATGTGGATGCATCGGTGGTGTTATGGAGGATACTTTGGCATTACTATGAGGGATACATTGCCGTGTTATGGGGGATACTTTGATTGGCTTTATCATGGCGGATACTTTGGCGTTGTTATGGGGATATGTTGGTGATGTTATGGGGATACGTTGGTGGTGTTATGGGGTAACTTACAGGTGGCAGTTTTATGGAGAACCAATTACTAAAAATGTTATCGGGGACCCTTTGATTAGCAGTGTTATAAGTCGCACGACTTTCTCACATCAACACCCGGCACGGCCGCCCGCTCTCGGACCCGAGTGTGCGGCTGCATGTATTTCTATGCATGTATTTCTATGCAGCCGCACACTCGGGTCCGAGAGCGGGCGGCCTTACCGGGTGTTGATGCGAGAAAGTCGTGCGACTTACTCGCATCACACTCGCAAGTGTGACGCCGGCCTTATGGGGCAACCTGTGGCTAGAAGTATTATGGGGGAACTTTGGATTGTCGCTGTTATGGGGGGCACCTATGACTGGCAGTGTTATAGGGGTACTTATGGATGGCAGTGCTATAAGGTAACCTTTGTCTAGCAGTATTATGGGTAACCTTTGATTGTATTGTTATGGGGGATCCAACAGCTGGCAGTGTTATGGGACATCTGTGGGTACCTGTCTTATGGGTGTTTCTTAGGAATCTGCCATGTCCATAAATACTATTTACCTGCAGAGAAAAGGTTTATCCATAGGTAAGTAGCATTAAAATCCTCCCTACCTGCCTTACCGGAATATCTACAGCGAGAAAATTACTTTTTATCCTCCGTGTATCCGCTCGCATTCAGTAATCGGGGGGGCATGGAGCGGCTACAGTCACTGCCCACTGTACTGTGAAAGGCATCTATAGTAACGCCCCAGCAATTTGATTGACAGCCTGCTCTGCACACATGCTGCACAAACACGCCGCATACACATGCTGTAGAGCAGAGCCCAAAGTACCAGAGAGTGATTACAGCTGGACTAGCTGATTCTGTAGCTGGACTAGCTGTACTCGGCTTTCTCCGGTGATCCCATAGACAATTAATGATTCGGAAGCCGAGCATGCACACCTCGGCTCCATTCAATACAGAACTCATGGGTTTAATGTGCGACCGAGCAATTGGACCTGCAGAGATCAGCAAGTTATCCCCTTTCCTATCGATATAAGACTTGTTTCTTCTTTTGCTATTAGTATTAACCCTTTATCATTGTTATGGGTACATCTGGGTCTGCACTTATAGGAGTAACTGTAGTGCTGGCAGAGCTATATGGGCATTTATATGATAATAATAATAAGTAATAATTTTATTTACATAGTACCAACATATTCAAAAGCATTTTTAGAGGAATATTTACAAACAAAATTAGACATAACCCAAAAAATTCACACAAAGGAGTGAGGGTCGTGGTTGCAAGACCTTACAATCTATAAGAAAATAGGGGTAACACACAAGGTAAGAATCACTTGTGATGGATGATCCAGCCATCATTATCATAAATAAAGGTATTTTTGCAAGCTGCATAAGCCAGTCAATTGCCAGTATCTGTATTTGTACAAAGTGCTGTTGGGTGCATGGAGTGTGAGGGAAACAGATGATAGAGGGACCAGGTTTTTTAGGAAAGTTTAGGAAGGGTAAACTCAAGAACAGTTACACTTTTTGTCGTGATGTGATAGGCTAATCTAAAGAGATGTGTTTTTAAGTCATGCTTAAAAATTTGGATACTGGGAATTAACCATTTTATCTGGGGTAGTGCATTCCAGAGAACTGTGGCAGCGCAAGAGAAATCTTGGAGATGTGAGAGGGAGAGTCGAATTATAGAGGATGTTAGTCTTAGGTTAGTGGAATGGAGGGCACAGACAGGGAGGTACACAGAGATGAGGAAGGAGATGTAGGGCAGTGCAGAAATATGGGTGAGCATGATGAGTTTATATTGTATTCTATAACGGATTGATAACGAGTTCAATAACTGGCACAGGGTGGAGGCATCGGTGTAGCAAACTGGAAAGGAAATAAGTTTCACTACTGCATTCAGAGGAGAGTTTAGTGAGAGGGAAATCGATCAGTAGAAACTTGCAGTAGTCCACATGAGAGTGAATAAAAGCAACAGTAAGAGTTTTTGCAGACTCAATGGTAAGAAATAGTTAAATTCTTGAGATAATGTTGAGATGTAGGTGATATGAGCAAGTGAGTAATCCGATACAGAAAATAAAGGAAAGATCCAAGTCAAATATGACCCCCAAGACAGTGAGTGTGCTGCCAAGGAGTTTCAGTGTGGTAGATCTACACATGGAGATGGCAATATCAGGTTAGTAGATGGGGAAACAGAATGAGTTCAGTTTTCGGGAGATTCAGTTTCAGACAGAGGGAGGACATAATATTACAGACAACGGACAGACAAGCCCTGGTATTTTGAAGCAATGCAGGGGTGATGTCAGGAGGCGATGTGTATAATTGGGTGTCACTAGCATAGACATGGTACTGAAAACCAAATCTGCTAATGGTTTGTCCAATGAGCGCAGTGTATAGAGAAGAGGAGGGGACCTAGAACTGAGTCTTGTGGAACCCCAACAGTAAGGGGAACAGAGGGGGACCTAGGACTGAACCCTGAGGTACCGCAACACTAAGGGGAAGAGAAGGAGAAGGAGAGATGGTAAATGATACACTAAAGGAGCGGTCAGATAGGTTGGAGGAGAATCAAGAAAGAGTGGTATCTGTGAATTAGATAGAAGAAAAAAAGGTAGCAAACACGAAATATGAAAAATGAATTGCATCACTGCCTTAGAAATATGAAAAATTGAGAAGTCTTAGCGCATAAGATTGGCATTAGTTAGGACCTGATATACGAGAAGAGCCTTAACGTGGCTATCAGGTACACATAATTTGGCTATCTTATGCACTAAGACTTCTCAATTTTTCATATTTCTAAGGCAGTGATGCAATTCATTTTTCATATTTCGTGTTTGCAAGCTATAGCGCTACAGTGTGCTACCTTTTTTTCTTGTATGTGCATGAGTTGGTGACTCTAGGTTTAGCACCTGTTCACACTGGATCTATGTTTGGATGTGCCGGTCAGTTTTTTGATATGTATTCATTTACCTTCTACCTGAGCCCTCCACCTGTTGGTCACAGGCTTTTTAATTACACCAGGTTCATTACCCCTCCACAGAGATGTAGATTTTAGTCTGAAGAGAGGATTCATATGTTCCCATGCAGACAGACTTTTCTAAGCGAGGATTGGCATTAGTTAGGACCTGATATACGAGAAGAGCCTTAACGTGGCTATCAGGTACACATAATTTGGCTATCTTATGCGCTAAGACTTCTCAATTTTTCATATTTCTAAGGCAGTGATGCAATTCATTTTTCATATTTCGTGTTTGCAAGCTATAGCGCTACCTTTTTTTCTTGTATGTGCATGAGTTGGTGACTCTAGGTTTAGCACCTGTTCACACTGGATCTATGTTTGGATGTGCCGGTCAGTTTTTTGATATGTGAATTAGATAGAACGGAGGAAAGTGAGGAGGAGCTGGTGATCCACAGAGTCAAATGCTGAGGAGAGAGATCTAGGAGAATCAGCAGGGAGTAGTGGCCATTAGATTTCGCTACCATGGAAAATAAGGCAGTCAAACTATAGAAAGATTCGTTGAAAGAGAAAGAATCAGAAGGCAAGGAAAGGCACATGAAACTTCTAAGGGAACAGATAAAACAGCAGAAACAACGCTTGGTAGATATAGAGCGAAAAAGCCAGATATATGAAGAAGAGAGATAAAATATTAGGACTTATTCAGGCTACAGGAAAAAAAGAGAAGGAAATAGACATGATTATCGAAAAGAAAGCTCTGAAGGGGAAAATTAGGGAACCTACACAAGCCGTGAAGTATATTTTTACAAGGACAAGTGCAGAGAGAAATGTTCCAGGCTCATCATAAGGCCGGGGCCAATGGACTGAGCCTTAGCCCTTGAGAAGTGCTGTTGGATGATCAAACAGCTGTCAGCTTATGTAGTGGTGGGACTATCTGTAGCAGACAGCAGATATATATATTGTAGACGACTATCTAATATGACTTCTCTGGTTTGTTTTGCCTTTGTGGTTTACTTGTAATCCTCCTATTGTAATGAAGTAGATAATGGTTACTGCAACAAAATCAGTTTTGAATTAGGTGCTGAATTATTAGGCTGAAGGCTAAATTCGGCAACAAACAGCTTGAACTTAGCAGTGGCTGGCAATGTCATGTGGTTCCTCCACAGTATCCTCCACATGCACAGTACGATGAACCTACTGTACCCCACCTCAACTCCCCAGGAAAAGAATGATTACCCCAACACAGTGTGATCCTCCAACTGTGACCCCACACAGCTCCCCATGTAGTTTAATGGGCCTACATACAATATAATGGCCCCATACCTCACCACCCTGTATAATGGCCCCCGCTAGCCCTCCAAACAGTATAATAGCTCCCACACAGCCATCCACATAGTATGATGGACTCCACAAAAACCTTCAGACTGTGTAATTGTTTGCATACACTATAATGGCCCCCTCATAGCCCTCCAAATATTATAATGGCTTTTACATAGCCCTTCAAATATTATAATAGCCCCCACATAGTTCTCTATATAGTATAATGGCCCTCATAGTCCTCAATATAGTATACTGCACCCCATAATCCTACTTATAGTATACTGCACCCCATAGTCCTCCATATAGTATAATGCATCCCATAGTCTTGCATAAATTATAATGCACTCCCCATAGTCCTCCATAAAGAATAATGCACCCCCATAGTCCTCCATACAGTATAATGTACCCAATATTCCTGCATACAGTATAATGCACCCCATAGTCCTTCATACAGTATAATGCACCCCATAGTCCTCCAAATAATATAATTGTAAGGTTCTTTGTCTCTGTTGACATGTTCCTTGAAACTCAGTTTTCCGTCGGCCATTTTGCTTTCTGTCTTTCTGCAGCTCTTGCCCTCAGTTAATATGGAGTTTCCAGTTTTCATGTTCCCGCCCTGATTCTTCCCTCTTGCTTCTTAAGCAGCCTCAGCTGAACAATCAGTGCTCCTGAATCAAGCCTCAGTCAGTCTGTGACCTGACTCCTGGAAGCCTTGGACTTGTACTCCAGCTATTCCCTACTGAGGAACCTTGGAACACTTTTGGACTCTGGAAACCTGCTGTTTGGTGAATCCATGTTTGCAGAGGAATTACGGTACAGAGAAGAGATCCTGAACCTGCTTTGGAGATTTATTGTAGTGCTTGAAGTTACTCTGGCCTGCTGTGTCTCCTGTCGCTGTTCCTGCAAACTGTGTGAACTTTTCAGCATGCTTGTATGAAGTAATACAAGTCATTTAATTTCAACCTATGTCTCCTGTGTTTTCCTCGCACCCAAGCACAAGACGCTATAGGAACTGTACACTATACATGACAATAATGCACACCATAGTCATCCATATAGTATAATGCACTCCACATAGTCTGTCATACAGTATAATGCACCTCATAGCCATTCATATAGTATAATGCACTCCACATAGTCCTCCATACAGTATAATGCGCTTCCCATAGTCCGCCAAATAGCATAATGCACCCCACAGTCCTCTATACAGTACTATGACCACCACAATGTACTCAATGATTTAAAAAAAAATGCAATACTCACCTCTCCTCCTAGTTCTCCTGCTGCTTTGGTCTCTGCAGCGAACGTTCTGACGCGCTAGCACATTTCAGGGCAGAGGGCGACATGCAGTGGCGTCATCGTGCCCGCAGAGCAGAGACGTCAGATGCTGGGAGAAAGATGGGTATCGGTACAGCTGGGGTTGTTGGCATATGCAACAGATTAGGACATATTATAAGTAAAAGGAGGACTTTATGCTGACCTGACAATAGATGGCGATGTTGTGTAACGTTTCCTTCTGTTTAATGTATTGTATAAGAAATAGTCTCACTTGTAGTTTCACTTTTGTTTTGTTCCTGGTTTCCTGATGCAATGCTGAAATGACTGTGCATTTTCCTTTTACCTCATGTTGTAAGAAGTAAAAGCTTGTTATCCCATGAAGCCTGCTCTGTGAAGTTTTCTACTGCAAAGGTGTGGATTCAGAAGCTGTGCAACAGGTTATGGGCCCAGATACAGGCACCCAGACACAGCGCACCCCAGATACAGCGTACCCAGAGAATCCAGACACCAAGAATACCAGATACCCAGGACACTGGAACTCTCAGCAAGACCCTGGTAATTGCAGAAGAATTCTTCAGTGCAAGTCTCTCCAAACAAGTAAGATAAGTTAAAAATGACAAGTAGCACAGAGCTAAAACTCGCAGTAGCTAAACTGAATGATGAGAACTATCAGCTATGGAAGTTCAAAGTAAAGATGTTATTGTCTAAAGATGATTTATGGGAAGTAATCACTACAGATAGACCTGATCAAGATAATCAGACATGGGATAAGAAAAATAGACAAGCGAGAGCCACCATTAGCTTATTAGTGGATGATGCTCAATTAATACATATAAGAAATGAAGAAACAGCGAAAGGAATGTGGGAAGCATTAAGAAAGCTATATGAGAAACCCAGCTTACATCACAAGTTATTTTTATTAAGAATGCTTTACAGTATGAGACTAAGTGCAGACAGTGACAAGCAGAAGCACATATTCTCAATGATGGAAGTGATATCACAGCTAAGACCTATTGGTGAAGATATTAAGGAAAGTCATATAGCAGCAATTTTATTGTGCAGTTTACCAGATTCATATACTGCTTTAATAAATGCACTAGAGACGAGACCAGAAACTGACCTTACTGTACATTAGAGTTTGTGAAAGCAAGACTAATAGATGAATATCAGAGAAGAAAAGAACAAAGCAATGATTCTTCTACTGAAAAGGACAGTGAAAACGCTCTTAAAGCTACAGAATTTAAAAAACCCTATAATAAAGAGACAAGAGAATGCTTCAGATGTAAGAAAAAGGGACATTTAAAGAAAGACTGTACCATATGGAAAGCAGAACAACAAAAATTACAACATAAAAAGCATACACAGAAAGTGAAAAACACAATTTCCGATTCGTGTGAGAATAATTGGAATAGCACATTCAAAATAACAGACAAGAAATCATCACTTGGTTGGTTTATTGATTCAGGAGCAACGAGTCATATGACAAGTGACAAGAATTTCTTTACTGATCTTGATTTAAATAAGAAAGAAGCCATTTATCTTGCAGATGGAAGCAAAATAACAGCAGAAGGTATCGGACAAGGTATGCTAAATTGTTCAAACAAGTTCGGACAAGATTCAAAGATACTTGTACAGGATGTGTTGTATGTTCCAAAATTGGAAGGCGGATTATTATCTGTGAAACGTTTAACAGCAAAAGGACTTACAGTAAAATTCAAAGACAATGAGTGTGCAATTATTGCAGGAAACAAGATGATAACCAAAGTCAAGGCAGATGAACAATTATATCATTTGACAAACCAAAGGAACAGATGAAGGTATGTACACATGATCACAAAAACTGTATTCACATGTGGCATAGACGTCTAGGACATAGACACCCGGACAGTATAAGGGAACTACAGAGAAAAGAATTGACAAAAGATTTAAAGATATCAGATTGCTCAATTACCATAAGATGTGAATGTTGTATAAAATCCAAAGCCACAAGGATATCTATTCCCAAAGAAAGTGAGATGAAACGCGAAAGACCACTTGATTTGGTGCATACTGACGTATGTGGACCCATGAAAGTGACCACATCAGGAAGCAATAGATACATGTTGACTTTTATAGACGACTACTCAAGATACACAGTCACATACTTAATTAAGAACAAAAGTGAAGTTTTTGATAAACTTGTAGACTATTTAACAAGATCAAGTAACAAATTTCAAAGGAAGCCAATTGTCATCAGAAGTGATAATGGAGGTGAATTTACAGGTCACAGAATAGAAGACTACTTAAGACAAAATGGAATAGAACATCAGAAAACTGTTCCATACACACCTGAACAAAATGGAGTAGCAGAAAGGAAAAACAGAACTCTAACAGAAATGATGAGATGTATGCTGA
The DNA here is from genome assembly GCA_033576555.1 of Oophaga sylvatica. NCBI lineage: Eukaryota > Metazoa > Chordata > Amphibia > Anura > Dendrobatidae > Oophaga > Oophaga sylvatica. The sequence goes on along the minus strand of JARQOD010000003.1, from coordinate 69,738,139 downwards.
CAGATTCTAAACTACCAGAGAAACATTGGGGTGAGGCAGCAATGACAGTTACATATCTACAGAACCGACTTTTTTCCAGAAAACTGAAGAAAACTCCATATGAACTGTGGCAAGGTATGAAACCAAGTGTCAGTCATTTAAAAGTTTTTGGATGTAAAGTTTTTATATTCATTTCAACAGAAAAACGTTCCAAACTTCAAAACAGATACATGGAAGGAATATTCATTGGATATGGTGAAAACTGCAAAGGATATAGAATCTTATATCCCAAAACAGACAGAGTTACAGTGAGTAACAGTGTGACATTCATTGAAGATTTAAATGAAAACATTATTTCAGTTGAAACAAAAAATGAGAAAAACAATAGTGACATAACTGAAGAAATATCTGATGAGAAAGAAGTAGAAATTAATGAAGAACAAAATACTGAAAGTGAAGATTCACAACTATAAACAGACACAGAACCAAGACGTTCAATAAGAGAGAACAAAGGAAAACCACCAAAACGTCTCATACAAGACAAGTATAAGAAAAATCTATGAGCCTACCTCTTGGGAAGACATATCTAAACTTCCTGAAGAAGAAGCTAGTAAATGGATAGAAGCAACAGAAACAGAAATTAAATCCATGCATGACAGGGCCGGCGTCAGCACCCGGCACACCCGGCAAGTGCCAGGGCCCTGAGAAGATGGGGGGGCCCACTCGCCGTCGGGCACCCCGGCGCCTGTTAGCGGTGTCAGCGCCGCCACTGGGCCCCCCCGCTTGCTCAGGGCCCTGGCAGCAGCCGGCGCAATACTCACCTCTCCTCGTGCCTCCGCTGCCGCAGCTCCGGGCTCCAGGGGGCGCCTGCAGGACGCTGGCGCTTCCTCTCACAGCAGCACCGCTGAATGACATCATCATTCAGCGGCCGGCTGTGGCAGTGAGCGCGCGGACGCCGGACAGGTGAGATGTTTGTGTGTGTGTCTGTGCATGTGTCTCTGTGTGTATGAGTGTGTGTGTATGTAGTGTGGTGCTTTCTGTGTGTCTGCTGTATGTGTGATGGTGGTGGGGGGAGGGCAGTGATGATGATGATGGGGAGGCAATGATGATTGATGATGATGGGCAGGCATTGATGATGATGGGCAGGCAATGATATTGATGGAGAGGCAATGATGATTATGGGCAGGCATTGATGATGATGGGCAAGCAGTGATGATGATGGGCAGGCAGTGATGATGATGGGCAGGCAGTGATGATGATGGGGAGGCGATGATGATAATGGGGAGGCGATGATGATGATGGAGAGGCGATGATGATAATGGGCAGGCAATGATGATGATGGGCAGGCAATGATGATTATGGGGAGGCGATGATGATGATGGGGAGGCGATGATGATGATGGGGAGACAATGATGTGATGGGCAGGCATTGATGATGATGGGCAGGCAATGATGATTATGGGGAGGCGATTATGATGATGGGGAGGCGATGATGATGATGGGGAGGCAATGATGATGATGGGCAGGCATTGATGATGATGGGCAGGCAATGATGATGATGGGGAGGCGATGATGATAATGGGCAGGCAATGATGATGATAATGGGCAGGCAATGATGATGATGGGAGTCTTTCCACGGCACCCTTTCCTGAGCCGTAACAGTGCAGAACGCAGCACAGCGCAGAGGAGAGCTCCATATTTTGTATGGAGCTTTATATGGGGACCAGTATCCTGTATGGAGCATTATATTGGGTCCAGTATTCTGTATGGAGCATTATATGGGGGATGGAGGGGTGACATCTGGCATGGGGTATTATATGGGTGATGAGGCTGAGACTATGTGGTGCCCATAATATTGTATGGAGGACTGTACTGTCCAGTCTGTACTGTGCGCTGTGAGGATTTGGCGGTTTTTGAGCTATTGTACAATTTACAATAGATATCAGTCATGTAATGGAAGAAGAGAAGTGTTTGGCATTGTACTATACCTATATTTCTCTGCCGTATCTGTGCATCATGAATCGTGGTCTGTGTTAAAGGGGCCCATTGAGACTCTTTCGCCCGGGGCCCATAAAAACCTGGAGCCCGCCCTGATGCATGATTCAAATACATGGACACTAACAGATTTGCCAGAAGGAAGAAAAGCCATAGGATGTAAATGGATTTTTAAAGTAAAATACCAAACAGATGGCACACCTGAAAGATATCGAGCAAGACTCGTAGCTAAAGGGTATTCTCAAAAATATGGAGAAGACTATGATGAAACATTTGCTCCAGTTGTCAAACACACTACAATAAGAACTTTACTTACAGTTGCAGCAATGGAACAGATGGAACTAAGACATCTGGATGTAAAGACAGCTTTTTTGAATGGAGATTTAATAGAAGACATTTACATGGAACAACCTCCAGGATTCAAAGATGAAAGAAATCCAAACAAAATTTGTAAACTACAGAAAAGCATATATGGTTTAAAGCAAGCAGCTAAAGCGTGGAATGACAAAATCACGGAAGTACAAACAAATGAAAAATTTCAAAGAAGCAAAGCTGATCCATGCTTGTACACAAAAAGGATGAGTAATAGATGGATTTATGTACTCATATATGTAGACGACATTTTGATTTGTTTTAAACAAGAAAGGGATAAAGAAAACATTCTAAAAATCCTGAAACAACATTTTGAAATCAAAGACTTAGGAAATGTAATACAGTACCTAGAATACAGATAGAAAGAGAAGAAGACAGAAGTTTCCTACTGAATAAAAATCACATGATTCAAGACATAACAGAAAAATTTGGACTAAAGGATGCAAAAACAGTAAAGTCTCCAATGGAAACTAATTATCTCAAAGAGATGAACAGTGAAAAAAAATATGCTACCAAACAATGAAGAATACAGAACAGCAATAGGAAAACTACTGTATCTAGCGACCGTTACAAGACCAGACATCGCAGCAGCAGTAGGAATCCTGAGTAGAAAGGTATCAAAACCAAATAAAGCTGATTGGAATGCCGTGAAGAGAGTAATACGTTATTTGAAAGGAACTAGCAATGTTAAGCTGAAATTACCCACAGGTGATAATTGCATTTTAACAGGATATGTTGATGCAGATTGGGCTGGAGATCCAACTGACAGAAGATCTACCAGTGGACATATTTTTTTCCTCTCAGGTGGACCAATAAGTTGGACAAGTAAGAAACAGTCAATTGTGACACTATCTTCAACAGAATCAGAATATGTTGCAGCAGCACATGCGAGTCAAGAAGTACTGTGGTTAAGACAATTGTTGACAGAATTAGGACAACCACAGTTGGAACCAACAAAACTAAAAGAGGACAATCAAGGATTTCTTGTTCAGATGGAAAGAGTCAATCCAAGAACCAAGCATATCGATGTGAAATATCATTTTCTGAGAGATCACCAGGACCAAGGAGTCTTGAAGTTGGAGTATTGACCTACTGAAGAAATGACAGCAGACATTTTCATGAAGGCGTTGAATGCTGATAAACATCAGAGACTAATAAAAAAGTTGGGTTTGATTGAATAAGTCCTTATTGTTGAGAAAGGGTGTTGGCATATGTAACAGATTAAGACTTATTATAAGTAAAAGGAGGACTTTATGCTGACCTGACAATAGATGGCGATGCTGTGTAACATTTCCTTCTGTTTAATGTATTGTATAAGAAATAGTCTCACTTGTAGTTTCACTTTCGTTTTGTTCCTGGTTTCCTGATGCAATGCTGAAATGACTGTGCATTTTCCTTTTACTTCATGTTGTAAGAAGTAAAAGCTTGTTATCCCATGCAGCCTGCTCTGTGAAGTTTTCTACTGCAAAGGTGTGTATTCAGAAGCTGTGCAACAGGGGTTACATTGTACACAGGCTCTGGAGCAATATAATATATTACAGGTTGGGGGGTGATAATTGTTGCTATTATTGTCCATGCGGGCAATTTTCCATGTGGACAACTTTCCTCGTGGGCAATTTTCCTGTGGACATTCAAGGCTGTGGGCTTTTATCTGTGGGCATTTTTCTTTTGGTCCTTTTTCTGGTCATCGAAAAAATGGACCTCTCAGTTTGTTGTGCAATTTCTCCTCAGTGCTCCTATACCCTATGTGTAATCGGGAAATATTTTTCAGGCATAGTGCAAAGCTCCGAAAAGAAGGAGTGCCATATTATAGTGCAGGTTTTGCTGTTATGGTTCGTGGGTACCACGACCTACTGGGAGAGCCCCTAAGGTGCGAGAACAGCAGAACCCCCCCATAAGTGACCTGTGTGGGTAACTTTCCTTGTGGGCAATTTCCTGCTGGCATTCATGGCTGTGGGCTTTTTTCTGTGGGCATTTTTCCTGGGGGCATTTTTCTGGTCACCAACTGGCCCTATGCTATATATGGGCACATTAATATTATACTTTTTTTTCGTTATCATGAGATATTACTGCTTATTCCAAAATTGGAGCCAGAGAATTGAAATCTGATTCAGATGTAGTCAAGTCGGCCTTACCATTGTGGGGGCGAGAGCCTGTATTCTTTGCAAAAATATTCTCATTGCAATAAACTACATCTTCTGGTCCAGACACTTAGTACATCATGCTCTAATCTACGTGCACATAAATATCCACCTAATTCCCGGCTTGGCACACTGTCTCCATTGAAATCTACAATGCCAAGCAAAGCATGATGGGACTTTCCATCCAATGATGACAGGGCGCCTTCTTTTGATAGATATAAAGCCCAACTCCGTCTGTATTGAATACGTTTTCTCATGCCTCCTTTCTCTCTCATTCTCCGGTAGAGTTAAAAGCTTCTCCAGACACGCTCTCTTTCCAAACACCGCTGTCGCTGTAACAACAAGCGTACCTCCCTGCTGTGAATAAGAATGGGTCCCTATCGTCTTTAATTGGTTATGTCTCCGTGCTGTCATGTTCTCCTCTCGCAGAGATTGTATGACCCTCCCTTCTTCCAAAAAACAGGATGATTACCAACTAAAACATCAGCGAGGCTTTCTAACCCTCTCATGTCTTCAGAACATTTTCCATGCCCAATATTAGGCTTTTGTTTGGCAGCCTACTATACCTAGAACTACAGGCATGGCAGGGCTGAATTTGTCGCTTTGTTATTTTTGCTAGATCTATTATTTAAGTGTTTTAAAACAAAGATTGATACATCATTCCAGCAGTGGCATCCTAGTTCCTCACAACAAGATGTCCAGGTACATTTATATCTCTCACCTTCCAGGCTCACACATTCACTAGGTCCCATGAGCATCACACTTTCTCGCCTCTGTTGTCATCTATTCTTTACTAGTGCCTTTGCTTGCTAACTCTCGCACTCCTTGAAGGCACAGATCTATGACTTTTTTGATTTTCCTCTTCTCCTGGATCAGTTTTCCAATTCCTGGACAGCACACTGACCCATCCTTCGTTCGGGACTATTTGCACCCCACCATACTTCTGTAATTTGGGGTGGTAATCCTGCACTTAACCTAGGCACAGACTACCCAAGGAGTGTAAAATGTCCTACCTTTACAAATGCCCTGGTTTGAACCATGTTGCTTTCTGAGTTGCGTGCTAACGCTTACCCCATGTCCTTCTTCGTCTCTATTCACCTCACATTCAGGTCACACTTTCGGGACACTTTCGGGTCAATATTCCATTTAAACCCCCAAAAAACAGGATTCAGATGTGCTTGACGAAACCCGTCACTATAATGTGGAAGACGGAATCACTTTGTACTCTGTTTGGCCTCAGTTACGTAACTTTTAGGCGTACTGAAAATCATAGTCTACCTTGCTATTGTGTCCTCCAAAAAATGGAGTGCAGAATACAAAGTGACTCATATTTACAGTAGAATACCTACATGGCATAAAAACAAAACAATGGTCATCAAGAACAGACCGTTCAGAACAGCCGATATAAATGGAAACCTACATTTAACAAACTTTGCATAAATCAATAGTACAGGTGAATATAGGAAACTTTTTAATACAGTTGTGTGAAAAAGTGTTTGCCCCCTTCCTGATTTCCTATTTGTTTGCACGTTTGTCACAAAATGTTTCAGATCACCAAACAAATTTAAATATTAGACAAAGATAACGCAAGTAATCATAAAATGCAGTTTTTAAATGAAGGTATTTATTAAAAAAAGAAATCCAAATCTACAGGGCCCTGTGTGAAAAAGTGTATATGGTCTTATATGGTCTGCAGGACTGGTATCTACCATTATATGGTCTCCATTTAGAAATATCAGTGTTCCATTTTGTATATAAATTTATTTTCAATCACAGTGCGGTCATTGGGTGATTTTCCCGTATACTCATAATTAGGGTGCACCACCATAGCTTTAGCCAGGATTACCTGGTTAGGGGCCAACTCAGATTTTTCACCCTCCCTAAGCTGAAACCCTAGCTACACCTCTGTGTACCACATAACAGCCTTATACTGGAGCTACAGAAGCAAGGAGTGGGGGAAACTATATGCAGATGGGTAAGAAATTGGCTAATTGACAGGAAACAAAGTTGTCATAAATGGTACGCTATCTAAATGGGATAAAGTCAGCAGTGTGGTACCACAGTGATCAATACTGGAGCAGTGGGTTCACAAGGATCTGTGTTAGGACCAATACTTTTTAATCTCTTTATTAATCACTTTGTGGATGAGATTGAGAGTAAAGTGTCAGTCTCTGCTGATGACACCAAACTATGCAGGATAATAAAATCTGACCTTGAAATTACAATATTATAAAACAATTTAGATAAGAAGTCTGCATGGGCAAACACTTGACAGATGAGATTTAATGTTGTTAAATGTAGAGTAATGCACCGTGCCTGGAGTAATCCTATCGCTAAATATACATTAAATGGAAATATATTTGGGACTAAAGGAGGAGGACTTGGGTGTTCTTGTTACAAGTAAGCTGAGTACTCAATGTCAAGCAGCAGCTGCAAAAGCAAACAAGATATTATGGTGTATAAAAAGAGAGATAAAATCCCGCAATCCCAATGTATAGTTACCCCTTTATAAATCACTTGTAATACCACTTCTAGAATATGGGATCCAATTTTGGGCCCCAAATTTTTAAAAGGATATTCAGATGTTAGAGTCAGTTCGAAGGCGGGCAACAAGATTATTACAAGGGATGGAAGACCTCTCATATGGTGAGAGATTGGAAAGTTGGACTTGTTTTGTTTAGAAAAAAGACACCTCAGAGGAGATCTCATTAATATGTACAGTTGAATCCAAACATTTGACCCAAGTCATTCAGTTTATGGGCAATGGTACCAAATACTAATGAAATGTATGTAAACTTTTGACTTTGCAGTAAGTAATAAAAATGCCTAAAAACATTCTCTGTCTCTCATGATTCTGGCATTTGGCAAATATTAATAATTATGGTGATCCTAACTGACCTAAAACAGGAAAGGTGTATTCTGATTTCATGTTAGATATTGAGAAAAACATGCATATGTGTCTTTTTACATAGTGTATGGAAACTTCTGGATTCAACTGTATAATCCATGTGTAATCAGTACAGAGGACTGGCACATGACTTATTCCTTTTAACGACCTTATAAAGGATCAGAGGGCATTCATTATGGGTACTGGAAAGGTGATTCTGGCAGTTAAGTAGGAAAGGGTTCTTTACAGTTAGAGCAAATAGAATGTGGCATGTCCTACCACAAGAGGTAGTGATGGTAGACACTGTAAGCTTTTAAAAATGGGATGGATGCTCTTCTCACAATAAATGACATTGTGGGTCATAAATAATCTCACTATAGAGAATGTATAACTGATGTAAAAAGGTTAAACTTGTCTTTTTTCAACCTTTATAACTATGAAATTATGTAGCAAACTAATGCTCACTTTGCCACTCCCCTCTCCAGGTGCCCCTGCTGCTTAATGCCCCCCATGCGGTCCTCAGGGCCTCTTCTTTCTGCTGTCATGTGCTGAATTTCTGGGGTCTTCACTCAAGATCGGCACCTCCAGCTACGACCAGGCCTTGGTGGTCACTGCACATAGTAAGTTCGTGGCACACGACATGAGGTTATGAGTCCTTGTCGCAGTTGATGGGCTCACATGATATGGCCAATTTATGCGCTAAGAACCTTCACTTTTGTAAGTAATCTTTTTTTACTTTTACTTTTTATTACAGTTTACTCAGCAATTATGATAGAATTTGTGTTACCATATATATTGCCTCCTTTCTGACTCTGCACCCCACCCATCTGCTTAGGGGTGTTTATAATCAGCTCTGGTTCCTACCAGCTTATTTAAATGTGCAGGTTTGTAACCCAGGAGAGACATGGTTGCCCATTCACACTGTAGGCTAATAGCACAAGAGTTTTAGATGATAGGAGCCAACAGAGAAGTGTCACCTTGACATGGTTGATGGGCTCACATGAATTGGCCAATTTATGCGCTAAAACCTTCACTTTTGTAAGTAATTTTACATTTTTTTTTACTTTTACTTTTTATTACAGTTTACTCAGCAATTATGATAGAATTTGTGTTCACATATATGTTGATCTCTACAGAGTGCTGCTGCGTTCCTCCTTTTTTCCAGTTTAGTTGATGTTGGTCAGGTTGGTTTTTGGTGAGCTGCTCCGGGTGGTCATGGTCTGTTTGGTCCCCTTCCATGTAGCAGGGCATTATAATGATGGGAGCTCGAACTCCTACTATGTAGGTGAGCCTGGAAGGACAGGGCCATCTTCAGAAGGTGCAGTGGGAATCTGCCTAGCTCAGCCTGACAGGCACTGATGGACCTGGAGAAGGTTCCAGAATTCCAGATGGAATATTTCTGTTGGGCTGGAATCCCACCTTGACCAGTCTGGGTATGTGTGAGGGCCTCAGACTTCACTGCCATACAGGAGGATTGGGGCGATGATGGTATCGGATATTTTTAGCCAGAACCTCACTAGTGGTTTCAGATGGTAGAGTTTCCTATGGATGGCATGGAAGGTTTTGCAGGCCTTGTCCTTCAGGGTCACTATGATTTGTTTGAAGCTCCCTGACTTTTCAATTTGCAGGTTATTTGTTCGTTCCTGTAAGAGTACAGTTGTTCAGCACAAATAAAGGGTGTTAACACATGCTTGTGTAAGGCGAGAACGGCACACCCTGAGAAATAGTGGTGGCTGGGGACCGAGTACCGAGGGATGGCTGCTGCCATGAGGTCACAGGAAACGTCCATCTACACAAGCCTATATGGCAACATTTCCAGGGAAAGCAGTCTGGAAATGTGGCCATTTAGTATTGTGGCATGTGGGTTGGTGACTGCGTATCTATGCTTGCGTTCCAAGGACTTGGGTAGGAACAACTGAACGCTAAGCTTGGACAAGGACGTGAACGTGGTTGCTGATGGCGATTGCAAGTGTGCAATGATAAGTGTGTAAGAAGATGGACCGGATCGGGGGTACCTCTCTGGCGTCAGTTCCGGAACTTTCGGGACTGTCACCATTGTTGCCGGAGGGAAAGCCTTCTGACTCGGACCAACCTTTGCACTTGACGGCAGGGGGCGTGACTGAGATAAAAAGAGTGGTGTGCAGGAAAGCAGAGAGAGATCTGGCGGGAAGACAGAGCGCGCAGCAGGACAAGGTGTGCTCCCTCCTTGGACCAACATGTTAACGCAGGCCTGCGCCATAGAGTCCCTGCATCTGGGTACTTTGACTGTGTACAGCAATCTGCTGAGTGCCCGTTGACTCCCGTTGACTGACGTGTATCTGTCCGGTGACTGCTGTGCGCGTGCCGCCTAAGACTGACCGTGTGACTCATCTAGGGCCGTGTAATTCATCACACGCTGCCACCACCAAGCTGAGTCACGCTCCGGAGATAACAGAGACTGTGCTTCATCCCGCATGACAGGCCGTGGATACAGGACACCGCTTACGACAGCTAGGATACACATCCTTCATCGGGAACCGGATCATCAACTTCTTAAGGACCCCACCGGAGACTTCACGCACCACTTGCATGGTCGCCACCGTTGGAGCCTAGGACTCTGCAGCCAGGAAGTCGGCGGACTGATAAGTTTTCCTTTTTCATGAACAATTGCTTTACCGTACACCTCACCTCCTATTTATACCGTGTCCATACTATCCCCCATACTCCCTGCTTAACCATTCACCTCCCTGTGTGGAGTATTACATTGTTATTAAACCCGATAACCCTTGCTCTGCCTCCTGTCCGTCACTGCATCCCACGACCTGCAATCTCACAGGTGCAGGGTGGGAAGTGTCTTTGACTGAGTCATGGACAGGCGATTGGCACGCATATAGAACAGAGAAAGAGGCAATGATGTTACCCGCAAACACTGTTTCTGGATCCTGGCGTTCAGCCCAATTAATCGGTTGCTTTGCTGTCATGTGACTGAGCATGCTTGTGGTAGTCAGGCTTCTAATTCTGCAGCTTCTGCTGATGCTAGTATGGCAGATGTTGGAAATGACATTTTTTGGGTTAACTGGACTGTCTTTAAAAAAGCGCCAGACTCGGGAACACCTAAACCTTGGCCTGGCAACTTCACCCGTGTTGGTGCTCTGGAGAGCATTTGCTTGGCTTGTGTCACTGACCACCCCACTGCCTCTTCCTGATTGCTGTGGTGCTGCGGATCCCTCCCCCTCTCCACTGCGGTCCTCGCTCTGAATGTAACCTTCCCAGGATGGATCAGTGATTTTATCGTCCACCACCTCGTCTTCCATTTCTTCACTCTGATCCTCCTCCTGATTTGCTGACTTAACATCAGTTGTTGGCAATTGTGTCTCATCATTATCTACCTCTTGTGATAGTAATTGCATTTTCCCACTGTCGCTTTCTTGTGACCGTGGCTGCTCAAATATTTGGGCACCGCTACATGCGATCTCTTCATGTCCCGCTTGAAACTGGCAGGGCAAGAGGCTAGAATCTATGAATGGAAATGTGAACAGCTCTACAGAGTGTCCAAGTCTGGGATCACTTGTCTCCGGGTGCTCGGCATGGTGGAAGGAAGGAGGATCAGGGTGAGGATTACATGGTCCTGAATCACGGCTACTGAGACTGGACTCTGTGGAAGACAGGATGGTGCTGGCAAAGTGACTGGAAGCATTATCTGCTATCCATCCACAACAACCTTTTCACACTGGTCTGGCATCAAGAATGGTGTTCCGCATCCCCTACAAAGTGGAACAGGAAGCTAGGTCAACATAATGTGTGTGTTTGTCGTGCTTCCTCAGCAGGCACAGTTTCACATTGCCCATGGCCTCGGCTTCTGCACTCACCATCAGCATTGCATCCCTATCCCTTACCACGCACCTTGCCCATTTTAAATTCCATATGATATCTCCCCGTTGAGGAAACTTTGCAGAACTGTCATTATGGCAGAGGAATGAACATAAATATTGGAACAGATCATAGATAAGGAGAGAGTTTTATTGCCCTCTGATTGGGGTCTGCCCTCCTGCCCTCCTTCCCCTAGAAGGAATCTGCTTCTCTGACCTTCTAGGGGCATCAAAACACAACACCAGACCCCAATCAGAGGGCAATAAAACTCTCTCCTTATCTATGATCTGTTCCAATATTTATGTTCATTCCTCTGCCATAATGACAGTTCTGCTTCACGTCACTTGTCTTACCTATTGCACTATTCCTGTGTCCTCTTGTGTATATATATATATATATATGTGATTCTTCAGTTTTTGTTTTAGTCTTTGCCTGATGAAGAGACCGGAGTAGTCTCGAAAGCTTGCAATTTGTTACCATCTTTTCAGTTAGCCATTAAAAGGTATCAACCACTGAGGACTCTCAAGTCTAAATATTTTTCTATCTACTGGCTAACACGGTACGAAGATACACATCTTTCCTATATGATAACAGTATATTTTTTAAAAAATAAAACACTCAAACTGCACTCAAAATGCATGTTCCAAATTATTATGCACAGCAGAGTTTTCAACTTTTTCATTTTAATAAAGAACAAAAAAAATGGTCATTTTTGAAATTATAAGCATTAGCAGGTTATTACAAACTGAAATCAAATAGTTTTCAACTCAAAACTTTATTCTAGGTGATGTTACATTTGCACATAGGACCCCTTGTACGAAAGGAGCTTCTGAACTCTCTCGTCCATTGAATTTGTCAGGTTTTGGATGGTTTCTGCTTCAATTGTTTTGCATGAGGACAGAATACCCTCCCAGAGCTGTTGCTTAGATGTGAACTTCCTCCCGTCATCATAGACACTCCTTTGATGATGCTCCAGAGGTTCTCAATGGGGTTGAGGTTAGGGGAGCATGGGGGCCACACCATAAGTTTGTCCCCTTTTATGCCCATAGCAGCCAAAGATGCAGATGTGTTATGTGCAGCATGAGACGGTGCATTATCATGCATGAAAATGATCTTGCTGCGGAATACACGGTTCTTCTTCTTGAACCATGGCAGGAAGTGCTGTTTGAGAAACTCAACATACACTATGGAGTTCATCTTTACCCCTTCAGGGATCCTAAAGGGGCCGACAATCTCTCTCCCCATGATTCCAGCCCAAAACATTACTCCACCTCCTCCTTGTTGGCGCCTTTGCTGTGTTTGCATGGGGTGGCCATCAACCAGCCATCCTCCACTCCATCCATCTGGACCATCGAGCGTTGCACGACACTCATCGGTGAACAAAACAGTTTTGAAGTCAGTCTTCATGTATTGTTTGGCCCACTGGAGTCATTTCTGCTTGTGTGCAGTGGATAGAGGAGGTCGACAGGATGGCTTACGCACAGCTGCAAACCTCTGAAGGACCCTGCATCTTGTTGTTCGGGGACGTTGGAGGCACCAGCAGCTTCAAAAACTTGTCTGCTGCTATGACAAGGCTTTTTGCCGCTGCTCTTTTAACCTGACGTAATTGCCTGTAGGAAAGACTCCTCAATATTCCCTTATCAGCACGCACACGTGTGTACTGTGAATCAGCTACATACTTCTTGATTGTGCGATGATCACGATGAAGTGTCTTGGCAATGTTGATTGTAGTCATGCCTTGACCTAAACACTCCACAATTTGTTGCTTCTCAGCAGCCGACACATCCTTTTTCTTTCCCATTTTGGCACAAAATGTACGCTGCTTAATAATGTGGGAGAGCCTTTTTAAGTAGTCTTGCCTTTCATTGGACACACCTGCCAAACTAATTAGCACAGGTGTCTGCAATTGCTTACAGTGATATGAAGAGCCCTGACACACATCACCATCAATGAGTTTAACTGACAAACAAAAAAATTCTTACCTTATCACTCCTAAACAATTTTTGCATAATAATTTGGAACACAGTGTATTTGAACTTGTTATTTTCAGGGCTGCGAAGAATATCGTGACAAGACGAGTCGTGGCTGGGAGATGTCGACAAGAAGGTCTGACCAGATGGAGAACAAACAGGAGAAAGCTGCTCTAATCAGACGAGATGTCAGTGGTAAGTGCCTGGATGTAGATATTATTCTGTATCTGCACTGCGTGACATGGAGTGATAATTTTATCTGTAAATTCCTTTATTCTACATTCTCACATTTGTGTGAAATGTCCGTGCAATTCCAGGTTTTTTCATCGGATGGCACACGGGCTCGTAGAGTTTATAGGTTCATTCACACATACATGAAAATCACGGATCTGAGAATGAGATCCGTGAGAGTCAGAGAATGTTCCGTTCTGATCCAAGTTTGAGGATCAGAATAGGACATGCTCAATGCATCTGTAAAGGCGGGCAGCACACCAACACTGCACTGAGTCGCCCTCCAGAGCAGTGGGAACTCGGATCTGAGCCTATAGACTACTATGGGGGATGTCACGGCAATACAGCTCAGTCCGTGGCTCTGGTGCTCATTCTTTAATGTGGGATATTTACAGGTGAATTGAATATTGGTATGGGGATTCGTGACGCCACTTGTGGTACCTGGTCAGGATGACCAGCGCTGCTGTGCAGATCCACTGAAGGGTTAATATTGTGCAGCTAGATGTTAAGCCTTCCACAAGTAAGGCTGAGTCCTCCAGGGCAGAGTAATGGTAGGGATGCAGGACAGACGGGGACCCGGCAGTCAGGGGCAATAAGGTAGACACACATATAAGTCACTTTGGTACCTTTACTGAAGATGTTGCAGGCACTCCCCGGAGCACTGTAGGGTGAAGGGTGCACATCCAGCTTCCTCCACTGAGTAGGTGTGTGGCCTCCTGTTCTCTGCCTTTTTGTAATGAAGTCTTGGCCTGCGTGTAGCTGGGCCTAGCTTGGTCTCCGTCTTGTACCTGGCTGACCTTGTGGTTGGACCTTCTCTCTGAAAGGACAGGGTCTTTTATGGCTGATCATGCTAGACTCCGTCCTCCTGATCCTGCTACGTATCAGCTCTGTGGTACTTCTGGGACTTGTAGTCCTCCAGGAACTCCGGTGTTCTTCTAATGGGTCGTAGAGATCACTATAGGCTCGGACCCCGTTGTCCGGTAATACTTGCTGAGATGAGCTGTGAAGGCTCCTCTGTCTCAGTAACTTTCCACTCGCCTTCGGCCTACCCAGACCCTCACACGATCACACACTGGCAGTTGGTGGGCTGCCTCTTCACCGCTCTCTAAGTGTCGGCACGCTTTCTCACTGAGCTGCACTCCTAGATTCAGCTCTGACTAGGCTGGAGTGGTTTCTGTTCCACTCTTTACTAGACTCCACTCGCTCTTGAACTGAATAGCTCTGCAGCCTCTCTAATCTCAGCTCTGCACTTCACCTTACTGCAGGCTGACTGAGCTCTCTGAGGTGACTGAACTCTCTGAGGTGACTGCACTGAACTAAACTGAAACTTCCTATGTTCAGCTTCTTTTATATGTCTAAAACAGCTCCCTCTGGTGGTCTTTGGATAAGTAAACATGTGTGAAGGTGCATAATGACCTCTAGTGGTATATTCTTTCAGTGCACCCTTCTGGAAGATATGGATCCAGTCGCAGCTGGCCTCCACATTCCCCCCTAGTAGAACTGAGCACTCCGGGGCTGTAATACAAAAACAAAGAACAATAAACATTGTATAAATAACTCTTCCTTTACAGGAGGTAAGGCACTCTTGAACTGTTGCATAACGATAAATGAACAACTATATACAGTACAGACCAAAAGTTTGGACACACCTTCTCATTCAAAGATTTTTCTGTATTTTCATGACTATGAAAATTGTAGAATCACACTGAAGGCATTAAAACTATGAATTAACATATGTGGAATTATACATTACACTTTACAAAAAAGTGTGAAACAACTGAAAATATGTCTTATATTATAGGTTCTTCAAAGTAGCCACCTTCTGCTTTGATTACTGCTTTGCACACAGAAAAGGTAAACGGATGGACTCCACATGCCTGCTTCCCACCGTGAAGCATGGAGGAGGTGGTGTGATGGTGTGGGGGTGCTTTTGCTGGTGACACTGTTGGGGATTTATTCAAAATTGAAGCGGTGAGCGGTCCAGCTCACCCCAAACCATCTCGATTGAGTTCAGGTCTGGTGACTGTGGAGGCCAGGTCATCTGGCGTAGCATCCCAACACTCTCCTTCTTGGTCAAATAGCCCTTAAACAGCCTGGAGATGTGTTTGGGGTCATTGTCCTGTTGAAAAATAAATGATGGTCCAACTAAACGCAAACTGGATGAAATAGCATGCCGCTGCAAGATGCTGTGGTAGCCATGCTGGTTCAGTATGCCTTCAATTTTGAATAAATCCCCAACAGTGTCACCAGCAAAACACCCCCACATCATCACACCACCTCTTCCATGCTTCACGGTGGGAACCAGGCATGTAGAGTCCATCCGTTCACCTTTTCTGCTTGCAAAGCAGTAATCAAAGCAAAAGGTGGCTACTTTGAAGAACCTAGAATATAAGACATATTTTCAGTTGTTTCACACTTTTTTGTAAAGTGTAATGTATAATTCCACATGTGTTAATTCATAGTTTTGATGCCTTCAGTGTGATTCTACAATTTTCATAGTCATGAAAATAAAGACAAATCGTTGAATGAGAAGGTGTGTCCAAACTTTTGGTCTGTACTGTACATTAGCACAACAATGAGGAAATGAGCAACCATAAAAGTCCCAGTCTCTTTTGGAAAAGGATGCTCAAAAGGGTAGAGGAAACAAGTAAGAATAACGTCCATTCACTTGTTTCAATATTATAAAGGAAAAATAGGTTAAGAAATACCGGTATATTAAGGCATATTATAACAACAATATATACATTTATATACAGTGGTTCTAGATAATTATTTACATTTGTTAGGTCCTACTCTCTATACCTAACAGGTAATTGCCCCCTTGTTATGCGTACTGACCTACGTGGTGTAGTGGTAGGTGAGGTGTCAGTTACCCTGTTATTCCTGCGTGCAGGTAGGTTGTAGTACTGCCTTAGCCTCTCTAGGATCTGGCAAGTATACTTCCAGCTGGGTGAACTGGCTCGACTTCTGCAGGGGATCCTTCTTCCTGAGATTCAGCTTCTTGGAATTCCGCATCTTGGGGTTCTGCTTCTTGGGGTTCCTCTGGAACTGACTCTACTGCAACAACCGGTGCAACTGGATGTAGAGGTTCTCCTTGTTGTTGATAGAATTGAAGTACGGGAATGATTACAGCTTCTCCAGTTCTGGGCCAATCCGCGGGAAATCTCCTAAGTCTGTATGTATGACTGCTTCATCACGCTCTTTCTGATTGACAACAGGGTCTTCCTCTTGAAGCTTTAACGGATCCGGACACAACTTTAGGTTATCTCTTGATACAGTGGTAGTTGTTCTTCCTCCATCTTTGCTAATTATACACGTTTTCTTGTTGTCAAACCTTGAATTCTGTACGATGTAGGGCTCTTTTTCCCATTGATCGTCGAGTTTGTGTATCCTCCTCTTTCTTTTCAGCACGATTTCACCAGGTGCGAAAGGTTCAGCTGGCGCACTTTTATTATAGTGATCTTCTTGTTTGTCCCTTACTCGATTGAGACTATCTTCAACGCAGGCCTGTACTTTTCTGTACTGTTCCTGTCTGTTTGTGTCCCAGTCTTCAGTAGTCACATCTGCTTCTGGTTCTACAACACCAAGCTCCAGACCCATGGGCAGCTTTCCTGGTCTTGCCCGCATGAGGTAGGCTGGGGTGCAATTGGTGGAACTCACAGGTATGTGATTGTACAGATCTACCAGTTCAGGTAGTAGGTCTGGCCACCGATTTCTCTCCTCGAGTGGTACAGTCTTCAGCAGGTCAATGACGATGTGATTCATCTTCTCACAGAGACCATTGGTTTGGGGGTGGTACGGTGTGGTGCTTATCTTCTTACACCCATACAAGTGACAGAACTCTTTGAACAATTCGGCCTCAAAGGCTGGGCCTTGGTCAGTTAGCATCTGTTCAGGATATCCGTGTGGTCTGCAGAAATACGCTTGGAACATCTTTGCTGCTGTCTCTGCCGTCAGATCTTTGACAGGGGCGACCACCAGGAACCTGAAGTAGTGATCCACCATAGTCAAGGCATAGGAGTATCCTGACCGGCTGGGTGACAACTTGACATGGTCCAGGGCCACGATCTCCAAGGGACGAGTCGTCTTGATGGGTTTCAGGGGTGCCTTCTGACTGCTGTAGTCTTTTCTTCTGAGGCCACAGGGTCCACAGTTCTTGCACCACCTCTCAATGGAGCTGCGCATTCCCACCCAATAGAAACGACACTTCAACAGGGTCTCCAGCTTCTTCCAGCCAAAGTGTCCCGCTTGATCGTGGTAGGCTTCTAACACCATCTGGATGTCTGCTCTGGGGACAACTATCTGCCATACCATCTCATGGGTCCTTGGGTTGACGTACCTCCGGCACAGCTTCTCACGGTAGATAAACAACCGGCTTCTCTCATTCCACAGCTGCTTTGCTTGTAGAGATGCATCCTTCTCCAAGGAGGAACCTTCTTGAGTTATCAGCTCCTTGATTCGGCTGACAACTGGATCGCTGTCCTGAGTCTCCTTCCAGCTGTGGTGAGGTAAAGGATTTAACGTCTTACCACGCGGCCTCCTGCAGGCTTGTTGCTCGTGGATCATCCCATTCCTGTGAAAGGCAGGTAGTTCAATCTCTTCGAGATCATCCACTTCTTCTTCTGTGTCCGATTCATGAGGCATCCTGGATAGGGCATCAGCGTTGGCATTCTTTCGGCCCGCTCGGTACTTGATTGTGAATTGGTAGTTTGACAGCCGAGCCATCCATCGTTGTTCCATGGCTCCCAGCTTAGCTGTTTCAAGATGCGTCAAGGGGTTATTATCGGTGTAGGCAGTGAACTTGCTGGAGGCTAGGTAGTGCTTAAACCTCTCCGTGATGGCCCAGACCAGTGCCAGGAACTCCAACTTGAAGCTGCTATAGTTCTCTGGGTTCCTCTCGGTCGGGCGGAGCTTCCTGCTTGCATAGGCGATGACTTTCTCCAGGCCATTTTGCTTCTGACTGAAGACAGCTCCCAATCCTTCATTGCTGGCATCAGTATACAGCAGGAACGGCTGGCTGTAGTCAGGATAGGCTAGGATCTCATCACCTGTCAGGATCTCCTTCATTTCCTTGAATGCCTCTGCCTGTTCTTTACCCCAGTGGAATGGAGAATTTCTGCTCTTGAGGGACTGTCCCACCAGGAGGTCTTGCAGAGGCGCTGCTTTCTTGGTGTAATCCTTCACAAACCTCCGGTAGTATCCTGTCAGTCCCAGGAACTGTCGCACCTCCTTGAGATTTTTCAGCTCCGGCCATTTCTGGATGGCGGTGACCTTCTCGGGTCTGGCGCTACTCCTTCTGAGCTGACAATATGTCCCAGATACTGTACCTTTTGTTTGAGCAGATGGCACTTTGAAGGCTTCAGTTTCATCCCATACTTGGACAGTGACTCGAATACCTCCGCCAGGTGCTTCAAGTGATCTTCATACGTCTTGGAGTACACAATTACGTCGTCCAGGTACAGCAACACAGTTTCAAAGTTGAGATGTCCCAGGCAGCTCTCCATCACTCTCTGAAACGTTCCAGGGGCACTGCTGAGTCCAAACGGCATTCTGTCAAACTCACAGAGTCCCATCGGGGTGGTGAAAGCGGTCTTCTCCCGATCCTCCTCAGCCACAGCTACTTGCCAGTACCCACTAGTGAGGTTAAGGGTGGAAAAGTAATTAGCGGTCTTTAATGCAGCTAAGGATTCCTCAATGCGTGGTAAAGGGTATGCATCCTTATGTGTAATGCGATTTACTTGTCTGTAATCTACACACATTCTGATGCTTCCATCCTTTTTCCTGACTAGGACTAGAGGTGCTGCCCAGGGACTGCAACTATCCCTTATCACCCCTGCTTCCTTCATATCACGCAACATTTCCTTGGCTTTCTGGTAGTGTGCTGGTGGTATAGGCCTGTACCGTTCTTTAATGGGAGGATGATTGCCTGTGGGGATGCGATGTTGAACCCCTTTAATTTTCCCAAAGTCGAGTGGGTGTTTGCTGAATACCTGTGCATACTCCTGAACTACTCGATATACTCCTTGTTTCTGGTGGGCTGGAGTGTTGTCTGTCCCGACATGGAGCTGCTGACACCAATCCTCCACCTGGGTGATCGGGCCGTTATCCTCCACTGGTTGTGGGGAGGTTAAGGGCTCCGTCGTGTGAATAGAGTTATTATCCACAGCATGTAACTTAGCAACAGTGGCATAACGTGGTAATTTGACTTCATCCTCTCCCCAGTTGAGAAGACGCACTGGCACCCTCCCATTATGTACCTCCACTACCCCTCTGGCAGTCAAGAGTGTAGGTCTGTGCTCTGAACAATGGGGCTCTACTACTGCTTGGTAGTTCTGTCCTCTCAGACCTATTGCTGCTCTACACCAAATAAGCATTTCACTCATTGGGGGTATCACAATGGGGTTTGGGTCTGTTACCCGTACATTACCAATCTCACCACCGGTCAGTTTCACTTCCTGCTGGCACATCAGGGTCCGGATCTCCTTCCGGATCACTCCCTTTTTCCTTGGTCTGGCTACATCGGCGAGCTGTTGGAGTAAAAACACAACCTCCTCCAAACAGTTACTAATAATGTTAGTGTCTAAAACCACATTCAACCCATTTTCCTCATTAACAGTCTTCACTACAAGAAGTCCCTGATCTTTTAGCTCCACTCTCCCCACTTTTACGTCTACGTTTTTAGCCCCCAGTAAGTCAAGAGGAGGCCATTAGAGGCGTATACGGCAAAGTCAGGGTTTGGGGATTGGAGACCGTCACTGGACCAGTATCTATTGTAAAGAACATCAGGTATGACGGTTACCTGAGATCGAGTGTCCAGCAGGGCAGGGATTGCGATCCCATCCAGTATGATGGACAGGTATGGTCTTCCTCCCACAAACCTGCGGTTCCAGTCTGAGGGGCCTGAGGAGTCTATTCCTGGGTGTTGGCCCTCGGACCCAGGATTTGCTCGTTTAAAGGACACCGATGTGCTGGGTGACCTTCTCTGTGGCAGCGGTAGCAGATGATCTCTCGGCGCTGGTGGCGGGTCCCTGCAGGGGGTGGCGTTGTCCTCCTCCGGTGGGGCGACGTCCTCCTTCTCCTCCGGCGCATCCAAGGGACATCCTCTGGGCAGTCAGCTAGCAGGATCTTTCCTTCTTCCTCCGTCAGCAGTTGCAGGGCACTCATTACAGTGGCCAGGTTTTTGGTCAGCTGGCGCACTTCTGAGCGCAGACAGTCCAACTCAGTAGGGGGCGCCACCTGCGTTTTGGCTTCAGCAACCAGCGGAGAAAAGATGGATGCTGCGGGCATTAGTGTGGTCTCACCCGGGTGACGCTGGGTTGCCATCTCAGGTGTTTCCAGGGGTCGCAGTCCTTTTATAGCCAAATCCTTAAGGGCATCAAAGGTAGCATCAGGATGATCCAAGGACCACCAGTGCACAGTCCTGCTTTCAGCTTGGGACCTCAGTCCCCATACAAATTGTTCCTTTAACATTTTATTTTCATTGGAGACACTCATGGGGTTAACCTGTTTGAGAGCTCGCAGAACCCCTTGTAGTCGGCAGGCATAGTCCCTAATGCTATCATCTGGTTTCTGGGAGCATTGGTAAAACCTCATCCGAAGGTCTGTTTCAGTGCTGTCCTCAAAGATAGTCTGTAGCTTTAAGAAAATTGCAAGCACTGATTCCTGGTCTGCAGCTGTCCAAGTCTCTACTTCTCTCTCTGCAGCACCAGTCAATTGTCCCACTACCACTGCAGCTCTCTGCTTTTCTGTCATAGGGTACATGTCCATTATGCTGCATATTTTTCACTTGAACCCTGACAGGGTGTCTGGCTTGCCGCTGTACTGAGGGAGCCACTTCGCTCCAGGCATGTATGGCAGCGTTAGCGGTACTATCGGGGCCACATGACCAGGTGAGGGGCTAGCATTTCCAGCCTGTGCGGCAGCGCCGGTGGGTAAGTTATTGGGGCTGTCGGCCTGGGCCGCGTTGTCAGCTTGCTGCTGCGACATCTCTGCACCCCCCTAGTTAAGCGTGGCCTACCTTCTCTGAAGGCTGCAGCTCTGCATTGCACAGCGATGTAGAAGGACCTGCGTCGCCGGCCCTCTGACGTCAGAGCGTTCACTGAAGCTCTCCACAGGACCTGCCGCCGCGTCAGCGTTGGGGGCGTGTCCAGGACTCAGGGCGCTTTTGCAGGTACGCCCACTAGTTTTTCGCGCCGTGGCGCTGTAAATGGCAGGCAATGGCGGGCAAATGGCGGGAAATCTTCACCACTATATGCAACAGTCTTTTAGTGAGGCACACAGTACCCGGTGGCAACGGGCACAAGTTACTCCGTTGCTGCAAGGCACGAAATCCTGTTCGTGACGCCAGAAAAAGAAATGAGTCGCCCTCCAGAGCAGTGGGAACTCGGATCTGAGCCTATAGACTACTATGGGGGATGTCACGGCAACACAGCTCAGTCCGTGGCTCTGGTGCTCATTCTTTAATGTGGGATATTTACAGGTGAATTGAATATTGGTATGGGGATTCGTGACGCCACTTGTGGTACCTGGACAGGATGACCAGCGCTGCTGTGCAGATCCACTGAAGGGTTAATATTGTGCAGCTAGATGTTAAGCCTTCCACAAGTAAGGCTGAGTCCTCCAGGGCAGAGTAATGGTAGGGATGCAGGACAGACAGGGACCCGGCAGTCAGGGGCAATAAGGTAGACACACATATAAGTCACTTTGGTACCTTTACTGAAGATGTTGCAGGCACTCCCCGGAGCACTGTAGGGTGAAGGGTGCACATCCAGCTTCCTCCACTGAGTAGGTGTGTGGCCTCCTGTTCTCTGCCTTTTTGTAATGAAGTCTTGGCCTGCGTGTAGCTGGGCCTAGCTTGGTCTCCGTCTTGTACCTGGCTGACCTTGTGGTTGGACCTTCTCTCTGAAAGGACAGGGTCTTTTATGGCTGATCATGCCAGACTCCGTCCTCCTGATCCTGCTACGTATCAGCTCTGTGGTACTCCTGGGACTTGTAGTCCTCCAGGAACTCCGGTGTTCTCCTAATGGGTCGTGGAGATCCCTATAGGCTCGGAACCCGGTGTCCGGTAATACTTGCTGAGATGAGCTGTGAAGGCTCCTCTGTCTCAGTAACTTTCCACTCGCCTTTGGCCTACCCAGACCATCACACGATCACACACTGGCAGTTGGTGGGCTGCCTCTTCACCGCTCTCTAAGCGTCGGCACGCTTTCTCACTGAGCTGCATTCCTAGATTCAGCTCTGACTAGGCTGGAGTGGTTTCTGTTCCACTCTTTACTAGACTCCACTCGCTCTTGAACTGAATAGCTCTGCAGCCTCTCTAATCTCAGCTCTGCACTTCACCTTACTGCAGGCTGATTGAGCTCGGTGAGGTGACTGAACTCTCTGAGGTGACTGCACTGAACTAAACTGAAACTTCCTATGTTCAGCTTCTTTTATATGTCTAAAACAGCTCCCTCTGGTGGTCTTTGGATAAGTAAACATGTGTGAAGGTGCATAATGACCTCTAGTGGTATATTCTTTCAGTGCACCCTTCTGGAAGATATGGATCCAGTCGCAGCTGGGCTCCACAGCACACAGATACAGGGATGTAGCCTTGTTATGTATAGCACTGTCCCTTAGTATATAGTGTACTCACTTATTATGTCTAACACAGTCCCTTAGTATATAGTGTACTCATTTATTAGGTATAACATCATCCTTAGTTACATAGTTTCCTCTTTAATTATGTACTAGCTGAAGACCCCGGTGCTGCCCGGGCATAGTAACTAACCATGGTTAGTTATAACAAATTATAATGACCATAACAAAGAAAGAGACACATGCATAACCAGGGATCACCAAAACAAATATGGTCAAAACATATCAAATTTATTGAAAAAGACAAACCATAGTGAACACACAATTTAAAAACATCTAAAAAACACTAATTGCGTATACAAAAAAGTCCTTAATAAAGAATATAATACTCAAAAGAAACACCCACATGTCTATAATAAGTCAGATAATAGATGTTGCACTGTATATAGAGATTAAAAAACACAAAAAAAAAAAAAATTTTTCATGTTGTCATCACCATAACATATGCAACCAAGTATATATATGAATGGGGAGAGGATTACAAAAGAAACAATCAAATAATCACATAGGATAATATAATAGCATTAATGGCCTGAGATGGAGGACTTCTATAGAAAATACACCAAGGTTCCTGAATGCAATAAACAAGGCAAATCACCTATAATACAGCCCAACCAAAAGAAAGCCTCACATGGTAAATAAACCACACTTAGCCATATCCTATATGCTCATCCCCAGAACAGAAGACAGACATGTGGGAGGAATGGACCCACGCGTTCCGACACAAACTGTGTCTTTATCAAGGTTTATCAAATTATAATGATTAACTCTATACATATAAAGCTGAATGTATAGCCCCGCCCACTTCGCATAGCCACACTCACTATAATATCCCACACAATCCCGTCAGCCAGAGCTACCGACTACTACCCCTAATATCCCACATTGTCCCGTCAGCCAGAGCCACAGGACAACTACCACTAATATCCCACATCTTCCCGTCAGCCAGAGCCACCGGACTACTACCCCTAATATCCCACATCATCCCGTCAGAGCCACCGGAGTACTACCACTAATATCTCACATCATCCCGTCAGAGCCACCAGACTACTAATATCCCACATCATCCCGTCAGAGCCACCGGACTACTACCACTAATATCCCACATCATCCCGTCAGCCAGAGCCACCGTACTACTAATATCCCACATCATCCCATCAGCCAGAGCCACTGGACTACTACCACTAATATCCCACATCGTCCTGTCAGCCAGAGCCACCAGACTACTACCCCTAATATCCCACATCATCCCGTCACAGCCGTCAGACTACTACCCCTAATATCCCACATCATCCCATCAGCCAGAGCCACTGGACTACTAATATCCCATATCATCCCGTCAGCCAGAGCCTCCGGACTACTACCCCTATTATCCCAGATCATCTCATCACAGCCTCCAGACTACTACCCCTAATATCCCACATCATCCCGTCAGCCAGAGCCACCGGACTACTACCCCTAATATCCTACATCATCCCATCACAGCCGTCAGACTACTACCCCTAATATCCCACATCGTCCTGTCAGCCAGAGCCACCAGACTACTTCCCCATATATCCCACATCATCCTGGCAGCCTGGGGTCAAAACCAGAGCGCTGAGTGGACTGGCCCTAACTTCCATACCGGGGATCCCTTTAAGAGAGGCCTGGCGTCAGAGTCAGAGTGGATTTGCCCTGATTTCCATACAAATGATCCCTTTAATAGAAGCCTGGGGTGAGAATCAGAGCCCTGAGGGATTTACCCTAACTTCCATACCGGAGATCCCTTTAAGAGAGGCCTGGGGTCAGTACCAAAGCGCGGAGTGGATTTGCCCTGACTTCCATACCGGGATCCCTTTAAGAGAGCCTGGGTCAGAACAAGAACGCTGAGTGGAATTGCCCTAACTTCCATACCGGGGATCCCTTTAAGAGAGCCTGGGTCAGAACCAGAACGCTGAGTGGAATTGCCCTAACTTCCATACCGGGGATCCTTTTAAGAGAGCCTGGGTCAGAACCAGAGCGCTGAGGGATTTACCCTAACTTCCATACCGGGGATCCCTTTAAGAGAGCCTGGGGTCAGAACCAAACGCTGAGTGGAATTGCCCTAACTTCCATACCGGGGATCCCTTTAAGAGAGGCCTGGGTCAGTACCAAAGCGCGGAGTGGATTTGCCCTGACTTCCATACCGGGGATCCCTTTAAGAGAGCCTGGGGTCAGAACCAGAACGCTGAGTGGATTTGCCCTAACTTCCATACCGGGGATCCCTTTAAGAGAGCCTGGGGTCAGAACCAGAACGCTGAGTGGAATTGCCCTAACTTCCATACCGGGGATCCCTTTAAGAGAGCCTGGGGTCAGAACCAGAACGCTGAGTGGAATTGCCCTAACTTCCATACCGGGGATCCCTTTAAGAGAGGCCTGGTGTCAGAACCAAAGCGCTAGATGGATTTGCCATAACTTCCATACCAATTATCCCTTTAAGAGAGGCCTGGGTGAGAATCAGAGCGCGGAGGGATTTGCCCTAACTTCCATACCGGGGATCCCTTTAAGAGACACTGGGGTCAGAGCCACCCAGTTACTGTCTGATGAGGTGTTGTCGTGGAGTGAGAAAATTGTTGCTCATAGCAACCAATCACAGCTCAGCTTCTTTTAAACAGCTCTGGTGAAATGAAAGATGCTTAATGATTGGTTGCAAGGAAAACTGTTGCTCATAGCAACCAGTCACAGCTCAGCTTCTTTTAAACAGCTCTGGAGAAATGAAAGATGCTTTGTGATTGGTTGGTGATACACATACACACACACACATTCAATTTTATATCTATAGATAGCACAGTCCCTTATTACGTACCATCCTCTCTATTTATATATAATGCCGTCCCTTATTTTATAGCTTCCTCTGCTGTTATGTACAGTGCTGTCTCTTACATAGTGCATTAATTTTGTTATTCACAGCGCCCTCTTTTATTACATAGTCCTCTCTTGTCAGATATCAAATGACTGCTGATGGAACAGTCGTGGACCAGAGGAGCTAGTCAGCAGACTACATACCCTGCAACTATGACTACAAGTAGTTGATTGGATTTCCTTATAAAAATATATGACTACATGTGCCTATACCACACTATTCCTATTTATGGTGTTAATTGTACATTCTATAGGTGGCTTTATTTTTACACAATTATAATCTATCCTTTACCTGTGCTATATTACAATGTAGTTTGATAGACATTCAGTTTTTTAAAGGGTTGTCCACTACTTTAAATTAACCCCCCAATGTATCCCCCCGGGTCCCCTAATGAATTTTGTAAATACCTCATGTTGCCTATACTGCCTGTGAGCGGCGCTATCTGTGGACGCTCACAGGCAGCACGTGATCCACATCATGACAAGTGAGGTGTGACTCAGCACTGGGTCCCCGCGGTGGCTGCCAGGCTGTGGGATGGGTTATCCCCCGCTTCACACCCAGCATCCACAGCACGCTTCTCAATAAATGGGCGCGCGGTGGATGCCGGGTGTGACGTGGGGGATAACCCATCCCACAGCCTGGCAGCCAGCGAGGAAGGAGGAAGCTGCCAGCACTTGTCGGGACGTCAGCGGAAGCAAGAGCCGCTGCAGCCATGGGTCACGTGCTGCCTGTGAACCGCCAGCGATAGCGCCGCTTACAGGCAGTATAGGCAACGTGAGGTATTTACAAAATTATTTAGGGGCCCCGGGGATACATTGGGGAGTTAAGTTAAAGTAGTGGACAACCCCTTTAAGACAGTATCTAGATATATCTTCACATCTATTCTTCACTATAGATATTCAGATATTACTGTTATATCATTCCTGATATGTTCAGTCATGGCATGTGGTATGTGTCTGTTTCATAGTTTCTGTTTTCTATGTCTCATTTGAATTTTAACTTCTGTGTCATAAATTATACTTATTATTCATTATAAATATTGAAATAAAATTTGTTGTATTTTATATCATTGTTGATCATTTGTTCCTTCACTATCGCTATTGTTTTTTGTGGTTCATACTTGAAGGGATCATTGCATCATTATTGTGAGGAATTCTATTGGTGCCATATCCTTCCTGCCTGCTATACACTAGGACACCATATCCGTCCTGCCTGGTATACACTGGATGCCACATCCTTCCTGTCTTGTAAACACTGGATGCCACATCCTTCCTGTCTGGTAAACACTGGATGCCATATCCTTCCTGTCTGGTATACACTGGATGCCACATCCTTCCTGTCTGGTAAACACTGGATGCCACATCCTTCCTGTCAGGTAAACACTGGATGCGCATTCTTCCTGTCTGGTAAACACTGGATGCCACTGTTGTCATATGCAACAGATTAGGACTTCTATATTATATGTGAAGGAGGACTTTATGCTGACCTGACAGTAGATGGCGATGTTGTGTAACGTTTCCTTCTTTAATGTATTGTATAAGAATTAGTCTTTCTTCTGTTTAGTTTCACTTTCGTTTTGTTCATGTTTGCTGATGCAATGCTGTAATGTCTGTGCATTATTCTTTTACCTCACGTTCAGAGAAGTAAACGCTTGTTATCCCATGCAACTTGCTCTGTGAAGTTTCCTCTGCAAAGGTGTGGATTCAGAAGCTGTGCAACAGGTTATGGACCCAGACACCCAGACCCAGGCACCCAGATACAGCGTACCCAGATACAGAGAATCCAGACACCACAGATCCCAGGACACCAGAGAATACCAGATACCCAGGACACTGGAACACTCAGCAAGACCCTGGTGAATGCAGAAGAATTCTTCAGTGCAAGTCTCTCCAAACAAGTAAGATAAGTTAAAAATGATGAATAGCACAGAGCTAAAACTCACAGTAGCTAAACTGAATGATGAGAACTATCAGCTATGGAAGTTCAAAGTAGAGATGTTATTGTCTAAAGATGATTTAGGGGAAGTAATCACTACAGATAGACCTGCTGAAAATAATCAGACATAGGATAGAAAAAATAGACAAGCAAGAGCTACCATCAGCTTATTAGTGGATGATGCTCAATTAATACATATAAGAAATGAAGAAACAGCGAAAGGAATGTGGGAAGAATTAAGAAAGCTATATGAGAGACACAGCTTAAATCACAAGTTATTTCTACTAAGAAAGCTTTACAATATGAGACTAAATGCAGACAGTGACATGCAGAAGCATATATTCTCAATGATGGAAGTGATATTACAGCTAAGATCTATTGGTGAATATATTAAGGAAGGCCATATAGCAGCAATGTTATTGTGCAGTTTACCAGATTCATATACAGCTTTAATAAATGCACTAGAGACAAGACCAGAAACTGACATTACATTAGAGTTTGTGAAGACCAGACTCATAGATGAATATCAGAGAAGGAAAGAGCAAACAAATGATTCTTCTACTGAAAAAGATAATGGAAATGCTCTTAAAGCTCCAGAACTTAAAAAACCCTATAATAAAGAGACAAGAAATGCTTCAGATGTAAGAAAAAATGTCATTTAAAGAAAGACTGTACTATATGGAAAGCAGAACAAAAGAAATTACACCATAAAGATAATATACAGAAGGTGAAAACACAATTTCTGATTCATGTGAAAATAATTGGAATGGCACATTTAAAGTAACTGATAAGAAATCATCACTTGGTTGGTTTATTGATTCAGGAGCAACGAGTCATATGACAAGTGACAAGAATTTCTTTACTGATCTTGATTTAAATAAGAAAGTAGCCATTTATCTTGCAGATGGGAGCAAAATAACCGCAGAAGGTATCGGACAAGGTATGCTAAATTGTTCAAACAAGTTCGGACAAGATTCAAAGATACTTGTACAGGATGTGTTGTATGTTCCAAAATTGGAAGGTGGATTATTATCTGTGAAACGTTTAACAGCAAAAGGACTTACAGTAAAATTCAAAGATAATGAGTGTGCAATTATTGCAGGAAACAAGTTGATAACCAAAGTCAAGGCAGATGAACAATTATATCATTTTGACAAACCAAAGGAACAGATGAAGGTATGTACAGTCAGGGCCAGAAATATTTGGACAGTGACACAATTTTCGCGAGTTGGGCTCTGCATGCCACCACATTGGATTTGAAATGAAACCTCTACAACAGAATTCAAGTGCAGATTGTAACGTTTAATTTGAAGGGTTGAACAAAAATATGTGTTAGAAAATGTAGGAATTGTACACATTTCTTTACAAACACTCCACATTTTAGGAGGTCAAAAGTAATTGGACAAATAAACATAACCCAAACAAAATATTTTTATTTTCAAAATTTTGTGGCGAATCCTTTGGAGGCAATCACTGCCTTAAGTCTGGAACCCATGGACATCACCAAACGCTGGGTTTCCTCCTTCTTAATGCTTTGCCAGGCCTTTACAGCCGCAGCCTTCAGGTCTTGCTTGTTTGTGGGTCTTTCCCCTTAAGTCTGGATTTGAGCAAGTGAAATGCATGCTCAATTGGGTTAAGATCTGGTGATTGACTTGGCCATTGAAGAATGTTCCACTTTTTTGCACTCATGAACTCCTGTGTAGCTTTGGCTGTATGCTTGGGGTCATTATCCATCTGTACTATGAACACCGTCCAATCAAGTTTGCAGCATTTGGCTGAATCTGGGCTGAAAGTATATCCCGGTACACTTCAGAATTCATCCGGCTACTCTTGTCTGCTGTTATGTCATCAATAAACACAAGTGACCCAGTGCCATTGAAAGCCATGCATGGCCATGCCATCACGTTGCCTCCACCATGTTTTACAGAGGATGTGGTGTGCCTTGGATCATGTGCCGTTCCCTTTCTTCTCCAAACTTTTGGCTTCCCATCATTCTGGTACAGGTTGATCTTTGTCTCATCTGTCCATAGAATACCTTTCCAGAACTGAGCTGGCTTCTGGAGGTGTTTTTCAGCAAATTTAACTCTGGCCTGTCTATTTTTGGAATTGATGAATGGTTTGCATCTAGATGTGAACCCTTTGTATTTACTTTCATGGAGTCTTCTCTTTACTGTTGACTTAGAGACAGATACACCTACTTCACTGAGAGTGTTCTGGACTTCAGTTGATGTTGTGAACGGGTTCTTCTTCACCAAAGAAAGTATGCGGCGATCATCCACCACTGTTGTCTTCCGTGGGCTCCCAGGTCTTTTTGGATTGATGAGTTCACCAGTGCTTTCTTTCTTTCTCAGGATGTACCAAATTGTAGATTTTGCCACTTCTAATGTTGTAGCAATTTCTTGGATGGGTTTTTTTCTGTTCTTGCAGCTTAAGGATGGCTTGTTTCACCTGCATGGAGAGCTCCTGTGACCACATGTTTCCTTCACAGCAAAACCTTCCAAATGCAAACACCACACCTCAAATCAACTCCGGCCCTTTCATCTGCTTAATTGAGAATGACATAACAAAGGGATTGCCCACACCTGTCCATGAAATAGCCTTGGAGTCATTTGTCCAATTACTTTTGGTCCCTTTAAAAACAGGGTGGCACATGTTAAGGAGCTGAAACTCCTAAACCCTTCATCCAATTTTAATGTGGATACCCTCAAATGAAAGCTGAAAGTCTGAACTTCAACTGCATCTGATTTGTTTTGTTTCAAATTCATTGTGGTAATGTCTAGAACCAAAATTAGATAAATGTTGTCTCTGTCCAAATATTTATGGACCTAACTGTACACATGATCACAAAAACTGTATTCATATGTGGCATAGAAGTCTAGGACATAGACACCCGGACAGTATAAGGGAACTACAGAGAAAAGAATTGACAAAAGATTTAAAGATATCAGATTGCTTAATTACCATAAGATGTGAATGTTGTATAAAATCCAAAGCCACAAGGATATCTATTCCAAAAGAAAGTGAGATGAAAAGCGAAAGACCACTTGATTTGGTGCATACTGACGTATGTGGACCCATGAAAGTGACTACATCAGGAGGCAATAGATACATGTTGAATTTTATAGACGACTACTCAAGATACACAGTCACATACTTAATTAAGAACAAAAGTGAAGTTTTTGATAAACTTGTAGACTATGTAACAAGATCAAGTAACAAATTTCAAAGGAAGCCAATTGTCATCAGAAGTGATAATGGAGGTGAATTTACAGGTCACAGGATAGAAGACTACTTAAGACAAAATGGAATAGAACATCAGAAAACTGTTCCATACACACCTGAACAAAATGGAGTAGCAGAAAGGAAAAACAGAACTCTAACAGAAATGATGAGATGTATGCTGACAGATTCTAAACTACCAGAGAAATATTGGGGTGAGGCAGCAATGACAGCTACATATGTACAGAACAGACTTTTTTCCAGAAAACTGAAGAAAACTCCATATGAACTGTGGCAAGGTATGAAACCAAGTGTCAATCATTTAAAAGTTTTTGGATGTAAAGTTTTTATATTCATTCCAACAGAAAAACGTTCCAAACTTCAAAACAGATCCATGGAAGGAATATTCGTTGGATATAGTGAAAACTGCAAAGGATATAGAATCCTAGATCCCAAAACAGACAGAGTTACAGTGAGTAACAGTGTGACTTTCATTGAAGATTTAAATGAAGACACATGGGCGTACCCAGGATCAAAACTAGGGGGGGCAAGCCAATGTTGCATCTTATACAGGTTACATCATATACACTGTACATTATCCTGCATATTAGGTATGGAGCATTAGAACTGTTGTATATTGTATAATACAGCAGTGTATGCGACACTACGCTGTATATACCATGGCAGTCGCACTCATGTCAGGAGTGGTACCAGCAAGTCCGAGGATTGCAGTGCGATCCTTGCATGAGTTATATGGCCGTCTGTCTATGCCCTTGTTATAATAATACTGAAATATTAATCTATTATTAAAGTATTAAGGAGCTCACAAGTAAAAAAAGCCCCTTACCTCCCCTGTCCCCCACCCACACCCCAACAGCCCATCGTCTCACATGCACCCCTTAGTGTTCTGTCCCACTGACCCCACAATACCCCCATCCTCTCACATGCACCCCTCAGTGCTCTGTTGCCCCTCCCCTCTTCAGCCCCCACAATACCCCCATCCTCTCACAGTAAACCCCCAGTGCCCTAGCCCCACAATACCCCTATCCTCTTACATTCAACCCCAGTGACCTGTCCACCCTCCCTCACAATACCCCATCCTCTCACATCAACCCCTGTGCGCCAGCCCCCACAATATCCCCATCCTCTCACATTCACCAACCAGTGCCCTGTACTCCCTCCCCCACAATACCCCATCCTCTCACATTCACTCTCTGTGCCCTGTTGCCCCTCCCCCACTTCAGCCCCCACAATACCCCATCCTCTCACATTAACCCCCCCAGTGCCCTAGCCCCCACAATACCCCATACTCTTACATTCACCCCAGTGCCCTGTACCCCTCCCCCACAATACCCCCATCCTCTCACATTAACCCCCCAGTGCCCTAGCCCCCACAATACCCCATCCTCTTACATTCACCCCCAGTGCCCTGTATCTCTCCCCCACAATACCCCCATCCTCTCACATTCCCCCCACAGTGACCATGACATGCCTGAGCAGAATGAATTTAATAAATTCCATCCCCACTTACCATGAAGCTTGGAGCAAGTGGCTGAGGCCGGACCAGGAAGTGTCCAGTGTGTGCACACAGAGGGCACTAGGACCCAGTGTGGCTGAGACAACCAGAGCCTGCAGGGCAGAAAGTGAAACTACAGCTGCTGCCACCAGGAAGGAAGGAGGGAGCTCCTCTGGTGAGACAGCAGCTCCGTGCACTGCGCACACAGACAGGCTCCGCAACCTGTGGCAGAGGAGCCGGCATTGTGCTGCTCTCTCCGCTCTCTTTCATTGTGTGCCCCTGCTTCTAGGGAGGGCACCTGCCCCCCCCTGCCCCACGGTGGGTACGCCCATGTGAAGACATGATTTCAGTTGAAACAAAAAATGAGAAAAACAATAGTGACATAACTGAAGAAATATCTGATGAGAAAGAAGTAGAAATGAATGAAGAACAAAATACTGAAAGTGAAGAATCACAACTACAAACAGACACAGAACCAAGACGTTCAATAAGAGAGAACAAAGGAAAACCACCAAAACGTCTCTCATACAAGACAAGTATAAGAAAAATCTATGAACCTACCTCTTGGGAAGACATATCTAAACTTCCTGAAGGAGAAGCTAATAAATGGATAGAAGCAACAGAAACAGAAATTAAATCCATGCATTATTCAAATACATGGACACTAACAGATTTGCCAGAAGGAAGAAAAGCCATAGGATGTAAATGGATTTTTAAAGTAAAATACCAAACAGATGGCACACCTGAAAGATATCGAGCAAGACTCGTAGCTAAAGGGTATTCTCAAAAATATGGAGAAGACTATGATGAAACATTTGCTCCAGTTGTCAAACACACTACAATAAGAACTTTACTTACAGTTGCAGCAGTGGAACAGATAGAACTAAGACATCTGGATGTAAAGACAGCTTTTTTGAATGGAAATTTAACAGAAGACATTTACATGGAACAACCTCCAGGATTCAAAGATGAAAGAAATCCAAACAAAGTTTGCAAACTACAGAAAAGCATATATTTTTTAAAACAAGCAGCTAAAGCGTGGAATGACAAAATCACGGAAGTACTAACAAATGAAAAATTTCAAAGAAGCAAAGCTGATCCATGCTTGTACACAAAAAGGCTGAGTAATAGATGGATTTATGTACTCATATATGTAGACGACATTTTGATTTGTTTTAAGCAAGAAAGGGATAAAGAAAACATTCTAAAAATCCTGAAACAAAATTTTGAAATCAAAGACTTGGGAAATGTAAAACAGTACCTAGGAATACAGATAGAAAGAGAAGAAGACGGAAGTTTCCTACTGAATCAAAATCACACGATTCAAGACATAACAGAAAAATTTGGGCTAAAGGATGCAAAAACAGTAAAGTCTCCAATGAAACTAATTATCTCAAAGAGATGAACAGTGAAGAAAATATGCTACCAAACAGGGAAGAATACAGAACAGCAATAGGAAAACTACTGTATCTAGCGACCATTACAAGACCAGACATCGCAGCAGCAGTAGGAATCCTGGGTAGAAAGGTATCAAAACCAAATAAAGCTGATTGGAATGCCGTGAAGAGAGTAATACGTTATTTGAAAGGAACTAGCAATGTTAAGCTGAAATTACCCACAGGTGATAATTGCATTTTAACAGGATATGTTGATGCAGATTGGGCTGGAGATCCAACTGACAGAAGATCTACCAGTGGACATATTTTTTTTCTCTCAGGTGGACCAATAAGTTGGACAAGTAAGAAACAGTCAATTGTGACACTGTCTTCAACAGAAGCAGAATATGTTGCAGCAGCACATGCGAGTCAAGAAGTACTGTGGTTAAGACAATTGTTGACAGAATTAGGACAACCACAGTTGGAACCAACAAAAATAAAAGAGGACAATCAAGGATGTCTTGTTCTTGCTCAGATGGAAAGAGTCAATCCAAGAACCAAGCATATTGATGTGAAATATCATTTCTTGAGAGATCATCAGGACCAAGGAGTATTGAAGTTGGAGTATTGTCCTACTGAAGAAATGACAGCGGACATTTCACGAAGGCGTTGAATGCTGATAAACATCAGAGACTAATAAAAAAGTTGGGTTTGATTGAATAAGTCCTTACTGTTGAGAAAGGGTGTTGTCATATGCAACAGATTAGGACTTATATATTATGTGTGAAGGAGGACTTTATGCTGACCTGACAGTAGATGGCGATGTTGTGTAACGTTTCCTTCTTTAATGTATTGTATAAGAATTAGTCTTTCTTCTGTTTAGTTTCACTTTCGTTTTGTTCATGTTTGCTGATGCAATGCTGTAATGTCTGTTCATTATTCTTTTACCTCACATTCAGAGAAGTAAACGCTTGTTTTCCCATGCAACTTGCTCTGTGAAGTTTCCTCTGCAAAGGTGTTGATTCAGAAGCTGTGCAACAGCCACATCCTTCCTGTCTGGTATACACTGGATGCCATATCCTTCCTGTCTGGTATACTGTTGTACATTGGATTCCACATCCTTCCTGCCTGGTATACACTGCAACTTTTTATGGTACCCTGTGAGAAGGCCATGTGTATATTCTGATGGGTAACTGGATAGTATCCTCTGTGTAGCAGTTTATATAGTGACATTTCTGTTTTAGAGTTACATGTATGGAATTCAACCTCATTATGTCAGTCTGGATCAATTACTTTAAGAGGTAGTGGTGGGGATGCCAGGCAATTATTTCTATATAATGCCATATAGCTGGGTACGAGCTTAGGTTTACCTGCTAGTACTGTGTATGTTACCTACTAGGGTACTTCTATCACCCTGGAAATCAGCAGATTTTAATAGTGAGGCCACTTGTATCCGTTGATATAGGGATAGATTCTGCTACATCTGCTGCCTTCTGATGGTTTCCTTTTTTATTGTAGCTATTCCAGAAACTGTCATTGAACTGAAAAATGAACTGGACGTGGAAAACGAGGAGGCGATCTATGAATGCATACAGGAAAACACCGAAGTCGAGGGGAAAATCAGCAAAAAGAAGCAGAAAAAAGACCTTAAAATCCTTAAGAAATGGATAAGAGAAAAATATATAGATAAAAAGAAAAAACAAAAAGAAGGGAGCGGTTAATATCTGTTCCTTGCAGTGGTCAATAACATCTATTCACGACAGCTCTACATTTCCATTTCTCACTAGGAGAAATAAACGTGTGAAAAGCATCTGACACAAGAAAAAGAAAAATTATATAATTCTTCTTCCAAAACCGGAACAGTTGCATAATATATGATGTGGACGTGTTACGGGGTCATTTATTGAGGTCTCTGGTCCCTTTCTGCATTGGTTCTTTCCAGTATGTAACAGATTTGTTGTACACAGTTGAAGTGACGGACAAGTTCCCTGCGCTTCTCTGGTCCCATCCTCGTGAGCACAGGAAGGTGACCCACTCCCCAGGACACGCTGCTTGAGATTCGCGTCGCGTCCAGCGCTCACAATTACACACTATTTACCTAGCAGCATATGGCAGCGCGGAGCAGGTGTCTGCCTAATGAAACACTACACTTCAATTATGCATCTGGAAGCTGCCGCACTTCTGCCCTGATTAGGAGAATGATGCCTTTTTATTTATTTATTTACCTATTTTTTATTTTAATTAACCAAATTGCAACTTAATGAGACAGCAGATTTTTTGGAGGGGAGGGTTGGCGACTGGAGAGGCCACTTTGGCGCTGTGATCTGGACTCAGCATTTAATGACATTGTGACCCGTTTGAGCTATAGAGAAGCCGGCGGTGTCCTCAGATGCCTGGATCCTAATGCAGAACCAGATGCCCCACCTACCATATAAGCCAGCGGTGGGGATCCCCCAACCCGTGGGTCATTTATGGGCCCGTGATGTAATTTTCACTGACAGATTCCTTATTTTGCTGGCAGCCCTTTAATTCTTTCCTATACTGCAAGCTCGTAAACGCAGCGTTCACTACAGTCACTAGAGTCCCAGTGTCTCCTGTGTGGTGTATACACAGCTGTCTCGGTGTCTCCTTTGGGATGTATATATATCAGTTCCATTGTCTCCTATGTGATGTACATACAAAAGTTTTGTTGTCTTCTATGTGATGGATATGTTTGATGATGGACATACTGCCCACAATCCCCTTTAAAGACACATGTGCAGTTGTAAATATACCTTGTTGTGTAATGTGCATTATGATATGCATTATTAGTATTGGTGTTGTAGTCTGACTGACAGTAAGGATGGTTATGGTTAATGTTTGGGACTAACAGAGAGTGGAAGAGGTTGCAGAGAAGGGACAGAGACAGTTTCTATTAGGAAGACAGATAGAACCCAAAGTGCACCACAAATAAAAACAGACCTGGGGTTTGACTAGTCAGCACAGCCGCATGGCGTGAGTGTTCCTAATGTGAGTGGAGACCGAGACAGGGGATAGCGACATCTGGAGTAAAGGAAAGAGACGTGACAGAAGAATGGAGTGATGCACTGGAGATTAGATTTCTAATTACACTACTGTGAATTAGACTAGAATTTGACTGGAATTTGGCTGCAAGGTAACATTATAAAACCACTATGTTTCATTTTCTTATCACTTTCACCCCAATCCTCCTTTCTTTCTTCCTATCCCCTGTAATCCCCCCACCTAGTAAGGAATTATTCATTTCCCCCTCCATTCTACCCAGCCATCTCACCTTTCCCTCAGAACTGTTCCTCCACATACAATCCTTTTTACCAAGACACACACGGCCACACCATGGCTTATCCAGCTCCCACCTTCTAACGCTCTGTCTGCTACTCCTCATCGCTGGCGATGTATCCCCAAATCCTGGCCCTCCTCAACACATCCCCACACTCATTTCTAACACCCTGCCACGATCTTCCACACGTTTTTGCAACCCTGTCAACCTCATACCTATCCATCCACACACCCTCCCCCAGTCCCCCTACCCGGAGCACTATGGAACACACGCTCCGTCTGCAATAAACTGTCATTTATCCACGACCTCTTTATCACCAACAAACTCTCCTTCCTTGCCACCACTGAAACCTGGCTCACTCCCTTTGACACAGCCTCTCCAGCTGCGCTTTCCTATGGCGGATTTCATCTTTCTCACACCCCTCGCCCCAGCAACAAACGTGGTGGAGGAGTTGGCTTACTCCTGTCTGATACCTGCTCCTTTACTCCTATTCAAATTCCACCCTCCGCTGCTATTCCCTCGTTTGAAGTGCACTCCGTCTGCATCTATTCCCCCTCCAACCTCCAGCTGGCTGTCATCTACCGCCCCCCGGAACTTGCCATCTCCACCTTTCTCGACCACTTCACCACTTGGCTACTCCATTTCCTCTCTGCTGACATCCCCACCATCATCATGGGCGACTTCAACATCCCCATTGACACTTCCACCCCGGCTACCTCTAAACTTCTTTCGCTCACGGCTTCCCTCGGCCTCACTCAATGGTCCTCTGCGGCCACTCACAAAGGTGGTCACACGCTGGACCTTATCTTCACCCGCCTCTGTTCCCTCACCAATCTCACTAACTCCCCACTCCCCCTGTCTGACCACAACCTACTGACATTCTCTTCCCTCTCCTCTGTTAGTACACATCCCCCACTCCACAAACTCACCCACCCTCGCAGAAATCTCAAACACCTCAATTTACAATCGCTCTCTGAGTCCCTCCTCCCTCTCACAGACATAGCCTCACTTAATGACACAGATGCTGCTGCCATATTTTATAACACCACAATAAAAACCACACTTGATTCGGCCGCCCCCCTGTAATGTATGTGGTACAGTTCATATAGTGTCTTGTGCTTGGGTGCGATGAAAATACTTGAGACACAGGTTGATAAAGAAAGTCTTGTATTGCTTCATACAAATTGGCAAAAATAAACACACAGGTTGCAAACACAGAAGCAGGAGACACAGCAGGCCAGAGTAATCTAAGCTCAGCAATAACTCTCCACAACAGATTCAGATCTTCTTCTCTGTTACCGCAAGTCCATGCAAACGTGAGGCTCTCAAGAGCAGAGTTCAGAGTCCACAAGTGCTTCAGAGTTCCTCAGTAGGAATGGCTGGAGTACAAGGTCCAAGGCTTCAGGAGTCAGAACACAGGTTCACTGCAGGCTAGATTCTGAAGCACTGATTGCTCAGCTGTGGCTGTTTAAGAAGCAAACGGAGAGAATCAGGGCGGGAACATGCAAGCTGGAAAACTCCATTTTGACTGAGGGCAAGATAGCTGCAGCAAAACAGAAAGCAAAATGGCCGACGAACAAACTGAGTTTCAGAAACAGATACACAGAACCTTACATTACTCCCCCCTTAGGGACAACCTCCGGATGACCTCAGACCAGGCTTGTGTGGGTACCTCTGATGAAACTGACGGAGCAAGCGAGGAGCATTAACGTTATTGACTGGCTCCCATGAGTTGTCCTCCACTGGGTAGCCCTGCCATTTAATCAGATATTGTAACTGATTTCTATACAACCTGGAATCTAAAATCCTTTCCACCACAAATTCCTCCTGACCATCGACTAGCACTGGGTCAGGGCAAGGAGAAGAACGTCCAGGAAACGTATTGGGTGTCGCAGCCTTTAGTAGGGATACATGAAAGACAGGGTGGATTCTCATAGTTCTGGGCAATTGAAGACGACAAGCAATGGCACTTATAATTTTACTGATTTTATAGGGTCCAATGTACTTATGTCCCAACTTAGACGATGGAATCCTTAACTTAAGATTTCTGGTTGACAGCCAGACCAGGTCTCCTACCTTAAAAGCTGGTGCAGGTTTACGAAATTTATCTGCTGCCTTCTTGTACCTTTCCTGAGCCGATTCCAGATTCTCCTTTAGAAGATCCATATTCTTCTGTAAAGTCGTGACTCTTTCAGCCACTGCTGGCAAAGGCGTCTCTATGGGAAATCGTGGTAGAATGTTAGGATGATAACCTAGATTAGAGTAAAAAGGAGACTGTTTAGTGGAGGCACTCTGAGAGTTGTTGTAAGAGAACTCAGCCAATGGAAGTAGATCCACCCAATCATCCTGTAGGTGGCAGATAAAGCAGCGGAGATACTGCTCCAGGGTTTGATTGGTTCGTTCGGTTTGTCCATTAGTCTGGGGATGAAAAGCAGAAGAAAGGTTTACTTTAATGTCCAATGCTGCACAGAAATTTTGCCAAAACCTAGAAGTGAATTGCACCCCTCGATCCGAAATAACCTCATCCGGTACTCCATGTAAGCGAAACACATCTTTAATCATCAAATCTGATGTCTGTTTTGCAGTGGGTAAGCCGACACAAGGATAAAATGAGCTGCCTTTGTTAGACGGTCAACCACCACTAGAATAGTGTTCTTCCCTTGAGAGGTTGGTAATTCCACAATGAAGTCCATAGAAATGGATCCCCACGGGTGGGACGGGGTGGGAAGAGGCTGTAACAGACCAGTTGGTGAAGAGCGAGGTGTTTTGCATCTTGCACAAACCTCACACGAAGTGACATAGTCCAAAACATCCTTCCTACAAGTGGGCCACCAAAAGAAACGAGAAAGAAATTCCTGTGTCTTTAGAATTCCTCTATGCCCGGCTATTTTGGAATCGTGAATGAGTTGCAATACTCTCAATCTGACTGTTTCAGGTATATACAGACGTTGTCCCAGAATCCACACACCATTCTTAAAGACAAGACTTACGTCCCTTGGGGTTGAGCCAAAAAAGAATCCGCATGGTATGCTTCCTTGATGTCTTTAATTAGGTCTTGATGATGAATCACTCCTAGGAATCTAGAGTCAGGAAGAATAGTCTTAGGAGGAGTAATTGGACGTGTCTCTGCTGAGTAAATCCTAGAGAGTGCATCAGCCTTTCCATTGCGCGATCCTGGTCTATAAGAAATAATAAAATTAAATTGGTTTAAGAAAAGATTCCAGCGAGCCTGGCGAGGAGTCAGGCACTTAGCCGACCTGATAAACTCAAGATTACGATGGTCTGTCAGAACGACTATTTGCTGTGCAGCTCCTTGAAGAAGGTGTCTCCATTCTTTGAAGGCGGCAATAATGGCCAACAACTCTCTATTGCCCACATCGTAGTTCTTCTCAGCCGAAGACAACTGCTGGGAAAAGAAGGCACAGGGATGCAAGACATTCTTCTCACCTGTTCTCTGAGAGAGTATAGCTCCCACGGCACAGTCTGAAGCATCCACCTCTATTATGAAGGCAAGCTCTGGGTTGGGATGTACTAGGATAGGTGCAGTGGTAAATTTATCTTTTAGACGGGAAAATGCTTCCTGGGCTTGGGGAGTCCAGGAGAACTTAGACTCTTTCCGGGTAAGTTGGGTGATAGGTGACACTACCTCAGAGAAATTTCTAATGAAACGTCTATAGAAGTTTGCAAACCCGATGAAGCGCTGTACCTCCTTCACATTTCTAGGACTTGGCCAATCATTGATGGCTTGGGTTTTACTTCCATCCATACTAATT
Source organism: Oophaga sylvatica (assembly GCA_033576555.1). Classification (NCBI taxonomy): domain Eukaryota; kingdom Metazoa; phylum Chordata; class Amphibia; order Anura; family Dendrobatidae; genus Oophaga; species Oophaga sylvatica. The sequence continues at coordinate 69,697,082 of JARQOD010000003.1, read as the reverse complement.
CCTTGTGTAGACAGTACATACCCCAGAAATTGAATTTCGGTCTTATGGAATTCACACTTTTCAAGCTTGATGTAAAGATGATTTTGTCTTAGACGTTCCAAGACCATTCTCACATGTCCATGATGTTCCTCTGTGGAGTTAGAAAAAATTAAAATATCATCCAAATAAATTACCACGAATGTATCCAGGAGATCCCTGAAGATGTCATTCACCAAGTGTTGGAAAGTGGCTGGGGCGGTACTCAGACCAAAAGGCATAACTAGATATTCAAAGTGTCCATAGCGTGACCTGAATGCAGTCTTCCATTCATCCCCAGGTCTAATACGGACTAAGTTATAGGCCCCACGAAGATCTAGTTTAGAAAAAATTTTGGCATGTCGCACTCTCTCCAATAACTCAGGGATTAAAGGCAATGGATAACGGTTTCTAATAGTAACCTTATTGAGTTCCCTATAGTCTACGCATGGTCTCAGGGATCCATCTTTCTTCTTTACAAAGAATATGGGTGCCCCTGCAGGAGATGAAGAGGGGCGTATGAAGCCCTTGGCTAGATTTTCGTCTATGTACTCTTTTAAAGCCTTCAGTTCGGGCCCCGCCAGGGGTAGATCTTACCAAAAGGTATCTCTGCTCCAGGCAATAATTCAATTGGACAATCATATGGACGGTGAGGAGGAAGCTGGTCAGCGTTCTTCTTGTCACATAAATCCACATAGTCCTGGTATACAGCTGGTAGTTCAGGGACTGACATGGTTCCTTTAGGAACAGAGCAAGCTGAAACTTTTGGACTCATCTGTTTCTCTGGAAAGTGTAATTCCTTGGTCTCCCAGTTAATGGTAGGATTCTGAGCCTGCAGCCATGGTAGCCCTAGAATAATGGGAAAGTGAGGAGAAGAGATAAGCATAAAGGACAGTTTCTCTTGATGATCTTTACCCATAAGAACCTTTAAAGGCTCTGTTTCCTGATCCACTGGTCCAGAGGTCAGCAGGGAGCCATCCACAGTTTCCATCTGTACTGGAGTAGCCTTCTTCACTGAACGTATTCCCTGTTTCAGAGCAAAGGAGACATCCATAAAATTTCCACTTGCACCTGAGTCGATCATAGCAGAGCTAGACACCCAGGCTGAGTCAACCCAGAGTTTGATGGAAAGAAAACAGTGAGAATTGTTTTTTTTACAACTCAGCTGGGACACCGCTGAGGAAACTTGAAAGATGGCAGCATTTACACAGTCAACGTCCTCAGAGGTAACGGAGTTTAAGTCCGAGAAATCAAGATCTGTTGCTGCAGATCTCTCTGGAGCCTGAGGCTCGGACCTGACAGATCCCCTCTCGCAACACTCACAATGAATGAGTGCTGCAGTAGTCTTGCGAGAACGGCTGGGGCAGTTAATAATAAAGTGCCCTGACTTACCACAATAAAAACATAGATTCTCCTTAAAACGATGTTCCTTGCGTGCATCACTAACCCGTCGTAGTAAAGAGTCTACCTGCATGGGTTCAGGTTCAGGTTCCCGTGTAATCCTATTCAAAGGTTCCTTAGCTGGAGAGGAAGGTAGGAAAAGGTTAGTACGATTGCTTTCGAACCATCTCTCTTGCCTGCGTTCAGTTAAACGAGTATCAATACGGATGCAGTAGTTAATAAAGTCACCTAACGCAGTGGGAGGGTCGGCACGAGCAAGTTCATCCTTAATCAGTGGGGATAACCCCTTTCGAAAAATAGATTTTTTGGCGGAATTGTCCCAGGTGGTATCAAGGGCCCATCTCCTGAAATCCAAGGCATATTCAGCTACCGAGTGCTTACCTTGGCGCAAAGCTAACATGGCTGCTTCAGCTGTTGCACCTCGATTGGGGTCATCAAACACCTGCCCCATGGCTGAAATAAAATTATCAAGGTGATTCAAACAATCATCCTCAGTCTCAATCAGAGGGTTTGCCCACATCAAAGCCTTGTTGGTAAGCAACATAATTATAGTAAGCACCTTAGATCGTTCAGTAGGAAATTGTGAAGCATGTGCAGAAAAAAAAAAGATTGCATTGATTAACAAATCCCCTGAATTTTTCACGTTCACCACCAAAACGAAAAGGGGCAACTTGGGAATCCCAGAACTCGGGGCCACGGCAGGAGCCTGGACTCGCCCCTCCAGAACCTCAATCCTGGCTCGCAAATCCTGGGTAGTCTGTCCAACCACTTGCAAATTGTGATTATTTAGGTCCTGAAGATTTGTAAAACGGGTCTTTATATTCTGCAAATCTGCAAGGATATTATCAGTCACTCCGCAAAGTTCCTTTATGCGGGCCTCCATTTTCCAGATCTTTTAAGACAGGATACTGGAAGAAGAGGAGAGGAAAAAAAAAAAAAAAAACAATAGTGTTCACCTGTGGCAACACTGAAGAAAGAAAAAACTTTAAGGGAACTGCTCACCTGGAATGGTTGTGAGAAGTCACAACCACTATCATCACAGAAAGCTTTCAACCAGACATCTGATATCCAGAGTTTCAGCAGACAAAAAGAGAAAGAAAAAAACAAACAAAAAAAAAAAACAATAGTGTTTACCTGTGATAACACTGCAGAAAAAAAACTTAAGGGAATTGCTCACCTGGAATGGTTGTGAGAAGTCACAACCACTGTCATCACAGAAAGTACAACCGGACATCCGATATCCACAGTACAGCAGACAAGCCTTTCCAGACCCAGCAGACACTAACGTTTGGCTTCAGAATCTTGTAATGTATGTGGTACAGTTCATATAGCGTCTTGTGCTTGGGTGCGATGAAAATACTTGAGACACAGGTTGATAAAGAAAGTCTTGTATTGCTTCATACAAATTGGCAAAAATAAACACACAGGTTGCAAACACAGAAGCAGGAGACACAGCAGGCCAGAGTAATCTAAGCTCAGCAATAACTCTCCACAACAGATTCAGATCTTCTTCTCTGTTACCGCAAGTCCATGCAAACGTGAGGCTCTCAAGAGCAGAGTTCAGAGTCCACAAGTGCTTCAGAGTTCCTCAGTAGGAATGGCTGGAGTACAAGGTCCAAGGCTTCAGGAGTCAGAACACAGGTTCACTGCAGGCTAGATTCTGAAGCACTGATTGCTCAGCTGTGGCTGTTTAAGAAGCAAACAGAGAGAATCAGGGCGGGAACATGCAAGCTGGAAAACTCCATTTTGACTGAGGGCAAGATAGCTGCAGCAAAACAGAAAGCAAAATGGCCGACGAACAAACTGAGTTTCAGAAACAGATACACAGAACCTTACACCCCCTCACGCAGAGCAAAACTCGTACAATCAACAGGCAGCCCTGGCTGACCGGCCTGACCAAAGAACTGAGACGGGCTTCCAGGGTTACCGAGCGGAGATGGAAGAGAACCCATTCTACCGAGCACCTTAACGCATACAAGCAGTCCCTCGCCAGCTTCAAGTCCACGCTCTCTGCCGCAAAACAAACTTACTTTGCATCTCTCATATCCTCCCTGTCTCACAACCCTAAACAGCTCTTCAACACTTTCAATTCTCTACTCCATCCCACAGCACCTCCTCCCTCTCCTCTCATTTCTGCCGAAGACTTTGCCTCCTTCTTTAAGCAAAAGATTGATACTATCAGAGAAGGCTTTGGCCCGCAGCCCCCAATGCCCCTCTTAGCCACTCAGCCCTGTTCTTCCAAAACCAGCTTCACCACCATGACAGAAGATCAGCTCTCCACTCTCCTGTCAAGATCACACCTCACCACTTGCGCACTTGACCCACTCCCGTCCCACCTCATCCCTAACTTTGCCACAGTCTTCATCCCTACACTCACACACCTCTTCAACCTTTCACTTACAAATGGTGTCTTTCCTTCATCCTTCAAACATGCTTCAATCACACCCATCCTCAAAAAGCCCTCCCTCGACCCATCCTCTGCGTCTAGCTATCGCCCGATATCTCTTCTCCCCTACGCCTCAAAACTACTGGAACAGCATGTATATCTTGAACTGTCCTCCCACCTTTCCTCCTGTTCCCTCTTTGACCGGTTACAATCCGGCTTTCGACCGCATCACTCAACTGAAACTGCCCTAACTAAAGTCACTAACGACCTGCTAACCGCCAAGAGCAAGCGACACTACTCTGTCCTCCTTCTCCTGGACCTGTCTTCTGCCTTCGACACTGTGGACCATTCCCTACTGCTACAGATTCTCTCATCTCTTGGCATCACAGACCTGGCCCTATCCTGGATCTCATCATACCTAACAGACCGAACAATTAGTGTCTCCCTCTCACACACCACCTCCTCACCTCGCCCCCTGTCTGTCGGTGTTCCTCAAGGCTCAGTCCTAGGACCCCTACTCTTCTCCATCTACACCTTCGGCCTGGGACAGCTCATAGAATCCCACGGCTTGCAGTATCACCTCTACGCCGATGACACGCAGATCTACCTATCTGGACCTGACCTCACCTCCCTACTGACCAAAATCCCACAGTGTCTGTCTGCTATCTCAGCCTTCTTTTCTGCTCGCTTTCTCAAACTGAACATGGACAAAACAGAATTCATCATCTTTCCCCCACCTCACTCTACCCCTTCACAAGACCTATCCATCAATGTCAATGGCTGCTCGCTTTCCCCAGTCCCACATGTTCGGTGCCTTGGGGTGATCATCGACTCTGCCCTCTCTTTCAAACCATATATCCAAGCCCTCGCCACCTCCTGCCGCCTCAAACTCAAAAATATTTCCCGGATCCGCTCATTCCTCAACCATGAAACCACAAAAACACTAGTGCATGCCCTTATCATCTCCCGCCTCGACTACTGCAACCTCCTACTGTCTGGCCTCCCCTCTAGCACTCTGGCACCACTCCAGTCCATCCTACACTCTGCTGCACGACTAATCCACATGTCTCCCCGCTATTCCCCAGCCTCCCCCCTATGCCAGGCCCTTCACTGGCTCCCTATTGCCCAGAGGCTCCAGTTCAAAACCTTAACCATGACATACAAAGCCATCCACAACCTTTCTCCCCCATACATCTGTGACATGGTCTCCCGCTACCTACCTACACGCAACCTTCGATCCTCTCAAGATCTCCTTCTCGACTCCCCCCTCATCTCTTCTTCCCACAACCGCATACAAGACTTCTCCCGGGCTTCCCCCATACTCTGGAACTCCCTGCCGCAAAACATCAGACTTTCACCAACAACGGAGACCTTCAAGAAAAACCTGAAGACCCACCTGTTCCGACAAGCCTACAACCTGCAATGATCCTCAGTGTACTGAACCATCGTACGACCAGCTCTACCCTTTCCTAGTGTATTCTCACCCATCCCTGCAGTCTGTGAGCCCTCGCGGGCAGGGTCCTCTCTCCTTCTGTACTTGTGTGTCCCTTGTCCAGCACATGTTTACTGTATCTGTCTATATTTTTCCCCTTTTCATATGTAAAGCGCCATGGAATAAATGGCGCTATATAAATGTATAATAATAATAATAATAATGGGTCTTGGGACAGGAAGCATAGCAGTACGGCCCCGAGTTTATAACTCAGAAAGGATGGAGCAGAGAACGTGAAATGAAGAGAGTGCCCAGGACAGGAGTTCCAAGGCGCCAGCAAGCTGAGAAACTAAGTAGCGGCCATATTGGCAAGCTAGTTTCCTTAAGAGGGAAGAGGACATGGAACCGCGAGTTAAGAGTAAGACTGTCACAAACTAAAATATAGTAGTGTGCTGGGTGGTGTTGAAGACAAAGAAACTTGAAGCAGGAACAAGTAAACTTGAAGAGTAGAGAGACTGTATGTGAAGATGCTCCGTATTGTGAAAGAAACGTTTGTGAAGTTATGCAATCGCTATCTATTCTACATAGTTCCCACCAAGTTAATATTGGGTAAAAAAATGTTTATTTTTGAGTGTTGGTCTGCCTCATTTAACTGTTCAACATCCGATACTGGCCAGCCAATGACACTGGCATCATGCGACCTGTAGTGCCCTTTTAGACAAAATCCAAAACCCCAGCCAGAACCCCCACCTTCGTGTAACGTACATGGACATAACAGAAGAGTACCTCACCCACATGGCTACCGCTCTGTGCCATGTTAAAGATGTATAGAAGTTTCGGTGTCTCCTATGTGGTGTATAAACAGCAGTCTTGATGTACTCATTGTGATGTATACGCAGCAGTCTCATTGTCTCCTTTGTGATGAATATATAGCAGTCTCGGTGTCTCCTATGTGATGTATATGCAGCAATCTTGGTGAATCATATGTGATGTATACAGCAGAGTCTCGATGCCTCCTATATGATCCATATAGCAGTGTCAGTGTTATCTGTGTGTTGTTTGTGCGGCAGTCTCAGTATATCCCAATGGTGGACACAGATATAAAAGGGCCCTGTACAAGAACAATATTTGGGCCCTTTGCAGCCAAAGAGCTCCTAAAAATGCAAAATTGCACCTGCTTTGAAGGTAGAAGTGGGCCCCCTCACTTCTTTGGCCCCTGTGTGGCCATACAGGTTTCACCAATGATATGCCCGTCCCTGGTACAGTTGTGAACAAAAAGTTTACATACCCCAGCAGAATTTTTGTTTTCTTGGCCTTTTTTCAGAGAACATGAAAGATGACACCAAAACGTTTTCTCCACTCATGGTTAGTGGTTGGGTGAAGCCATTTATTGTCAAACTACTATGTTTTCTCTTTTTAAATCATAATGGCAACCCAAAACATCCAAATGACCCTGATCAAAAGTTTACATTCCCCATTTCTTAATACCGTGTATTGCCCCTCTAACGTCAATGACGGCTTGAAGTCTTTTGTGGTAGTTGTGGATGAGATTCTTTATTTTCTCAGATAGTAAAGCTGCCCACTCTTCTTGGCAAAAAGCCTCCAGTTCCTGTAAATTCTTGAACTGTCTAGCAATAACTGCGCACTTGAGATCTCCCCAGAGTGGCTCAATTATATTGAGGTCAGGAGACTGAGATGGCCACCCCAGAACCTTCACTTTGCTCTGCTGTAGCCAATTATAGGTCGACTTGACCTTGTGTTTTGAATCTTTGTCACGTTGGAGCGTCCAAGTACATCCCATGCTCAGCTTCCAGGCTGATGATTGAAAATTTTCCTCCAGTATTTGCTAATAACATGCTGCATTCATCTTTCCTTCAACTTTGACCAAGTTTCCTGTGCCTTTGTAGCTCTCACATCCCCAAAACATCAGCGATGCACCTCTGTGCTTTACAGTAGGAATGATGTTCCTTTCATCATAGGCCTTGTTGACCTCTCTCCAAATGTAATGTTTATGGTTGCGCCCAAAAATTTAAATTTTGGTCTTATTATTCCAAATTACCTTGATCCAGAAGTTTTGAGGCTTGTTTCTGTGCTGTTTTGCATATTGTAGGCGAGCTACTTCGTAGTATTTGCTTAGTAATGGCTTTCTTCTGGAGACTTGACCATGCAGCCCATTTTTCTTCAAGTACCTCCGTATTGTGCATCTTGAAACAGCCACATCGTTTTCAGAGAGTCCACAGTAGTTTGACAATAAATTGCTTTACCCAACCACTAACCATGACTGAAGAAAAAGTTTTGGTGTTATCATTCATATTCTCTGAAAAAAGGCCAAGAAAGCAAAAATTCTGTTGGGGTATGTAAACGTTTGAGCACAACTGTATATCCTATATGATGGATATACAGCAGATTCAGTGTCTCCTGCGTGATGTACATATAACAATCTCAATGTCTCCTATGTGATGGGTATATAGCAGTTTCGGTGTCTCCCATGTGATGTATGTACAGGAGTTTCGAAGTCTCCTATGTTATGTATATAAAGCAATCTCAATGTCTCCTATTTAATGTATGCAGCAGTCTCAGTGTCTCCTATGTAATTTACAGTCATGGCTGAAAGTGTTGGCACCATAGAAATTGTTCCAGAAAATGAATTATTTCTTCCAGAAAATTATTGCAATTACACATGATTTGTTATACACATGTTTATTTCCTTTGTGTGTATTGGAACACAAAAAAAACAAAGCAAAAGGGGAAAATTGGACATCATTTTACCCAAAACCCTGAAACTGGGAAGGACAAAATTGTTGATACCTTTCCAAAATTGTGGGTGAGTAGAAGTGCACAGCTAGTATACTGTCGACAAAGCTGTGCAGCTCCATAACTGAGCAATTTCGGCCGCCACCGTCATGAGGAATAACTGATCGGCATGTGTTCCAGGTGTTGAACTCCCGCTGATTAAAAAATTGATATAATGTAATCTCGGCACACACCAGTGGTATTTTGTGGTGATTATTTTAATCAAAATAGAAGTACATACAACAAACGTTTCGGTCAAGCATGACCTTCTTCGGTGTACTATAACATGAAAAAAGAAAATGAAAAATATATATATACAATAACGATCTAGTATAACATAGGGCATACAAAAAGAAGGTATATACAAGTGTATCTTATGAAAATACGTAGTATGAGAACAATGTGGTTAACATATAATGCTCAGAATCATCCAATATAAGGTCCGTGGGGATATATGTGAGGGTATACAGAGGTGTGGATCGCCCCTCAGACCAAAAATCACATCAAATAGGTCATGAAGACATACATACCAAAGTTATGCACTAGAGACCAGGTGCAGAGAAGCAGAGACTATACCTGGAGAGAATGTGATGAAAAAAGAGGAGTGCACTGAATATCTATGTATAGGAAAGAGACCAGTGTCCAATGGTAAATGTTACCTACCACAAAAACACAGAACTGTGTTATAGACAAATTGACTGAGGAGACAAAGATAGTGGCTGTAAAAATTACCGTTATAGGTGGAAACATGGCTGCATATTATAAATCAGGACGGTCATGAAAGGTAGTGCTAAAGGTAGCTGTGCTTACCGATAATGTGCAGGCAGAATGAAGCGGCTAGGACGCGGTATACCACCGCTTGTCAGGGAGCGCTGTAAGGCAGATGGTGATGGCATATAAAGCCTGGTAAGCGTGTGGTCCGGACCGGAAGTTCGGTACCGGAAGTGAGGTGGCGTGCGTTCCAAACATGCCGCAGGTGCGTTCCAAATGCAGGAACCAGTATGGAGGGTGGATTAGAAGTGCCTAAATATGCAGTGTAGCGTCATATAGTGCTAATAAACGGCCTAATAGTGCAGATAGCGATTCATATAGCCAGAAGTGGATGAGATGTTATAATTCTGTCAAGAAGTGAGACTAATAATAGTAGTGCTCCCAAGTTCTGGGCCCAGAGAAGAGGTTTTTTTCATTGTGGCAGATTTTGTAAACAGAAAATAGATAGTCAGTACACGATATATTACAGGGCATATATAGCACACTCATTAGAGATAGAGAAAATTTTAAATAAAATATATAATATCATATTCTCTATTTAACCCCTTCACCCCCAAGGGTGGTTTGCACGTTAATGACCGGGCCAATTTTTACAATTCTGACCACTGTCTCTTTATGAGGTTATAACTCTGGAACGCTTCAACGGATCTGCGCGATTCTGAGATTGTTTTCTCGTGACATATTGTACTTCACGTTATTGGTAAAATTTCTTCGATATAACTTGCGTTTATTTTTGAAAAAAATGCAAATATGGCGAAAATTTTGAAAATTTTGCATTTTTCAAACTTTGAATTTTTATTCCCTTAAAACAGAGAAATATGTCACATAAAATAGTTAAGAAATAACATTTCCCACATGTCTACTTTACATCAGCACAATTTTGGAATCAAATTTTTTTTTTCTTAGGAAATTATAAGGGTTAAAAGTTGACCAGCGATTTCTCATTTTTGCAACAAAATTTACAAAGCCATTTTTTTTAGGGACCACCTCATATTTGAAGTCACTTTGAGGGGTCTATATAGCAGAAAATACCCAAAAGTGACACTATTCTAAAAACTGCACCCCTCAAGGTACTGAAAACCACATTCAAGAAGTTTATTAACCCTTCAGGTGCTTCACAGGAGCTGAAGCAACGTGGAAGGAAAAAATGAATATTTAACTTTTTAGCCACAAAAATGATCTTTTACAAACTTTTTATTTATTTTCACAAGGGTAAAAGGAGAAAATGGACAGATAAAGTTGTTGTGCAATTTCTCCTGAGTACGCCAATACCCCATATGTGGGGGAAAACCACTGTCTGGGCGCACGGCAGAGCTCGTAAGGGAAGTAGCGCCGTTTGACTTTTTCAAACTAAAATTGGCTGGAATTGAGATTGGATGCCATGTCGCGTTTGGAGAGCCCCTGATGCGCCTAAACAGTGGAAACCCCCCACAAGTGACACCATTTTGGAAACTAGACCCCCTAAGGAACTTATCTAGATCTGTTGTGAGCACTTTGAACCCACAAGTGTTTCACAAAAGTTTATAATGCCTGGGTGTGAAAAAAAAAAAGAAACAATTTTCCACAAAAATGATTTTTTAGTCCCAAATTTTTGATTTTACCCAAGGAAATTGGACCCCAAAAGTTGTTGGCCAATTTGTCCTGAGTACGCTGATACCCAATATGTGGGGGGGGGGGAAACTGTTTGGGCGCACGGCAGGGCTTGGAAAGGAAGTAGTAACGTTTTGGAATGCAGACGTTGAGGGGGGTCATGTTCCGTTTGCAGTGCCCCAGATTTGGAAACTAGACCCCCTAAGGAACTTATCTAGAGCTTTGGTGAGCACTTTGAACCCCCAAGTGCTTCACACAAGTTTATAATGCCCGGGCATGAAAATAAAAAATCCTATTTTTTTCCCAAAAAAATTATTTTTAGTCACTAATTTTTTTATTTTCCCAAGGGTAACAGGAGAAATTGGACCACAAAAGTTGTTGTCCAATTTGTCCTGAGTACGCTGATACCCGATATGTGGGGGGGAACCACTGTTTGGGCGCAAGGCAGAGCTCAGAATGGAAGGAGCACCATTTGACTTTTTCCAACCAAAATTGGCTGGAATTGAGATTGGACGCCATGTTGCATTTGGAGAGTCCCTGATGTGCCTAAACAGTGGAAACCCCCCACAAGTGACCCCATTTGGGAAACTAGACCCCTCAAGGAACTTATCTAGATCTTTGGTGAGCAATTTGAACCCCCAAGTGCTTCACACAAGTTTATAACGTAGAGCCGTAAAATTAAAAAATCATATTTTTTCCACAAAAATGATCTTTTCACCCCAATTTTTATTTTCCCAAGGGTAACAAGACTCCAAAAGCTATTGAGCAATTTGTCCTGAGTACGCTGATACCCCATATGTGGGGGTAAACCACTGTTTGGGTGCATGGCAGAGTTTGGAAGGGAAGGAGTGCCGTTTTACTTTTTCAACGCAGAATTGGCTGGATGCCATGTCGTGTTTGGAGAGCTCCTGATCTGCCTAAACAGTGGAAACCCCCCACAAATGACACCATTTTGGAAACTAGACCCCTCAAGGAACTTATGTAGATGTGTGGTGAGCACCTTGAACCCCCAAGTGCTTCACAGAAGTTTATAACGTACAGCCGTAAAATAAAATTATTATTTTTTTTTTTACAAAAATGATTTTTTCGTCCCCAATATTTTATTTTCACAAGGGTAACAGGAGAAATTGGACCCCAAAAGTTGTTGTCCAATTTGTCCTGAGTACGCGGATACCCAATATGTGGGAGAAAACTACTGTATGGGTACACATTGGGGCTCGGAAGGGAAGTAGTGACGTTATGGATTGTAGACTTTGATGGAATGGTCTGGGGGCGTCATGTCGCATTTGGAGAGCCCCTGATGCGTCTAAACAGTGGAAACCCCCCACAAGTGACCCCATTTTGGAAAATAGACCCCATAAGGAACTTATCTAGATGTGTGGTGAGCGCTATGAAGCCCCAAGTGCTTCACAGAAGTTTATAACGTACAGCCGTAAAAAACAAAAAAAATCTTTTTTTTTTAAAAAAATGATACTTTTGCCCCCAGTTTTTTTATTTTCCCAAGGGTAACAGAAGAAATAGGACAAATTGCACAATAACTCTTAGGGTCCAGAGTACGCTGATACCCCATGTGGGAGTAAACTACTGTTTGGGCGCATGGCAGAGGTCAGAAGGGAAGGAGCACCGTTTGACTTTTTCAACGCAGAATTGGCTGGAATTGAGATCAGACGCCATGTCACGTTTGGACAGCCCCTGATGTGCCTAAACAGTGGAAAACCCCCAATTCTAACTCCAACCCTAACTCCAACACACCCCTAACCCTAGTCCCAACCCTAACCACAAACCTAACCCTAACACACCCCTATCCCTAATCCCAACCATAACCCTAATACTAACTTTAGCGCCAACCCTAACCCTAACTTTAGCCGCAACCCTAACCTTCACCATAACCCTAATGGGAAAATGGAAATAAATACATTTTTTTAATTTTATTATTTTTCCCCAACTAAGGGGGTGATAAAGGGGGGTTTGATTTACTATTTATAGCAGGTTTTTATGATTGGCAGCTGTCACGCTAAAAGACGCTTTTTATTGCAAAAAATAGGTTTTTGCATCGCCACATTTTGAGAGCTATAATTTTTGCATATTTTGGCCCACAGAGTCATGTGAGGTCTTATTTTTTGCGGTACGAGTTGACGTTTTTATTGGTACCATTTTTGAGCACGTGACATTTTTTGATCGCTTTTTATTTCGATTTTTGGGAGGTTAGAATGAACAAAAATCAGCAATTCATGAATTTCTTTTGGGGGAGGCGTTTATACCATTCCGCGTGTGGTAAAATTGATAAAGCAGTTTTATTCTTCGGGTCAGTACGATTATGGCGATACCTCATTTATATCATTTTTTTATGTTTTGGTGCTTTTATAGAATAAAAACAATTTATATAAAAAAGAATTATTTTTGCATCGCTTTATTCTGCGAGCTATAACTTTTTTATTTTTTCGCTGATGATGCTGTATGATAGCTCGTTTTTTGCGGGACAAGATGACGTTTTCAGGGGTACCATGTTTATTTATATTGGTCTTTTTGATCGCGTGTTATTCCACTTTTTGTTCAGCGGTATGATGATAAAGCACTGATTTTTTTGCTTTGTTTTTATTTTTTTTTAAGGGGTTCACAAAAGGGGTTAACTAGTGGAACAGTTTTATAGGGGGGGTCGTTACGGACGCAGCGATACCAAATATGTGTACTTTTATTGTTTTATTTTTTTTATTTACAGGAAGAAATGAATTTATTGGGGAATATTTTTATTTTTTTTTTTATTTATTTTGGAATTTTTTTTTTACACGTTTATTTTTATTTTTTTTACTTTTTTACATTGTCCCAGGGTGGGACATCACTGTAAAATGTGAGATCGCTGGTCTCACAGTATGCACAGCACTCTGTGAGACCAGCGATCTCACAGGCAGCGCTGCAGGCTTCTCAGTGCCTGCTCTCGGCAGGCACTGAGGAAGCCGCCTCCCTCCAGGACCCCGGCGCCATCTTGGATCCGGGTCCTGGGAGGGAGGAAGCCCTCAGAACAGCGCGATCACATCGCGCTGTTCTGAGGGTCTCAGGGGGGCACGCTTGGAGCCCCCTCCCTGCGCGATGCCCCCTGTGCCCCCAACACCGCGATCATGTTTGATCGCAGTGTGCAAGGGGTTAATGTGCCGGGATCGGTCTGTGACCGCTCCTGACACAGAGGTCAGCTGACACCCGGCGGCGATTAGCTGCGCTCCCCCTGGGAGCGCAGCTAATCGCTATGACGTACTATCCCGTCCATGGTCAGATTGTCACGGGTTTTATGGACGGGATAGTACGTCAGATGTCAGAGAGGGGTTAACCCTTTCGGGTGCAGTGTGTCTAATTTGTGGATCCAGTAGGCTTCTCTTTTTTTGAGGAGGCTAATGCGGTCACCCCCCCGGCGTGGTGCATGTATATGTTCAATGACTTGGTATTGAAGTTGCGCTATATTATGACCGGATGACACGAAATGATTAGGAATGGGGAGAAGAAGATTTTTACATCTAATCGTCGACTTATGTTTAGATATGCGTTTTTTTATTGCTTGTGTGGTCTCACCCACGTATAACAGGCCGCATGGGCATTTAATTAAGTAAACAACAAAGCTGGAATTACACGTAAAATACTCTTTTATCTCATATCTTTTACCTGTGTGCAGATGGTGAAATATGTTGCCTTTGATGATATTATTACATTGCATACATTGAAGACATGGGAATGTCCCATATTTGGGATTGGAGAGAAAACGTTGTTTTGTTGGGGGGTGAGACGTACCAATGTCGGCTCTGATTAGATGATCTCTTAAGTTACGCGGTCGACGGAAACAAGGGAGGAATGGTCTATTGAATTCTTTGACAGTTGGGTGTGCGGTACTAAGTAAGTGCCAATGGCGGCGTATGCTGGTGTGAAGTCGATAAGCTATGGGATGATAGTTGTGTACGAAAGGAATCCTGTCTTTCGTGTCCGCTTTGGGGGAGGTGGAAATCTCAGGGAGGTCAAGTGTATATTCGGGGTAACCTCTAACGCGAAATTTGTCACGCATTTCTTCAATGCGTACGTCTTTGGTGGCTGTATTGGAAACAATTCTCTGTACTCGTTTGAGTTGTGATTTGGGAATTGAATCTTTCATTCTGGTTGGATGGAAGCTTTTGTAGTATAACTGGCTATTGCGATCTGTCGGTTTGGTATATATATCGGAGGAAAGCTTGTTATTGCTTTCTCTTATAATGCTTACATCCAAAAAATGTATGTTTTTCTTATCGAAAGTCATGGTGAAATCCAATCCTGGCCAAGAGGTGCACAGGAAGGAAAAGAAATCATTAAGAGTACTCAGGGAACCATTCCAAATACAGAAGACGTCATCAATATATCTCTTCCACACGATGGCGTGTGTGCGGAAGAGATGATTGGTATAGATTTTGCTATCCTCATAATGGGCGATGTAGCAATTAGCATACGGAGGTGCTGCGTTCGAGCCCATGGCGGTCCCCTTGGTCTGTAAATAAAAATTGTCCCCAAAGAGGAAGAAATTTTTAGTCAACAGGATAGTCAATAATTCGCAACACATATCAATTTGATCTGGATTAAAAGTAGAGGACTCCAGAAGTCTACGTACTGAGCGGATACCTTCTTGGTGTGGTATGGAGGTATATAAGTCTTTAATATCAAAAGTAACTAGAAAGGCCTCCTCAGGAATTTGATCAAGATTATGTACCATATTGAGAAAATCTCCTGTGTCTAGAAGGAACGAGGGAGATTGTTTAATGAGTGGTGTCAAGATCTTTTCCAAATATTTGGCTATTGGTGAAAAGATGGATTCCGTGGAGGCAACTATGGGCCTCCCGGGAGGATTAGTGAGGTTTTTATGTACTTTTGGTAGTACGTAGAAAACTGGAGTTATGGGGAATTTCTTTTGAAGGTATTCACCCGTCTTGTTATCAATGGTACCGTTCAAGATATATTTAGTGAGGGTGGTCTGAATGGTAGAATTAATTTCGTTGGTAGGGTCATGATCTAATTTTTGATAAATAGAAGTATCATTTAATTGACGATTAACTTCACTCAGGTACATGGATTTGTCTAACACGACTATGGCACCCCCTTTGTCAGCTGGTTTTACTATGATATTTTTATTATCCTGTAAATTGCGTAATGCCTGTTGGTCAAGGGATGTCATGTTGGAAGGAAAAAATAACTTTTTCCTATTCATGTCTTCTTTGAGATCACAGAATGTGGTATGAATGAAGGAGATAAAAGTTTCTAACGCATGAGAACCATAGGGGGGTCTAAATGTGCTTTTATTGCGTATTGACAGAGATGTAGAGGGGGTGTCTGTCACGCTGTCTCTGCATAAGGAGGACCGGGGTCTATGCTGACCCTAAGCTGGGGTCCTGACTAATCCCTCTACCTGGAGGTACTGTTGATGGTACAGAGGTCCAGGCCGCCAGCGTAACCCTATCTCCTGTGAATCCCTGACAACTGTAATCTAGTCCTGAGAAGGACCCTGATTACCACCACAGGGAACGGGAAGTGTTATGTTTCGGTAGCTGAGGAGTGCAGGCAAAAAAGGCAATACACCAGAGCAGTTGGAATCTATGAGATTGCAGTACCCTGACTAACCACAACAACTAGAGGCAGCCGTGGAGCGTTCCTACGTTGGTCCTAGACGCCTCGTCACAGCCTGAGAAACTAATTACACCTAAAGATAGAAATAGGAAAGCTATCTGCCCCGGAGCAGAACCCCAAAGATAATAGAAAGCCCCCAAACATGTAATGGCGGTTAGACAAGAAGAAATACAGACACAGACAGAAAATAGTATGAGCAAACGTTGGGGCCCAAAATAACTAAATAGAAAAGGATAGGAAGGGTACTTACTGCAATCCCAGAAAACCCTGAAAAGCACCAACTCTACTAATTTCAAAAATACCTGAGATCACACGACCTCTACCACCTAAATTAGTTCTCTGGTGTAACAAAAACAAAACAGCAGCCACTGAAAAAACTGGAAAAAGCAAAGGTACAAACATCAGTGGCTGAACTAAACTGAGAGGGCAAAAGCCCCCGGAGGGGACCCTGAAGACCCCCACAGAAGTGCAGGACAAAATGCAAAAATCAAGCACAAAAACAAAAAGAAGAAAATGTCTTATCTGTTAGCAGGAGATGCAGACACGACACAGCAGGCTACAAAGGAAACAGGAATCAAGGATTCAGACCAGAACAATTGATCACCGGCAACCCTGATGGGAAGGTGACTCCCTTATATAAGACCAGTCAGTAACACCTGATTCCCAATCCTCACAATCTTCACAATCTTCACTGGACAGACCAGCACCGCTTGTAACCACCAGAGGGAGCCTCTGCTCAGAACTCATCCCAAGCCCACTCACAACAGTACCCCCCCCTTGAGGAGGGGTCACCGAACCCTCATTTGAGCAACCAGGTCGGTCAGGATGAGTACTATGGTACGCACGGATGAGTCTCCTAGCATGGATGTCCGAAGCAAACACCCAAAAATTGTCTTCCTGACCATAACCTCTCCACTTAACCAAATACAGGAGTTTCCGTCTAGAAAAACGAGAATCTAATATTTTCTCAACCACATACTCCAGATTGCCCTCAACCAAAACAGGGTCAGGAGGCACAGCAGCAGGAACCACTGGCTCAACAAACCTCTTCAACAAGGACTTGTGGAACACGTTATGGATCTTAAATGTCCCTGGAAGAAGCAAACGAAAAGAAACAGGATTAAGAATCTCTATGATCTTATAAGGTCCAATGAACCTAGGCTTAAATTTAGGAGATGCTACTCTCATAGGAATATTTTTTGAGGACAACCAGACCAAGTCACCCACTTTAAACCGAGGACCATCAGTCCTATGCCGGTTAGCAAACCGCTGGGCCCTCTCCTGAGAGAGGGACAACCTCTCCACTACCTGGTCCCAAATCTGTTGCATACGCTCCACAACAGAGTCAACACCTGGACAGACAGAAGCCTCCGTCTGTCCTGAAGAAAATCGAGGGTGAAACCCAGAATTACAGAAAAACGGAGACATCAAAGTGGCAGAGCTAGCCCTATTATTAAGAGCAAACTCAGCCAAAGGCAAAAAAGAGACCCAGTCATCCTGATCAGCAGACACAAAGCATCTTAGATAAGTCTCCAATGTCTGGTTTGTTCTCTCAGTTTGACCATTGGTCTGAGGATGAAATGCCAAGGAGAAAGACAATTGAACACCCAGTTTAGAACAAAAAGTCCTCCAAAATCTGGAAACAAACTGGACTCCTCTGTCAGACACTATGTTCTCAGGAATGCCGTGTAAACGAACCACGTGCTGAAGGAACAACGGCACCAATTCAGAGGAGGAAGGCAACTTAGGTAATGGCACAAGATGTATCATCTTAGAAAACCTATCACAAATCACCCAGATGGCGGTCATTCTCTGAGAAACAGGAAGGTCGGAAATGAAATCCATAGAGATATGGGTCCATGGTCTCTTGGGCACAGGCAATGGCATCAACAAACCACTAGAGCGAGAGCAAGGCTTGGAGCGAGAGCAAGTCCCGCAGGACTGCACAAATTCCCTGACATCATGAGACAAGGTAGGCCACCAAAAGGACCGACTAACCAAGTCTCTGGTACCAAAAATTCCGGGATGCCCAGCCAACGCGGAACAATGAATCTCAGACATCACACTCTTTTTCCACTGGTCCGGGACAAACAATTTTCCAACAGGGCAGCGCTCGGGCCTATCCTCCTGACACCCCTCCAGAGCAAGTCTCAAATTAGGTGAGATGGCGGAAAGAACTACACCCTCTTTCAAAATAACAGAAGGATCAGATAACTCAGGAGAGTCCGCAAGGAAGCTCCTCGAGAGGGCATCCGCCTTAACATTCTTAGTGCCAGGAAGAAAGGAAACTACAAAATTAAAACGTGTGAAAAACAAGGCCCACCTGGCCTGTCTAGGATTGAGTCGCTTGGCAGATTCCAGATAAACCAGATTCTTATGGTCAGTAAGGACCACCACCTGATGTTTGGCTCCCTCCAGCCAATGTCTCCACTCTTCAAAAGCCCACTTCATGGCCAATAACTCCCGATTACCCACGTCATAATTACGTTCAGTAGGAGAAAATTTTCGAGAGAAAAAGGCACAAGGGTTACTTTTAGAGGTCTCTGGATCTTTTTGGGACAAAACGGCACCTGCCCCAATTTCAGAGGCATCAACCTCCACCTGAAATGGCAGAGAAACATCAGGCTGCCGTAGAACAGGAGCAGAAGTGAATCTCTGCTTAAGTTTCTGAAATGCAGAGACTGCCTCAGGAGGCCAATTCACCACATCAGAACCCTTTTTGGTCAAATCAGTTAATGGTTTAACAATAACCGAGAAATTACCAATAAATTTACGATAAAAATTGGCAAAACCCAAAAATCTTTGAAGAGCCTTTAATGAAGTAGGTTGGACCCAATCACAGATGGCCTGAACCTTGACCGGGTCCATTTCAATAACAGATGGGGACAAAATGAATCCCAGAAATGAGATCCTCTGTACGCCAAAAAGACACTTTGATCCCTTCACATACAGAGCATTCTCTCTCAAAATCTGGAATACAGTTCGAACATGTTTCACATGAGAGTCCCAGTCATTAGAAAAAATCAAGATATCATCCAAATAAACAATCAGAAATTTATCCACAAAATCCCTGAAAATGTCATTCATGAAGGACTGGAAGACAGAAGGAGCATTAGTGAGCCCAAAGGGCATCACAAGGTACTCAAAATGCCCCTCTGGGGTATTGAATACCGTCTTCCATTCATCCCCGTGCTTAATGCGAATAAGGTTATATGCCCCCCTGAGGTCAAGCTTGGTAAACCAAGTAGCGTTTTTCACCCTGGAAAACAGGTCAGAAATCAAGGGTAAAGGGTATTGATATTTCACAGTAATATTGTTCAAAAGACGATAATCAATACACGGCCTTAATGAACCATCCTTTTTGGCCACAAAGAAAAAACCGGCACCTAAGGGTGAAGAGGATGGTCTGATATGACCCTTCTCCAATGACTCCTTGATATAAGACCGCATAGCGTCATGTTCAGGTACAGACAAGTTAAAAAGGCGACCTTTAGGGAATTTACTACCAGGCACTAATTCAATAGCGCAGTCATAGCTCCTATGGGGAGGCAAGGATGCAGATTTACTTTCGCTAAATACATCAGAAAAATCAATCAAAAAGTCAGGAACATCCTGAGCCTGGGGGGAGGCAGAAAAAACAGGAGTGTTGGTATTAACACATTGGCAGCCCCAACTGGTTACAGACACAGATTTCCAATCCAAAACAGGATTATGAGACTGTGACCAAGGGAAACCCAGTACGATAATATCATGCAGATTATACAGAACCAAAAATTTGCAGCACTCTTGATGATCAGGTTCAACCCTCATTATCACCTGAGTAGAAAACTGAGGTTTATTCTCAGCCAAAGGGGTAGAATCGATCCCCAGTAGGGGAATAGACTTCTGTAGGGGTATCAAGGGAAACCCACAATGTTTAGCAAAATCATAATCCATCAGGTTAATAGCTGCTCCAGAATCAACGAAAGCCTGAGCAGAAAATGAGGACAGAGAGCATATCAGAGTGACAGTTAATAAAAACTTAGTCTGAACACTACCCAAGACAACTGAGCGTGCAAAACGTCTTCCCCGCTTAGGGCAGACTGAAATAGCATGAGAGGCATCACCACAGTAGAAACATAACCCATTGCGCTTTCGAAACTCATGACGCTGTGCCCCAGACACCACTCTATCACACTGCATGGATTCAGAAGCAGGTTCACAAGGCAACACTATTCCACGCATACTTCTCCGCTCACGCAAACGTCTGTCAATTTGAATCGCTAATGACATAGAATCATTGAGACCAGAGGGGACAGGGAATCCCACCATAACATCCTTTACATTATCTGACAGACCCTTCCGAAAAAGGGCCGCCAAAGCGTCGTCATTCCACTTGGTCAGGACTGCCCACCTACGGAATCTCTGACAGTATAACTCAGCGTCATCAAGCCCCTGATTTAATGCCAACAAGGCTTTTTCAGCTTGATCAGTGACATTAGGCTCATCGTACAATAACCCCAAAGCCTGAAAAAATGCATCAACATCACTCAAAACAGGATCCCCAGGTGTCAGGGAAAAAGCCCAATCCTGAGGATCGCCGCGCAGGAGAGAGATGACAATTTGAACCTGCTGCGCTGCGTTCCCTGAGGACTTAGATTTTAAGGCAAAAAACAATTCACAATTATTTTTGAAATTCTGAAAGTTAGCTCGATCCCCTAAAAACAAATCTGGCATGGGAATCCTAGGTTCCACAACAGGCAACCTAGCAAGATATGCAGCAATACTCTGAACCTCAGTGGCAAGCTGATCCACACGGCCAGACAACTGTGCAAACTCCATTGAGAGAAAAAATCCTCCCCAGCACCCAGAGATACAGAGGGAAAAAAAAAAAATGCAACAAACAGAAAAATATCTCTGACAACTCTGACAACTGTTTTTTCCTTCACAAATTTTTTCTCTTCTGTGAGTACCATACAATTTTAAATTTTAGGCCGGTGATACTGTTATGTTTCGGTAGCTGAGGAGTGCAGGCAAAAAAGGCAATACACCAGAGCAGTTGGAATCTATGAGATTGCAGTACCCTGACTAACCACAACAACTAGAGGCAGCCGTGGAGCGTTCCTACGTTGGTCCTAGACGCCTCGTCACAGCCTGAGAAACTAACTACACCTAAAGATAAAAATAGGAAAGCTATCTGCCCCGGAGCAGAACTCCAAAGATAATAGAAAGCCCCCAAACATGTAATGGCGGTTAGACAAGAAGAAATACAGACACAGACAGAAAATAGTATGAGCAAACGTTGGGGCCCAAAATAACTAAATAGAAAAGGATAGGAAGGGTACTTACTGCAATCCCAGAAAACCCTGAAAAGCACCAACTCTACTAATTTCAAAAATACCTGAGATCACACGACCTCTACCACCTAAATTAGTTCTCTGGTGTAACAAAATCAAAACAGCAGCCACTGAAAAAACTGGAAAAAACAAAGGTACAAACATCAGTGGCTGAACTAAACTGAGAGGGCAAAAGCCCCCGGAGGTGACCCTGAAGGCCCCCACAGAAGTGCAGGACAAAATGCAAAAATCAAGCACAAAAACAAAAAGAAGAAAATGTCTTATCTGTTAGCAGGAGATGCAGACACGACACAGCAGGCTACAAAGGAAACAGGAATCAAGGATTCAGACCAGAACAATTGATCACCGGCAACCCTGATGGGAAGGTGACTCCCTTATATAAGACCAGTCAGTAACACCTGATTCCCAATCCTCACAATCTTCACTGGACAGACCAGCACCGCTTGTAACCACCAGAGGGAGCCTCTGCTCAGAACTCATCCCAAGCCCACTCACAACAGGGAAGGTAACTGCCTACACACAGTATAAGACGAACGAGACAGTACAAGGGGTAAAATAAAAGACACCTTGCATACAAAACAACAACTACAGAGGGAACACCAAATGGTAAGGAGATAAATAATAAAGCGAGGAGAGGAGAAAATCACAACAGGTACTCTTAGCTTTAGACTTCTCAATATGATCCGCTCTGCTGGTCTGCATGAATGCTTTCACCGACACTTCCCTAGCAGACAGGCAGGTATATGAAGAAATCCAATTATCGCAACATTAATTGCAACTGAGCGAGGCTGGTCTTGTCCAGCACAGAGAGAGGGAGAATTAACTCTCTCACTGCCGAAAAACACCCAGCAGCAGAAACTCAGCTGTGAGAAGTCAGGGTGTGCAATTGCGACGATCTTCGCAGCGACACACCCGTGACAGTACCCCCCCTTCTACGAGGGGCCTCCGGACCCTCAGGGCCGTGTTTATCTGGGTGAGTAGTGTGGAAGGCCCGAACCAATCGGTCTGCGTTAATATCCGACGCAGGAACCCACATCCTCTCCTCGGGACCATATCCCCTCCAATGAACAAGGTACTGAAGGGACCGGCGATTCAGACGTGAATCGATGACTCTCGACACCTGGAACTCCAAGTTACCATTGACCACCACAGGAGGAGGAGGTAAAGGTGAAGGTATCACCGGCGCCACATACCTCTTAAGCAACGATCTGTGGAACACATTATGAATTTTAAATGTGGGAGGGAGGTCAAGACGGAATGCAACCGGATTAATTATAGAACTGATCTTGTATGGCCCGATGAACCTGGGACCCAGTTTCCAGGAGGGAACCTTAAGTTTTATATTCTTGGTAGACAACCATACCAGATCGTTCACACTTAGGTCCGGACCAGACACTCTCCTCCTATCAGCCATACGTTTGTATCGGTTCCCCATAGTACTCAGATTATTCAGCACTCCTCTCCACACTGAAGCAAGTGACGACGAAAATCGTTCCTCCTCAGGAACCCCAGAAGAGCCCCCCCTATTGAAAGTACAAAACTGGGGGTGAAAACCATATGCCCCAAAAAACGGGGACTTACCAGTGGACTCGCTCCGCCTATTATTTAGAGCAAACTCCGCCAGAGGCAAGAAAGAAGCCCAGTCCTCCTGGTTCTCTGACACAAAACACCGGAGATATGTCTCCAAGCTCTGGTTCAGACGCTCTGTCTGACCATTGGACTGCGGGTGAAAAGCCCATGAAAATGACAACTGCATCCCCCGCCGTGTACAAAATGCTTTCCAGAATTTGGACACAAACTGAGACCCCCGATCCGACACCACATCGGAGGGTACCCCGTGAAGTCTTACAATCTCCCCAATAAACACCTGCGCAAGAGTTTTAGCATTAGGAAGAGCAGGAAGAGCGATAAAATGTGCAATCTTGCTGAACCTGTCCACTACAACGAGTATGACTGTTTTACCCGAAGATGGCGGGAGATCCGTAATGAAGTCCATAGACAGATGAGTCCACGGACGCTCCGGGATCTTCAAAGGTAAGAGGGTCCCAGACGGACGGGTATGTGGGGTCTTAGAGCGCGCACAAACCTCGCAGGACGCGACAAAAGTTACCACCTCCATATGTAAGTTAGGCCACCAAAACCGGCGCGAGAGGAGATCCTCAGTTGCTTTACTCCCTGGGTGTCCTGCCAAAGCTGAATTATGGTGTGCCTCGATCACCTTTTGTCGCAACTGATTTGGAACAAACAGTCTCCCCTAAGGTCCTACAGGGGCGTCCCCCTGAGCCTCCAATACCTCCTCCTCAAGCTCAGAGCATACTGCCGACACCACCACCCCCTCCTGAAGGACCGGAACCGGGTCCTTCGTATTCCCAGCCCCTGGGAAACAGCGAGATAAGGCATCCGCCTTAACATTTTTTGACCCAGGACGATATGTGACGACAAAATTAAACCTGGTAAAAAACAACGACCACCTAGCTTGTCTGGGATTCATACGTTTAGCGGACTCTAAATATAGCAGGTTTTTGTGATCAGTAATGACGGTGACTGGGTGGACTGCCCCCTCCAAAAAATGACGCCACTCCTCAAAAGCTAACTTAATGGCCAAGAGTTCCCTATTGCCGACATCATAATTCCTCTCCGCGGACGACAATTTTTTAGAGAAGAAGGCGCACGGATGCCATTTACCAGGGGGCGAACCTTGTGACAATACTGCTCCCACCCCTACCTCGGAAGCGTCCACCTCAACAATGAACGGCTGTGACGCATCAGGCTGAATAAGTATGGGTGCTGAAGCAAAACATTTTTTCAAGGAAGAAAACGCTTGACAAGCCTTATCAGACCATTTTGAAAAATCCGTCCCTTTTTTAGTCATGTCTGTGAGAGGTTTAACTATGGACGAAAAATTACGAATGAATTTCCGGTAGTAGTTAGCAAACCCCAAGAAACGTTGTAATGCCTTAAGATCCTCTGGCAGATCCCACTCAAGAACTGCCCGCACTTTCTCAGGGTCCATACGAAAACCGGATGCTGACACCAGGAATCCTAAAAACTGAAGTTCCTGTACGGCGAATACACACTTCTCCCATTTGGCGTACAGTTTATTATCCCGCAAGATCTGTAACACCTGTCTAACATGCTCCTAATGAGACACAAGATCCGGCGAGTAAATTAAGATATCATCCAGATATATGACCTCAATCTGTCACATTAGGTGGCGAAAGATGTCATTTACAAAGTGTTGAAACACCGCCGGGGCAATACTCAGACCAAATGACATGACAAGGTTCTCATAATGCCCCTCCGGAATGTTAAACGCCGTCTTCCACTCATCCCCCTCCTTCATCCTAATCAGATTGTACGCCCCTCTGAGATCCAACTTAGAGAACCATTTGGCACCCACGATCTGATTGAAGAGATCGGGAATAAGTGGGAGCGGATACGGATCTCGGACCGTAATCCGATTAAGCTCACGGAAATCCAGGCAAGGGCGTAGGCCTCCATCTTTTTTCTTCACAAAGAAGAACCCCGCGGCCACCGGGGAAGATGACGGTCTAATATGCCCCTTAGCCAGACTCTCTGAAATATAATCCTTCATGGCCTGTCTCTCAGGACCAGAAAGGTTATACAACCTAGATTTCGGTAATTTGGCCCCAGGGATCAAGTTAACAGAACAGTCATATTCGCGATGAGGAGGTAATTCTTGACACCCTTTCTCCGAGAATACATCCTCAAAGTCTACCAGAAATGGAGGTAAGGCCCTAGGAGCGACCATACCAATGACCGTATTCATGCAGTTTTTATTACAGAATTCACTCCATTGACTTATCTCTCTGGATTGCCAATTAATAACCGGGTTATGCTTAGTTAACCAAGGAAGGCCCAGCACTATAGGAGTAGGAAGACCCTCCAACACATAACAAGACAACAGTTCTTTATGTAACGCCCCCACTTGAAGATCTATGTTATGCACTGCTTGCAAAAAACTTCCCTGACCGAGAGGTCTGGCGTCGATCGAGAATATGGGGACGGGTTTAGCCAACACACTCAATCGCATACCTTGAACCCGGGCAAAGCGAGCATCCACCAGATTAGCCCCGGCCCCACTATCCAGAAGAACAGATATCCTCTCAGTTCTCGCACCCACCACCACCTCCGCCGGTACGAGAAACTGAGATGAATTTAGGGACGAAATACTTACTCCCAGATTGCCGTCCACCACACAATCTGGGATCAATAGTTTTCCGGCGACTTCTCACTCTGCAAAGAACGGGATGGACACCCCCCAATAAAATGTCCCTTTTTCCCACAGAAGAAACAACTTCTTGTTTTGTGGCGCCCCACCGATCCCCTCCCCCGGAATGATGTCCCTCCTAATTGCATAGGCTCCTCTGGACTGACTAGGGGAACCTCCGTATAAGAGACCCTTGAGGAAGGTGGAGTCATCACAGGGGGCGAAGTTACCCCGCACCTCTCCCGAAGACGTCTGTCAATACAAATAGCAAGGGCCATAGCGGCCTCCAGTGACGTGGGGGGGTCATACTGTGCCAGCACATCCTTTAATTTGTCAGATAAACCTTGACAAAACTGGCTCCTAAGAGCCAGGTCATTCCACTGGGTGTCTGTGGCCCACCTACGGAACTCCGAACAGAATTCCTCTGCCGGACGATCTCCCTGCTGTATCCTACGTAACTTAGATTCAGCAAGGGAGACCCGATCCGGGTCATCATATACAAGACCCAGAGCTGCAAAAAACCCATCCACTGACTGGAGAGCTGGGGAGCCCGGGGGGAGAGCGAACGCCCAGGATTGGGGGTCTCCTTGTAGGAGCGAGATGACAATCCCCACCCTTTGTTCTTCACTCCCAGATGACCGAGGTCGCAGCCGAAAGTACAATTTACATGCCTCCCGGAAAGCAAAAAACTTGTTCCGCCCCCCAGTGAATCTGTCAGGGAGAGCTACTTTAGGTTCAGGTCCGGCCTGCTCCGGGGGGGTACAAAACCTTGGACTTAACGTCCGCCAGCTCCATGGACAAACTCTGCAACTGCCGAGCAAGACTGACTACTGGATCCATGGTGACTGGAGAAAATCTTTAGTGGTCGGTGAAAATGTCACGCTGTCTCTGCATAAGGAGGACCGGGGTCTATGCTGACCCTAAGCTGGGGTCCTGACTAATCCCTCTACCTGGAGGTACTGTTGATGGTACAGAGGTCCAGGCCGCCAGCGTAACCCTATCTCCTGTGAATCCCTGACAACTGTAATCTAGTCCTGAGAAGGACCCTGATTACCACCACAGGGAACGGGAAGGTAACTGCCTACACACAGTATAAGACGAACGAGACAGTACAAGGGGTAAAATAAAAGACACCTTGCATACAAAACAACAACTAAAGAGGGAACACCAAATGGTAAGGAGATAAATAATAAAGCGAGGAGAGGAGAAAACCACAACAGGTACTCTTAGCTTTAGACTTCTCAATATGATCCGCTCTGCTGGTCTGCATGAATGCTTTCACCGACACTTCCCTAGCAGACAGGCAGGTATATGAAGAAATCCAATTATCGCAACATTAATTGCAGCTGAGCGAGGCTGGTCTTGTCCAGCACAGAGAGAGGGAGAATTAACTCTCTCACTGCCGAAAAACACCCAGCAGCAGAAACTCAGCTGTGAGAAGTCAGGGTGTGCAATCGCGACGATCTTCGCAGCGACACACCCGTGACAGTGTCTGTGTTAGTATTTAAGACATTTGAAAAATATAATTTTAATCTGAGCGATCTGTAAAATCGTTGTAGGTCCATGTTGAGTTTAAAGGTATTGTATCGATAGCTGGGACAAAAGGATAGGCCCTTACCCGCTCCCAGGTAACAACCCCCTGGTTATCAACATCTCATCTAAAAGCTTGGGGATAGCGGAACACCAACTTCTACAAAAGGGCCTATCCTTTTGTCCCAGCTATCGATACAATACCTTTAAACTCGACATGGACCTACAACGATTTTACAGATCGCTCAGATTAAAATTATATTTTTCAAATGTCTTAAATACTAACACAGACACCCCCTCTACATCTCTGTCAGCCCATCACTTGGGCCTACGCAATAAAAGCACATTTAGACCCCCCTATGGTTCTCATGCGTTAGAGACTTTTATCTCCTTCATTCATACCACATTCTGTGATCTCAAAGAAGACATGAATAGGAAAAAGTTATTTTTTCCTTCCAACATGACATCCCTTGACCAACAGGCATTACGCTATTTACAGGATGATAAAAATATCATAGTAAAACCAGCTGACAAAGGGGGTGCCATAGTCGTGTTAGACAAATCCATGTACCTGAGTGAAGTTAATCGTCAATTAAATGATACTTCTATTTATCAAAAATTAGATCATGACCCTACCAACGAAATTAATTCTACCATTCAGACCACCCTCACTAAATATATCTTGAACGGTACCATTGATAACAAGACGGGTGAATACCTTCAAAAGAAATTCCCCATAACTCCAGTTTTCTACGTACTACCAAAAGTACATAAAAACCTCACTAATCCTCCCGGGAGGCCCATAGTTGCCTCCACGGAATCCATCTTTTCACCAATAGCCAAATATTTGGAAAAGATCTTGACACCACTCATTAAACAATCTCCCTCGTTCCTTCTAGACACAGGAGATTTTCTCAATATGGTACATAATCTTGATCAAATTCCTGAGGAGGCTTTTCTAGTTACTTTTGATATTAAAGACTTATATACCTCCATACCACATCAAGAAGGTATCTGCTCAGTACGTAGACTTCTGGAGTCCTCTACTTTTAATCCAGATCAAATTGATATGTGTTGCGAATTATTGACTATCCTGTTGACTAAAAATGTCTTCCTCTTTGGGGACAATTTTTATTTACAGACCAAGGGGACCGCCATGGGCTCGAACGCAGCACCTCCGTATGCTAATTGCTACGTCGCCCATTATGAGGATAGCAAAATCTATACCAATCATCTCTTCCGCACACATGCCATCGTGTGGAAGAGATATATTGATGACGTCTTCTGTATTTGGAATGTTTCCCTGAGTACTCTTAATGATTTCTTTTCCTTCCTGTGCACTTCTTGGCCAGGATTGGATTTCACCATGACTTTCGATAAGAAAAACATAAATTTTTTGGATGTAAGCATTATAAGAGAAAGCAATAACAAGCTTTCCTCCGATATATATACCAAACCGACAGATCGCAATAGCCAGTTATACTACAAAAGCTTCCATCCAACCAGAATGAAAGATTCAATTCCCAAATCACAACTCAAACGAGTACAGAGAATTGTTTCCAATACAGCCACCAAAGACGTACGCATTGAAGAAATGCGTGACAAATTTCGCGTTAGAGGTTACCCCGAATATACACTTGACCTCCCTGAGATTTCCACCTCCCCCAAAGCGGACACGAAAGACAGGATTCCTTTCGTACACGACTATCATCCCATAGCTTTTCGACTTCACACCAGCATACGCCGCCATTGGCACTTACTTAGTACCGCACACCCAACTGTCAAAGAATTCAATAGACCATTCCTCCCTTGTTTCCGTCGACCGCGTAACTTAAGGGATCATCTAATCAGAGCCGACATTGGTACGTCTCACCCCCCAACAAAACAACGTTTTCTCTCCAATCCCAAATATGGGACATTCCCTTGTCTTCAATGTATGCAATGTAATAATATCATCAAAGGCAACATATTTCACCATCCGCACACAGGTAAAAGATATGAGATAAAAGAGTATTTTACGTGTAATTCCAGCTTTGTTGTTTACTTAATTAAATGCCCATGCGGCCTGTTATACGTGGGTGAGACCACACAAGCAATAAAAAAACGCATATCTAAACATAAGTCGACGATTAGATGTAAAAATCTTCTTCTCCCCATTCCTAATCATTTCGTGTCATCCGGTCATAATATAGCACAACTTCAATACCAAGTCATTGAACCACATGCACCACGCCGGCGGGGCGACTGCATTAGCCTCCTCAAAAAAAGAGAAGCCTACTGGATCCACGAATTAGACACACTGCACCCGAAAGGGTTAAATAGAGAACATGATATTATATCTTTTATTTAAAGTTTTCTCTATCTCTTATGAGTGTGCTATATATGCCCTGTAATATATCGTGTACTGACTATCTATTTTCTGTTTACAAAATCTGCCACAATGAAAAAAACCTCTTCTCTGGGCCCAGAACTTGGGAGCACTACTATTATTAGTCTCACTTCTTGACAGAATTATAACATCTCATCCACTTCTGGCTATATGAATCGCTATCTGCACTATTAGGCCGTTTATTAGCACTATATGACGCTACACTGCATATTTAGGCACTTCTAATCCACCCTCCATACTGGTTCCTGCATTTGGAACGCACCTGCGGCATGTTTGGAACGCACGCCACCTCACTTCCGGTACCGAACTTCCGGTCCGGACCACACGCTTACCAGGCTTTATATGCCATCACCATCTGCCTTACAGCGCTCCCTGACAAGCGGTGGTATACCGCGTCCTAGCCGCTTCATTCTGCCTGCACATTATCGGTAAGCACAGCTACCTTTAGCACTACCTTTCATGACCGTCCTGATTTATAATATGCAGCCATGTTTCCACCTATAACGGTAATTTTTACAGCCACTATCTTTGTCTCCTCAGTCAATTTGTCTATAACACAGTTCTGTGTTTTTGTGGTAGGTAACATTTACCATTGGACACTGGTCTCTTTCCTATACATAGATATTCAGTGCACTCCTCTTTTTTCATCACATTCTCTCCAGGTATAGTCTCTGCTTCTCTGCACCTGGTCTCTAGTGCATAACTTTGGTATGTATGTCTTCATGACCTATTTGATGTGATTTTTGGTCTGAGGGGCGATCCACACCTCTGTATACCCTCACATATATCCCCACGGACCTTATATTGGATGATTCTGAGCATTATATGTTAACCACATTGTTCTCATACTACATATTTTCATAAGATACACTTGTATATACCTTCTTTTTGTATGCCCTGTGTAGCCCTGGTGTGTGAAGGCACACGCAGTACCCTGGAGGATGTGTGGAGAGATAGCAGTTTAATGCTAAATGAACATTCATTCCAACATGCACTTAGACACGCCCACAGGTTTATAAGCTTGTGACATCAGCAGGGAGTGTTCAGTCAGAGAGTGTCCTGTCTTCAGTCAGTTCAGTTTGTCTGAGGAGACAGTCAGTCAGCGAGAAGTCTGTGCAGGAGAGAGGAGTGAGCTGCAGATAATTCAGACGCCTGTCTAGAGGACGGTAGAGGTTCAGAGACGTGCTCCTGCCTAAAAGTATTACTGGTATTCTGCTAGCAAGCTCTGGAAGGAACTAAGAAGGAACTGACTGATATATATATCTGTGAAGTGAGGGATGCTTATGCTACCAGCACGGGCAAGGCGAAAGGCACAGTGGTAGATATTGTGAGTGCTTTAGGATTGGAAGTCCTGCACTGTTAACCGGTTACTGGGACCGAAGCATCACCATAGCTTCATGCATGGTGGTAGAAGAACCAGATTTATTGGAGGGAACTACGCTTCATGCTAGTTGGACTCGTCATATTGGAAGTAAAGGAGGCCCCTAACTTGCCCAGCTGCTATCTCGAAATACATCCTCCTTGGATCAGCCTCCCTGGGACCTGCTTGAACATCTTACAAGTAAAGGTATGGAAAGACGCTGACCGTGTGAGACTGTGTTCTTTATCTGCACCCGACTTCACAAATCCCATAGACTTTGAGGGACCAGTCCCACCTGTAGGGGACCCGACATCTAGCTGCCTCACCATCCCCTCAGAGATCTACAGCAGCGCTGGTACAAATTACCAGAATACTACAGGTGGCGTCACGAACTGTATATAAATCAATCCCCTGTAAATATTCCCCCAACATACGCCAGACCGCCAGGGCCACAGACCGAGCCACAGCTACCTGTGACAATCCCCATAGACTTCTACGGGCTCGGTTCTGAGTACCCCATTGCCCTGGTAACCCACAATTGTGGTGGCGGGTCGACACAAAAACTTGGCGTCACGAACAGGATGCGAAACTCGCAAAATTGCGAGCCCTGCGTGCCTATGGAATTGTTTTAGTGAAAAAGACTGTTGCTATTTTTGGCGCTAAAATCCGCCATTTTGCCGCCATATTCGCGCCCTCAGGCGCTGGAGAAGAAGGTGGGCGTACCTGTAAAAGCGCGCTGTTGCCTGGCTCCGCCCCCGGCTCTGACTCATCGGCAGGTCCTGCGACAGGAAGTGAACGCTCTGACATCAGAGCGCCTGCGACGAAGGTCCTGTCTCCACCGAAAAGGAATGAAGGAGATAGAGAGACGCTGGCGTGCCCTGAAACAGCGGCTGCTGAGGGACGCAGTGTTCTCTCCTACAAGCATAATGCCGTCTCCTGAATTCCCAAGTTCCCTGCTGAGGAAGGCTGAAGAGAAACCGGAGGCTGCCCCCAAAAGTACCGATCCTGATCCCACCGATGGAGCGGTGGAGGCAAAGGAGGTTGAGGAGGTACCGCCAGTTCCGGAACGCCCGCCCGGCCAGGAGGCCGCAGCAGATGATCAATCCCTGGTAGGGACACCGGCGGGGACCCAGCCGTCAATGATGGAGAGCGACTGGGAAGAGATGGAGCAGCGACAGCAGCAGGTTAGTGCGTCCTCAATTGAGCCATTGCGCACACCTGCTTCCTGCTCTGCATCACACCAGCATTGTGCGTCCTATTCCGCATCGCCCCCTGCGTACACCTCTGCATCGCAATCGGCGACCCAATCTACATCGCAAACTGCGGTTACAGCTGAATCGCCCCCTGCAACGCAAATTGAGACGCAGTCGGCGTCTCACGAGAAAGAGATACCCGTTGCGCTCCTGATGGTTCATACAAAGACTGTTGCGACCCAGACTCTGATCGCAGCACATGATCTGTTCGTCATGAGATCTAGGGATCATCGCATTGTTCCAGCCCCCGGGATGGAAAGTGTAACAGAAATTAATAAAGAGATGTGAAGAACGGTAGGACCCAGACAGGGTTTACCGCAGCTGAGAAGATGTATATAAGTTTTTATAAAAGTGAAAGTAGTTGTACCGTTAATATGAAAAATGTCTATTTGATACTTTGTGTATTTTTCTATGTTTAATGCAACGTTCAAGATATTCGTACCTCCCGGATGGGAAGAAGTTAATGTTTGTTGTTATGCATAAACAAAATTTTCTGTCTTCTTGTATTTCACAGCCCGGGAGTGCTGTCTTTTACCATGGGGGAATGTGTAGCCCTGGTGTGTGAAGGCACACGCAGTACCCTGGAGGATGTGTGGAGAGATAGCAGTTTAATGCTAAATGAACATTCATTCCAACATGCACTTAGACACGCCCACAGGTTTATAAGCTTGTGACATCAGCAGGGAGTGTTCAGTCAGAGAGTGTCCTGTCTTCAGTCAGTTCAGTTTGTCTGAGGAGACAGTCAGTCAGCGAGAAGTCTGTGCAGGAGAGAGGAGTGAGCTGCAGATAATTCAGACGCCTGTCTAGAGGACGGTAGAGGTTCAGAGACGTGCTCCTGCCTAAAAGTATTACTGGTATTCTGCTAGCAAGCTCTGGAAGGAACTAAGAAGGAACTGACTGATATATATATCTGTGAAGTGAGGGATGCTTATGCTACCAGCACGGGCAAGGCGAAAGGCACAGTGGTAGATATTGTGAGTGCTTTAGGATTGGAAGTCCTGCACTGTTAACCGGTTACTGGGACCGAAGCATCACCATAGCTTCATGCATGGTGGTAGAAGAACCAGATTTATTGGAGGGAACTACGCTTCATGCTAGTTGGACTCGTCATATTGGAAGTAAAGGAGGCCCCTAACTTGCCCAGCTGCTATCTCGAAATACATCCTCCTTGGATCAGCCTCCCTGGGACCTGCTTGAACATCTTACAAGTAAAGGTATGGAAAGACGCTGACCGTGTGAGACTGTGTTCTTTATCCGCACCCGACTTCACAAATCCCATAGACTTTGAGGGACCAGTCCCACCTGTAGGGGACCCGACATCTAGCTGCCTCACCATCCCCTCAGAGATCTACAGCAGCGCTGGTACAAATTACCAGAATACTACAGGTGGCGTCACGAACTGTATATAAATCAATCCCCTGTAAATATTCCCCCAACATACGCCAGACCGCCAGGGCCACAGACCGAGCCACAGCTACCTGTGACAATCCCCATAGACTTCTACGGGCTCGGTTCTGAGTACCCCATTGCCCTGGTAACCCACAATTGTGGTGGCGGGTCGACACAGCCCTATGTTATACTAGATCGTTATTGTATACATATATTTTTCATTTTCTTTTTTCATGTTATAGTACACCGAAGAAGGTCATGCTTGACCGAAACGTTTGTTGTATGTACTTCTATTTTGATTAAAATAATCACCACAAAATACCACTGGTGTGTGCCGAGATTACATAATATTATTTTACGGATTGGGATCCTACTCGGGCACCACAGTCTCTCCTTTTTTCTAGCAGTTGTGCCAACGATTTATTTCTACGATTAAACATTGATGACCTATCCTAAAGCCCCCATCACACTAAGCGAGATCGCTGAAGCGTCACCGATTTTGTGACGCAACAGCGACCTAGCCAGCGATTCCGCTTAGTGTGACACGCAGCGACGACCAGCCCCCCTGCTGGGTATCGCTGAACGTTGTCGAATGGCCTGGACCATTTTTTCATCGCTGGTGTCCCACTGGCCAGCGCGCATCGCTGCGTGTGACTGCGGGAGACCAACGATCAGCGAGCTGGTATCCAATGTACACATCAGGTAACTAAGGGCTGCGCGGCGCTAGTTACCCGATATGTACCCTGTATACCTGCTCCCAGCTTCTGCTGTAGAGCGCTGTGAGCCAGTATCCAGGGTACATATCGGGTAACTAGGCGCCGCGCAGCCCTTAGTTACACGATGTGTACATTGGATACCAGCGTGCTCGCTGTTCCTGATCGCTGGTGAGTCTGCCCATGTGACAGCTCACCAGCGATCAGCTAACGATGTCCCAGCGATCCCATCCAGGTCGGATTGTTGGTGGGATTGCTGGGACATTGAAGAGTGTGACGGGGCCCTAAGGATAGAGCATCAATGTTAAAGGGAACATGTCAGTGGGGGGGGATCTTCATGTGGTGCTCTGATTAGGTATTCACCAGTATGACTTCTAACAGGTTATTGATCCCTCAGTGACCTCCCCCCATAGTGGCCTTTTTTCAGAGAACATAAATGATAACACCAAAACGTTTTCTCCACTCATGGTTAGTGGTTGGGTGAAGCCATTTATTGTTTGAAAATGGTGCCGGTCGCGCCTGCGCAGTAGCAGCACCATTTTAATGGAGACAATATTTTTTTTTTCTCTAGCAAGATGGCGCTGCCAGCGACTGCACAGTAGCAGCTATCGGATCGCCGATAACTGCTACTGCGCAGGCGCAGCCGGCACCATTTTCAAACTGATTTTTTTTTTTTTTTTTTAGGAATTAATGAAAGAAAAGGATTACATACACAATACATATGCAATTATGCTGTAGCACAGGCGCCACCGCTGGCGTCTGCCTCCAGAAGGTGATTTTTTTTTCCCCAAGATATATATGTAATATTCTTCATGTAAACTTGGGGCAGGTCAGTGAGGGATCAGTGACCTGTCAGAAGCCATACTGGTGAATACCATGAAGACCCCCACAGGCCGCCCCGGAGCACGAGCATATCATTAACTCAAAACTGAAAATAAAGATTAAACAACAGCCACAAGACGGATTTCATCAACCAAGGTATCATTTTAATCAGTATAACGGGTCTGACCTGACACTGTCTGTATGTTACTGAGCACAGTCCTGCTTAGAGGCTCCCTTTAAACGCCCGGGCAATCTCTTTAATATTTCCACACTTCTTCTGTGTCGTGTAATATAGCTTCAATACTTATTTTGCCTGCTCGCAGGACCAGCGATCTCAGGTCATGTGACCCTGATGACATTATCACAGGACCTTCTGCACATGTATGTTTTCCTCTTGCTTATTACTGGTCAGCATCATACAGGAGGCAGAAGTACACACCCCCAGTGAAATCCATCTAATAATGCCCACTTGGACTTAATTAAAGTTAAATCATTATCATTAACTGCCAAATAATTTGATTGTTATTATCTCTGCAAAGGAGTGTCCAGAAACCTGAAGTGTCATTCAGTTTTGAAGCAAATTTTACGTGTGACCAAATGAAAAATTTAGTGAAAGTTCCTCTTTAATACTTACCTCCTCTCCTGCCCTTCTCAGAACTGTCTGATTATATATATTTCCAGAATTTGAGATTTCATCAGATATAATTACTCAATGACATTACCATCTACTACATATCATGTAGTTCTCTTTTATAAACAATTATTCATTTTCTCCAGCACATTTAATGCACTTAAATTCCTAAAAATGAGTTTTGTTGATAAAATGGAAAATCTGTTCCATTACGAAGTCAAGTTTATTTTTCTTTAAATGTTCAGTAAAGTAGGAGAACACAACTAGAACAAAAATGATGATTCCATTAACATAGACAGATAAATGAGTTAGTTTCAGAACAAAACAAGACATGCTTCCTCAAGGGACCAAATCCTCCTGAACATATGTATGTGACTATATTAAAACAGTTGACTAAGATTACAAAAATATGGCAGCTTTTTCCAAAAAAATCGCACCACATCTGTCCAGAGTTTGTGTATGGAATTGACAACCTATAGTTCTGATCTTTGGCTTTACATGTATGGCTCCCACATGGAATTGCAGTAGCCCTAACAATATATGGTCCAACTAGGAGTGGACACAGCTAATTGATGACTGATATGCAAAAATTGCTAGCTTTGCAGCAGTGAAGAGTTATGATATCATCCCTGGTGGTGTAGGGAAGTAAAGGGAATCATAATATTAACCCCTTAGTGACCGAGCCAATTTTGACCTTAATAACCAAGCCAAATTTTTTAATTCTGACCAGTGTCACTTTATGAGGTTATAACTCTGGAACACTTCAACGAATCCCACTGATTCTGAGAACTTTTTTTATGACTTATTGTACTTCATGACAGCGGTAAAATTTATTCAATATAACTTGCGTTTATTTGTGAAAATATCAGAAATTTGTCGAAACATTTGAAAATGTCATTTTCAAACTTTTAATTCTTATGCCCTTAAATCAGAGAGATATGGCACACAAAATAGTTAATAAAGAACATTTCTGACATGTCTACTTTACATCAGCACAATTTTTGAAATAGGGTTAAAGTTGACTAGAGATTTCTAATTTTTACAGCAAAATTTACAAAACTATATTTTTAAGGACCACCTCACATTTAAAGTGACTTTGGGGGGCTATATGGCAGAAAATACTCAAAACTGGACACAATTCTAAAAACTGCACCCCATAAGGTACTGTAAACCATATTCAATAAGTTTATTAACCCTTCCAGTGCTTCACAGGAGCTAAAGCAATGTAAAAGAAAAATCTTACTTTTCACAAAAATGTTACAAATTTGTAATTTTCATAAGGGTAACAGGATGAAATGGATCCCAAAATTGGTTGTGTAATTTCCCCTGAGTATGCCTATACTCAATATGTGGGGGAAATCAACTGTTTGGGCACAGGGCCAGGCTCGGAAGGGAAGGCGCGAAGTTTGACTTTTTGAATGCAAAAACGTATGGAATCGAGACTTGTCACGTTTGGACAGCCCCTGATGTTCCAAAACAGTGGAAACCCCCCCACAAGTGACCCGATTTTGGAAACTAGACCCCTTAGGGAACTTATCTAGATGTGTCATGAGCACCTGGAACCCCCAGGTGCTTCACAGAAGTTTATAACGTAGAGCTGTGAAACTAAAAAAAAAAAAAATCACATTTTACCCACAAAAATGTACTTTTAGCCCCAAATTGTTTATTTTCACAAGGGTAACAGGAGAAAATTGACCAAAAAATGTGTTGTGCAACAACAATACACCACATGTGGAGGAAAACCACTATTTGGGCGCACAGCAGGGCTCGGAAGGAAAGAGTGAATTTTGGAATGCAGACTTTGATGGAATGATATACGGGTGTCATATCACATTTTGAGAGACCCTGATGTGCCTAAACAGTGAAAAAAATAAATAAATTGTAAACTACACACCTCAAGAATTTTATCCAGGGAAGCAGTGAGCATTTTGAACCCACAGGTACTAAACAGAATTTGAAAACATTAGGTAGTCATATTGAATATTTTTCACAAAAATATTGTTTTAGCCCCAAATTTGTAATTTTCACAGTGGGTAATAGGAGAAAATGGACCCCATAATTTTTGCACAATTTGTCCCGAACGTGACTATATCCCATGTGTGGTCAAAAACTTCTGCTTGGGCACATGGCAGGGCTAGGAAAGGAAAGAGCACTATTTGCCTGAGATAGATTGTGAATTCTATGTCGCATTTGAATAGCCCCTGACATGTGAAAAGAGCAGAAACCCTGCATAAGTTACTCTATTTTGGAAACTAGACCGCTTAAGGAATTGATCTAGGCATACCTGGAAAAAATGGAAAAAAGATAAAAGATAAAACACCGCGCTGAAAAAGTTTTATAATCAGATGGCCCAACCAGGGGGAATCTGACTTGGGAGGTACCGTAGGTTGGACCACTTACTTGTTTGAATTAGCTGACATGGTTAATGGTTGCTAAGAGGTAGTGCCTCACCTACAGTGCCTAAAATGAATTAATACTTTATTAATAACAATAATTTATATTAATAATTTAGTTGGATGGTAATATGTAGCTGCTAGTTCTACTTACAGAAGAATAGAGAGTGTAGACGTGCTTTGGTGCAGAGCCCCTAGGAGAATAGTGTGGCTTGGAGCGGTCCTGGGGTTGACCGTCAGTCATACACATAATAATCTTGATCTCTAGCTGAATAAAGGGTATTGTTAAATTTTGATCACTGAATAGGTCTTCAAGTGATAATTTAGCTAGGTGATATACTTACTAGAGAATACTTAACATTGACCAAGAGGTGGAGATAGGACATGAAGACATGAGAAAAAAAAAAGTGCCCAGGATTTATCTGGATATCAGAAATGCTAGTGCAGAATGTCACTAGAAATAGTTAAAACAAATTTGTTAATTGGTTTCCAATAAAATAAAATAGAATGGAATGAAAAAGAGGTGAGTGTAGCAATTTGGTAAATTACTGCTGACGGCAAGGTGCTGGTTGTTCCAAGCTGGGGAAATAGGTGTTGGAGCAGACAATAAGAGGCTGAAAATGCCTGGAGGCTGCTAGAGGAACCCGTAATTACAGTTGGAGGTTGCTTGAGAGCCCAGTGATAATGTACCTACGTCAGCCCTGACGAAGAGGGATTGTTTTTTCCTCGAAACGCGTTGGTTAGCTGACTATCCCGGCACCTGTCCTCCCTGTTTCATGACGTCACGGTAGCTCCGCCCCTCCCCTTCGCCCCCTGAGCTCTGGTGTTGCTTCCGGCCCGAGCACAACAGGCATTGGCGCTTCAGCTTATCCGGCGGTGAGCTCATTCCAGCGGGTTTCACAGCTCATTACCTCAGCAACTTTCAGACGAAGTCAGCGTCTCGGCTCCAGAGGCCATCACCGGACGCAGGTACATTACATGGTAATTGCACAAATGGAGGAATTGGAACCCCTCACTAACTTGGATCTCCTAAGGCAATGTGCCCCTGATCAGAAATAGCAGCGTTTTGGATGCAGCATATTTTCGCTTTATCCAAAAATCCAAAAGGGTGTCTTCTAATCACGCAGTTAAATCCGCATGTGTTCAATGAACCATGTGGATTTACTGCATCTAATGAACGACTATGGGTGAGACTACACAGCGGAGACACCAGTCTCAGCTGCAGATAATTGACATGCTGCGGCTCGTAAACCTTTCTATAAATCCCATCCATTGTGCTTCTAATGTAGAACACAGCGTTTTGGATGCAGCGCAGGTAGCTGCGACCAAAATGCTGCTGTTCCTGATCGTGAACACATACCCTAACAGTTTTGTCTCTCAGCTTGATAGTGGTGCTCAGATTCCTTTTGACATCCATGGTGCTTATATCCTTGATCAGATTTTTGGACTCCTGAGACTCCTTTAGAGTTATTGTCTTGTTAGTTTAAAAGGAAAAAGTGTGTCCTCTCAGCTGTTATCAAGCAGCCTCTATATCTCATACCTCAGTAGTTTTAGTACCCTTGATCAGATCCCTTTTGGGAAAGAATATTATTTGGATGTCCAAATGGAAGATTTCACCAACCCCAGTAGATCCTTTTCGTTCTTCAGAAAATTCTTTAAAGTTGATTATTTGGTAGTCCAAACAGACATAGTTGCCATCTCAGCTAGTTGATGCCATGGCAGCTTCTATGTTAACCTCTCAATTATGCCCTTTTGTCAGACACTTTTTGGACTCCTAAAATTTCTTTAGAGGTATTATTTGATTGACTAAACAAGGATGGTGGTCCCCATGGCAGTTACTAATTCTCTTACCCTGATAGGTATGCCCTTGATCAGATCCAGTTAAAATTATTGGAATTTAGAAACAAGAATCTATTATCTATGGTCATATTTAGCACAATATTTATGTTGAGAGTAGATTTGCATATCTGGACAAGGTTGTTTTGACTACTATTTCTTCTTCCTTATCCACTTGGTTTTAAGTATCACTAACGAATCTTTCAATAAACAAGGTGTGGATGGGATCAACCTTTACAAAGAAAGCCATAGAGGAAGGCCACCAGGGATATATTTCTTCTCTGTAGCACAATTAATGGTTGCTCGAGCAGCGTTGCTGGCCTTCCCTGCTGACCCCATGGCAGTTCCTTATTCTCTTACCCTGGTAGTTATGTCCTTGATCGGATTCCAGTTAAAATTATTGGAATTCCGAAACAAAAATGTAATATCTATAGTCATATTAAGTGCAACCTTTATGTAGATATAAGAGTAGATTGTAGATTTTGAATGGCTTGTTTTGACTACTATATGGGCTGTGCATCTTGTCTATATATGTTTCCAAGATGCTGGTACAAAACAGCCAGGCTTTGGTCATGCTGTACAACTGTCAATTTTGAGACTTGTTGGCACATAGAGAGGTGAAATGCTAGAGTTAGGGACCATCTTGATTTGGGTGCACCTTGTCGTGGTGGGATGGCTTTCACGCTTTCTTGATCAAAGTTTTCTCAACTAAGTACCCTATGTTATTCACATTTATTTATTTACTTAATGCAGGGATTTTTCTCATTGTTCTTATGGTGGATTGTGTCTGTTAATGGCAACAGTGAGAATGTGCACCTACACATTTCACTTATACCAACAGGTGTGCAGGCCCATTTATTTGGTTTTACCATTTCTTCTTCTCGTCTAGTTGGTTTTAAGTATATCTAACAAATTGTGATGGACGGGCCAAACTTTAAAAAAAGTTTGGTTCTGGTACCAGAACGTTACCCGAAATTGAACCCGAACCTGGACTCCATTCAAATAAAAGGGGGGCCCGAACATCTGGCATTTCCAACGCTGTCATCTGTATGACAGCTGGAGAAACACCGACTCTGATTGACAGATGACATTGTGTGAGCCAGCAGCTGTCACCGGTGGTGAAAAGGTTACCTCCAGTCACAGGTGTTGTCTGATGAGAGTACTACTCTTATCATTGTACGACTGGTCTTGATGATGGCCAGCGCCTGTCCATTTACCTATTAAATGAATAAACAGCAAAAAAAATGGTGTGGTGTCCCCTCTATTATTGATAACCAATGCAAGCAAAACCGACTACTGTGGGCTGCAGTCCTCAGCTGTCAGTTTCACCTTGGCTGGTAATCAAAAATAGAGTGGTCCCAATGCCCTATGCCATTCCCATGTCATTATTTATTTAATTTACGTCAATACATGACATGGCTGTAATTGAGCCGGAAGTGCCCACACAGTAAAGCTTGTTTATTGGCTGCGTTGCAGCCTTTCAACAAGCTTTGTTTAGGCTGACGAAGCTGAACAGTAACACGGACTTCCAGGAGAAGTCTGTGTTCGGGGTCCATGCACAGACCTCGAACTTCACCGTTCGGCTTCGCCCATATCTACTAACGAACCTTCCAGGAAACATGGTTTGAACCTTGAATGGGATCAAACTTCACAAATGAAGCCATAAATGAAGGCTATCAGGGACATCTTTCTTTTTTTAGCGCAATTAATGGTTGTTCAAGTAGTGTTGGTGGCTTCCTTAGTTGACCCTATGGCAGTTCCTACATCCCTTACCCTTTTAGTTATGCATTTAATCAAAACCCTTTAAAATGAGAATTTACAACCAGAAATCTTTGAATGGTCACCTCAAGCACAAACCTTCATGTGGACATGAGAGTAGAACGTATGCTTTGTTGTCCTGGACCATATTTTGATTGTCACCTTTCCCTCTTTATCCACTTGTTTTTCAGTATCTCAACAAAACCTCCCAAACAGATTGGGAAGTAACCATGGATGGGAGATTTAAAGGAAATGAAATAATGAGATTAGCTTTCAAAGAGGAAGCCATAGAGGAAGGCCATCAGGGACATCATTTTCTCTATAGCACAATATATGTATCAAAGTAAAAAAAAAAATTAAAAAGTTATATTTCACTCTTCAGAAAGCCACTTTTTGCTTGAGTGATGAAGGGTGGCCATATATCTCCTACTCATCTCTTGTCTCTTTATGACGACTCACGTGCCTTCTAATAAAGCGGTGAAGGTTGCTTTGCATTTCCACCCCCCCCACAATGATGACAGGAGGGAGAAGGGGGGTGACAGCGCTGGGGGCTTATTTCTGACAGAGGAGGACTGAAGTCTGTAGGAACATGAAGCTACAAACGGAAGCAAACGAACCAATTAAGGTGAAAATAAAAAGAGATGATCAGGATGGATGACGCTTCTCGTCAGAGAGAAGTCACAGAGTGAGGCAGCGGGCGTTGGAATTCAATCCGTGCTCATTAAATCCTGCATAGTGACACGCAAAGAAAGGGACGCGCCAACCGGCATCCCTTCTTCTCCAAAAACAGCCACTAACAAGCACTTAACCCTTTCTAGCCTGCTATGAAAAGGCTTCTCAAAAATAGCTTATGTTTCCGACTTGTTTTTCTGTGTCCAATGGGTTCTCTGATGGTGTTTATTGGGACAATTAACCTAACCTTTCAGCTGCATGGCATTTATTGCTTAATATGGAGCCTCAGAGATATCCGTACAATCTGAAATGCAGGTTATACAGAGTATATGTGTATCTGTACCAGGTTCCCCCTTCTATATTCGTTCTATGTTACAAAACCACCCATTAGGCACCAGGATTTAGGTGAAAGTGCAACCTTTTTACCCCAAACTGGTCCTACAGGAACATAAATTGTTACATTTTAAGAATTGCCTTTAGGTTTCATAAAGAAGTGATCCCCATAAACAGTGTCACATGTAATACCCCCATAATAGGTGTCAGACAAAGTACCCCCATTGATATGTCAGGAAGCGTGCTGTGATGATCCACACTGCCTGTGGACAGGGATCACTCGCTTACAGTGGTGGCCAAAAGTATTGGCACCCCTGCAATTCTGTCAGATAATACTCAGTTTCTTCCTGAAAATGATTGCAAACACAAATTCTTTGGTATTATTATCTTCATTTAATTTGTCTTCAATGAAAAAACACAAAAAGAATTGACTTAAAGCCAAATTGGATATAATTCCACACCAAACCTAAAAACGGGGGTGGACAAAAGTATTGGCACAGTTTGAAAACTCATGTGATGCTTCTCTAATTCGTGTAATCACCAGCACCTGTAACTTACCTGTGGCACCTAACAGGTGTTGGCAATAACTAAATGACACTTGCAGCCAGTTAACATGGATTAAAGTTGACTCAACCTCTGTCCTGAGTCCTTGTGTGTACCACATTGACCATGGAGAGAAGAAAGAAGACCAAAGAACTGTCTGAGGACTTGAGAAACCAAATTGTGAGGAAGCATGAGCAATCTCAAGGCTACAAGTCCATCTCCAAAGACCTGAATGTTCCTGTGTCTTCCGTGCGCAGTGTCATCAAGAAGTTTAAAGCCATGGCACTGTGGCTTACCTCCCTAGATGTGGAAGGAAAAGAAAAATTGACGAGAGATTTCAACGCAAGATTGTGCGGATGGTGGATAAAGAACCGCGACTAACATCCACACGAGTTCAAGCTGCCCTGCAGTCCGAGGGTACAACAGTCTCAACCCGTACTATCCGTCGGCATCTGAATGAAAAGGGACTGTATGGTAGCATACCCAGGAAGACCCCACTTCTTACCCCGAGACATAAAAAAGCCAGGCTGGAGTTTGCCAAAACTTACCTGAGAAAGCCTAAAACGTTTTGGAAGAATGTTCTCTGGTCAGATGAGACAAAAGTAGAGCTTTTTGGGAAAAACCATCAACATAGAGTGTACAGGAAAAAAAAAGAGGCATTCAAAGAAAAGAACACGGTCCCTACAGTCAAACATGGCGGAGGTTCCCTGATGTTTTGGGGTTGCTTTGCTGCCTGTGGCACTGGACTGCTTGACCGTGTGCATGGCATTATGAAGTCTGAAGACTACCAACAAAATTTGCAGCATAATGTAGGGCCCAGTGCGAGAAAGCTGGGTCTCCCTCAGATGTCATGGGTCTTCCAGCAGGACAATGACCCAAAACACACTTCCAAAGCACTATAAAATGGTTTGAGAGAAAGCACTGGAGACTTCTAAGGTGGCCAGCAATGAGTCCAGACCTGAATCCCATAGAACACCTGTGGAGAGATCTCAAAATGTCAGTTTTGAGAAGGCACCCTTCAAATATCAGGGACCTGGAGAAGTTTGCCAAAGAAGAATGGTCTACAATTCCAGC
Source organism: Oophaga sylvatica (assembly GCA_033576555.1). Lineage (NCBI taxonomy): Eukaryota > Metazoa > Chordata > Amphibia > Anura > Dendrobatidae > Oophaga > Oophaga sylvatica. The sequence goes on along the minus strand of JARQOD010000003.1, from coordinate 69,652,803 downwards.
AGAGCATTGTAAGAAACTCATTGATGGTTACTGGAAGCGGTTGTTCACAGTTATTTTGGCTAAAGGTTGTGCAACCAAGTATTAGGCTGAGGGTGCCAATACTTTTGTCCACCCTGTAAGGTTTCACTCACTCGGCTGCTTCAGAGGTAATTCAGGAGACACTTTCTTATGCAAAAAGTCTTTAGGTTTATTGCATCATAAACCATATGGTAACATACAATACACTCTTCAATGCTTCAGCTCCTGCCTGGAGCCTCGCTCTTCAGTCACAGAGACCTCTCTGTAATGTCCTGCCTTGGACACATGGAAGCCTGTCCACACTGGCAGACTCCCACACATTCTCTCACAGGTGCCCAGTTCACTCAGTTACATAGCCGTAACCCCGCGCACAGGTGAGGTCAGGATCACATGGTTAGGATCACATGGTTATGACCTCACCACAGGTCCTTTTGATACACAAACAACGACAGGCTTTATCTTGGGTATTCAGACACATACCCTTGGGTGGGTTTGTAGGTGACTGGACCCACCCAGCTCTCCTAGTCACCTGGAAGCCTCCCAATATATAGCACAACTCTCAGCAGTAGATCTGCTGAACAAAACATGCTCAGGCTTCCATCACAGGGCCACCCACCTCTGTGATACATAACGTCCATCCATCACATGCCTCCATGCATATCCCGAGGGCCATACACAGTGCCCCCTAGCTGCATCAGGGGTCATTACACCACAACCCCCTTTTTTAGGTTTGGTGTGTAATTATATCCAATTTGGCTTTAGGTCAATTCTTTTTGTGTTTTTTCATTGAAGACAAATTAAATGAAGATAATAATACCAAAGAATTTGTGTTTGCAATTATTTTCAGGAAGAAACTGAGTATTATCTGACAGAATTGCAGGGGTGCCAATACTTTTGGCCACCACTGTAGCTGGTCTTAGAGATAAACACTGGCACGCTCAGGGTTAAAACAACAGTCCTTTTGGTTTATTGTTCACCAGTATGCAGCATTCATTATACAAATCACAGTCTTCATGACCCCGGTCATCATCCACACGGACCCCTGTCCGTTACCTGTTGGTGCCGCAGGTTCTCAGACACCTCTTCACCTCAGAGGCATCTTACACAAAACACAGTCCTCATGACCCCGGTCATCATCCACACAGACCCCTGTCCGTTACCTGCTGGTGTCGCAGGTTCTCAGACACCTCTTCACCTCAGAGGCGTCTAATTCACATCTCTGACGGACCCCGATCCGTCTCTCTCACGGTTTCCAAGACCGTCCTATTGCTGGCTCAGACTCACCAGGACTGCTTCCCAGTCTGTGGAACGTCCAGCTTGGACGTCAGGGAGCTCTGTCCAGCCTGACAGACTCCCAACTCTCCACACAGACTCAGTCTCAACACTCTCTCACACTCTCTCAGAGACTTCTCTCAGTCTCAGACAGACTACCCCCACCATGTGCCAAACAATCCCTTACATACCTGTAACCACTCTCACAGGTGAGGTATGGAGCACATGGTCTGGTCACATGTTCATGACCTCATCACAGGTCCTTCACAAACTCACAACCACCAGTGGGCGGTGTATATGTGGTTAGCTCGTCCCACCCAGCTCACAAGCTAACCCTGTAAGCCACCCTACAAAATAAACAACTCTTATGGGACTACAAGTCCCAGAACAACATTCCTGGCTTACAGCGTTAAGGAGCTCTGCGACACATACCTGCCATTTACAACCATGCCGGGGACTGTCTTTCCATCCAAAACACGCCTCCATGCATATCCCGAGGAGCATATATAAGTCGCACACAACCAGGGTTATAGGGCACTCGGCACCGAGCCTGTTGAAGTCTATGGGGAATGTCACAAGTAGCACAGTTCGGTCCGTTGCCCTGGGCGCTCATACAAAGGGGGATATTTACAGGGGATTGTAGTAATTGTTCGTGATGCCATCTGTGGTCTCTGATCAGGGTGACCAGCGCTGCAGGGTGAATCCTCAGAGGGGTTGTTACTGGGCAGCAAGATGTTAAGTCTTCCACAGGTAAGACTAGTCCCTCTAAGTATATGGCGGTGCAGGGTGCAGGCAATAAGGCAGACACACACGTCAGTCTCTTTCCATACCTTTACTGGTGGTATTTGCAGGTATGTCCCGGGAAGCTGCTCAGGGTGGAGGATGCACATCCAGGTAATCACTGAGTAGGTTTAAGGCCTCCTTTCTCTTTAATGTGTGTGAGTCCTAACTTGCGTGAAGCGAAGTTTAACTCTGTATAGAACAGCTATGCCCGGCCGACATTGTGGTGGAGCCTTCTTTTGGCAAGAACTAAGTCTTTATATGCAGCGTCCCGCTAGACTCCAGTTCTCCCTGACCCTGGTTACGTATCAGCACTATAGGGCCCCTCTGCGACTTGAAGTCCAGCAGGGATTCCGGTTTTCTCCTATTAGCCGTGAAGGTTCTAGCAAGACTTCGGACCCGGCGTCCGGTTAAGCAGAGTGGAGACAGCAAAATGTTGCTATAACGCCTCGGTCACTCTTTCCCTTTTGTCACCACTCGCCCGTCGCCCTACTCTCACCCTTAACATAAGCACGGGTAGCAGTAGGTGTAGTCGTCAGCTTTCTTCCTTCCACAGCTCACTGACCGTTTCTCAGTCAACTCGATGTTCCGATAACTGTAGTCCCCTTCCTTCTTTTCCTTCCTAGACTCTGTCCAGAGCAGCTTTCAGGACCTTTCGTCAGACTGAATACAAGCCCGCTCCGAGAGTCACTTTCCACCTTCATAGGGTACTAACAGTCAAGATGTTCTGAGATAACAGCTTGCAATCTTTCGTCCTCTGTCTCGTCTGACAGGAATCAACTCTGACAGGAACTAGCTCTGACAGGAAATCTCCGTCTGTCTGGCTAGTATGACTCACTCCTGAATCACTCCAAGACTAACTGAACTGAACTGAACTACTGCTAACGTCTCCCACACCCTTAAATACTCTAAAGGGGCTCCCTCTGGTGGCAATCTAGGGAAGTGTGGAGATGTGAATGAATATCAGGTTTTTGTAATTACCTTTCTGTGCATTCTCCAGGGAACATGTGTACCAAGCGCAGCTGGGCCACACATATACAGCGCCCCCTAGCTGCATCATGGGTGACAACACCACATACCTCCCCCCTCTGTTCAAACTTGTGGGATTGAACACCTATTCCAAACCGAGGGCCTCGAGACAGGGCACCCATGTCACCTTGCCCTACAAGTCGAGGGGATTGTCTCAGTCGATTTTGGGCACCATTCACCATCACTCCTTTGTTAGGCCTCCCCCGCCCCCAGCGGTCAATATGTCGGCCTTGTCTTTCTGTCTGTCACCAGACCCTTTGTATTCGACCCACTATCCATGTGTGGCCCTTCACACAACCTTTCTTTCCATGGCCACCTCCTACGGTTGTTGCGGTCATGAGTCCATCGTCCAGTCGAGCCTACTGGTTGATCCAAGACTGACCCTCTGTCCTTTCGTACGCTACAGGGTCTCCCACTTAGATCACTCAGCCCTGAGCTAACAGAGGTGTCATCTCCTCTAACCCTCATTGCTTCAGATCGCCTACTGCCAGTCCCCAGAGAAGCCTCTCGACTCTCCATATCTCGGGCTGGAAGCAGTCGCCCTCTTCGTTCCAACTCCTGTAGCTGTTCCTTAATCTGCTTTCTTTCCCAGATCAGCTGCTCTACTTCTCGTAAGTACATCACTCGATATTCCAGGAGCATTCGGATGTTCTTAAGGCTCTCCACTGAGCCAACAACAACGAATGGAACCATCTCTTCTTCACCAGCCACCCTGATCTTGCCATCAGCTGGAATCCTCACTCTCTTCACACCGGAACGATTCACTAGTTCCTGCATCACCTTTCCAAGTCTTCCAATGACTTTCCACACCAGATTTCTGGGTACCGGAATTATGTCTTCTACAAAGCCCAGCCAACTTTGAGCTTCCCTCACCAGCTCCAACCGTCGAGCAGCTTTCATATTTCCCAACATGATCATCTGCTTCGTGCGTAGACATTGAAGATGCATCTCTTTCAGGACAGCCACCCGCTTCTCTGTGACTTCCCTATCCGCCAGTATCACCAACAGGTTCGTCTCTGGTGCCCAGTTCACACTATAGGCTTTTACTGCCTTTTTAAAGGGCTCATGCACACCCTTGCTGGCACAGGCTTCTCGCATGTCTTTGGGTACCTCCATCACACACTTAAAGAGCGAAGCCTCATTCTCTTCCTGATTTACCTCGGACACTTCTCTCAAGACATCTGCCACGACCGGATAACTGTCTTGTTCAGCTCTTAGCTCAAAATCTTCCTGAGACTTACATTCTTCAAGGCCCCTTGCCAAGATGGGCACTGGCAGCTCCGTCTTGTTAACACTCGGGCACGGTCGCTGTAAGTCTTCGACCACCAACTTCTTCTCGTGCAAAAGACTTCTTACTGCTTCTCTAAGCACTTCCACATCTTCCCTTAAGGTCTAATTCACACTTTGCCATGTTGCCAGGTGATCTCTGAGCTCAGAGACTTCCTTCTTCAGCTCATCCACTCTGTGCTCAGCAGTTTGTCTCCAGGCCTTTTCTTGTTCGACCTGCTCTTGAATGGTCTTTAGTTTGGGCCGTAAATCAGCATACTTTTGCTTCTCACCAGGCAACTTTTTAGCAAGCTCCTGGCACTCCTGTGCTTTCTCTCCAAACAGAGCCTTGATGGCCGCAAACTCGGACTCCAGGTGGTGCACCTGCTCCAATTGCACGGAGTTGGCGACTTCCATATCTGACCCCTTCAACTTTTCTTGAGGCTCTGCCCGGTCATCCTCAGGTACCTCTCAACACTTTGTACCTTCAGAGAGCTCCATACTCTCCAGCCCTTCAGTGTCTGGAAGAGTACTCACATCTTGCACTAACGCACCAGTCACAGTTTTTTCTTTATTAACATCCTCAGTGCGTACATTGTGTTCAGGCTCTTTGCATCCTTTACATCTCCGACGACGGGAGGACTTTTCCTCCTTGTGGGGCCCTTCATTACTGTACTCCTTTTTTCTCTTAGAGTCACAGTTACCCCTGGAGTCTGAGTCACACCCTACAGTATGGTGCACCCTCCAGTTACCCTCTAACTGGGTGTCAGCTCCAGACATCTTATCTACCACATCACCATCAGTCATTCGGTGGCACACGTTAGGAGACATCATGTCCGTAAGTTGGGCAGACGCACGCTTTCCCCTTGCATCACCATCTGAATGGGAGTCACCACCACTCGGTTGGTCATGTTGGAACCAGCAGTCCCTACTTCTAACCGTGTCGGACCCCTCTGCTAAGTCACCGAGTTGGTCAGACCCGTCCAAGATGGGGACTGGCAGCTCCGCTTGTTAACACTCGGGCACGGGCGCTGTAATCTTCGACCACCAACTTCTTCCGGGCAAAAGACTTCTTACTGCTTCTCAACACTTCCACATCTTTCCCTTTAAAGGCAAAATTTACACTTTGCCATGTTTCCAAGGGGATCCCCTGAGCTCAGAGACTTCCTTCTTCAGCTCATCCCTCTGTCTCAGCAGTTTTCTCCAGGC
>JARQOD010000003.1:69485366-69647129 GCA_033576555.1 Oophaga sylvatica | reverse complement strand
ACGCCCCTTTGTCTCTCAGGTCAGTAAGGGAACTGCACCTAGAGCAAATGGCCGCCGGGGAGAATGTCCTGTTACCCATTGGGTATTCTAAGATTCGTAATCAGAGTAAAAGCCCAAAATTAATTTTATGGTTTAATTGCCTTAAGAGCGCACTAGATAATTACAGAACTATACAGTAAGCTATACAACAAAATTACAGTGGGTTTGCAGTCAGAGTAAAATACAACAATAATGGTACAAGGCTTAGAGGTATTAAGCTAGAGGTCAATTTTACCAGGCTGTAGGTTGCATGTGGACGCCGGGAGCCCTGCGGTCCACAGGTAAGAATCTTAGTTGCCGGACAGTCCCCAAAACGTGTGCCGCTGCTCCCTTGGCAGATCTGTCCCCTGTTCCTTCTTAGATCATCATCGTCTTGTTCTTCTGTGTGAATAGAGAGAGTCTGCCATGCGCTCACAGTTCTTAAACTTGCTAGGTTCCTCCCCTCGGTGTCTGAGGGGGGCTAATAATCTCCACCCTTCAGCTCCCTGCAGAATTTATTCCCAATACCTAAGAAAGGGGTTAACTTTCTCCAGGACGATCGGATCAGGACAAGAGAGGTACCAGTGAATGCAGTTTGTTTTGCCTGTCACGTGGAGATCAAACATGGCCCGATTGGCCCTCCACAGTGACCAAATCTCTATATCTCAGGTCCCCGAGCCATCACCGACTCGGGAGTCGCACTGTCAGATGTGCGAGGTCCGCAGGATCACGAAGATATTTTTTATGAGTCTGTACCTCGAAAGACGTGCTCATAATTCATAATCCTAGAACGGCATCGTAGTGGCTGGGAGAGACAATGGATGTGTTTTCTGTGTCTAGCTGACAGGTATAATCTAATTGAAGCCCCCAAGCATCTCTAGGCCCCATGCTGGCGTGGCTCCTGACTCAAGCTTTGAAGTCCGGTTTTGGCCTGATCTACTTAGCATACAAAAAGACCTTGTTATTCAACAGTGGAGCACTAAATCTTGTTTTCTTCAATATGCCTACAGGCCATGGGGGTTAGGAGCAGTTAGCTGCCTGTGGCTCTGTGAACTCAGACAAAATGGCACCTAGGACAGGCCAAGCTCAGACATGAGGCGAGCATTTTGCCCTATATCCAAGATGGTGGCTGTTCCTTCATCACAGACCCACGCTGTGCATGCTTAGGATACCCAAACTACAGTTTGAGAAACAATGTTTTAGCACATTCAATGGAACTATGCATATTTTATGATTATGTAAATAAGATGAGAAATTTATTTAAAGTATAAATACACCCATCGGGCCTGTAGTGTTTATTTTTCCCTAAAAGTATAATAAAACATATGGTGAAGATTTATGCACGCGGAGAGAGCTTTCTCGGCATTTATTCATATGTTATCTTAGGGACTTCTGTAATAGAATTCATCTTGGCAGAATGTTCCAATGATTATACAGAAATATGCTAAAGTAAATCTACGATGGTGCGACCAATCATTATATATTCTCAATATGGACACAGCCATAGACAAAATTGAGTGGATCGTCATTTAGAGTGATGGCCCCTGAGAATCACTGCAATATTTTCTCTTGACCATCTATAGAATGTCAGGATCTTCATGCGTCTCTATGTATATTGGATCACTGTATCTCATTTTCTGCCAAGATCTAATATTCTCCCAAACACTTGTGGACATGCAAGTTTAGAACTGTTGAGATGGCCAGCAGATGGATTCACTTGGTTGATAATTGATTTGGCCATAAAAGTTGGGTAAATGTGATTTTGCCAGGATTATCCAGTTATGTAGAGTGTATTTAGGTCTCTAGTCTCTTCCCTGTTGGAAGATTATGGGGAATGATGGATTGGCCATGTTGGCTTTCAACAAGCTCCACTTTTTGTTCCCGTGTTGGGTAAGTTGCTGTCAGAGGAGGATGAAATTGGCTTATCCAGGGATGATCAGCCGTAGACTAGGAGGACAGATAACAGGTTTTGGAGAGGGTTGTTAGTCAAAGTGGCCAGATAAGTAGCAATATATAGATATTATCCTGATTAAACTTAGCTATAAACATATTTTTTGTGTGGACCTTATCAATGGAGTTCTTATTGGGCAAAGCATGTATTTCCAATGGACCCAATCATTTTGTCCTCCGTGTTTTGGACAAAATGATTGGGTCAGCGCAAATTTTTTAAATTGCTCTCCATAAATAAATAAAATGGGGCCGATAGCTGTTGGCTAATCACACATCTATAAACATCTTGATAAAAAAAATTGAATTATTGTCATTGCTCTATTATTATTTAGATTATACCAAAATAACAGTTGACTGATCTTGAGCACGAAAGTCACAGTCAACCATTGGAATCAAGTGTTTACTTATTTGTACTATATCGTCTGATCACGTCCTCTCCTGGGACGCCCCCTCCCCCCATGGCCTGTTCCTCTTTCTGCGGAGGCCCTGGACTCAGCAGGCTGGATTCCCTTAGGTGCCCTACACTTCCCATAGCAGCCCCTCCCTCCACCTCTGAGCTCTCCCCCGCAGTCTCCTCACCTGTCCTCACTGTGAGCCCTGTGTGTGTAGTGTCAGTGCATGGCTTACCATCAGGTATCACTCCCTCCTCCACTGTTGGAGGCACATTCAATACATTAACATTAGCATTCACAGTAGAGTCATGACATTCTTGGGGAACCGAACTTAGGGATTCAGTGGCCACATACTGGGACACTAGCCGCCCCAAATCGGTCCCAAGTAACACATTGGCAGGAATATTTGGCATTACTCCCACCTCCCGCATCCCCCTCCCGGCGCCCCAGTCCAAATACACCTTGGTGACGGGCAGCGCCGGTTCAACGCCTCCAATTCCGGAGACGGAAAGGGTTTTCCCAGGCACCAAGTCTTGAGGGGACACCACCTCAGGACGTACCAGGGTTCGTTCAGCGCCTGTGTCACGCGGTCCCATGACCGCTGAGCGGCCGATGGTGACGGGTTGGTAATTGTCCAGGGACCTCCCACCACCCCCTCCCACACTCAAAACAGTGGACGGCTTCTGGGACAGGGACGGGAACTAATGGCGCTGGGGACACGCAGCCTTAAAGTGTCCCGGCTGGTTGCAATGATGACAACGTCTGGGTTCTGTTCCTGGCTTGGAGAGGGCAGCAGGGGGTACACTCCTTGCATTCTGGGGGCTGGATATGGGGCCGGGGCAGGATTGGGCTTACCCCTCTCCAGGTGCTGCTGGCAGGCTTCTTCGGCTCAGGCGCCCTGTTGTTGGCATACTCGTCTGCCAGGTCGGCTGTAGCAGAAGCCCCCTTTGGTTTCCGGTCACGAAGGAACTGCTGGAGGTCCTCTGGGCAGTTCCACAAGAACTGCTCCGTGACAAACAGTTCCTGGACCTCCTGGTGGGTGGTGAGCTCTAGACCCGAGGTCCAGTGCTTTGCAGCTCTCAGCAGGCCCGCATGTGGTCAGTCCAGGTGTCCTTTGTACCCCGCTGCAGGCTTCGGAACTTCCTGCGGTACGACTCCGGGGTGAGGTTGTAGTGCTGGATCAGGGCCCGCTTGATACTGTTGTAGTCCTGCTCCTCCCCGGCAGGTAAGTCCCCCAGAACTTCCAGGGACTTACCCCTCAAACGGGGGGTCAGGTACCTTGCCCACTGATCCAGGGCCAGATGATGTTGGAGGCAGGTCTTCTCAAAGGCCAGCAGAAAGGAATCTAGGTCTCCATCCTTTTCAAGCAAGGGAAAGTCCTCCGCCCGGACCTTGGAAGCCTTGGTCTCCAGTGGGGCTGGAGCATCCAGCGGGAGCCCGTGCTGAGCCATCTCCAGTCGGTGCCGGCGCTCCGCAGCTTCACGGCGCTTCGCAGCCTGCAGCACACGTTCTGCATGCTCACGCTCTGCTGCTTTTTCTGCTGCTACCAGGAGTCTGTCATGGGCGGCATCATTACCAGCCTCGAGCTGTGCCATAGCCATATCTTAGGGACTTCTGTAGTAAAATATTTAGAGTTGAGAGTCCTCAGTGGTTGATACCTTTTAATGGCTAACTAAATGACTTCTGTAGTAGAATTCATCTTGGCAGAATGTTCCAATGATTATACAGAAATATGCTAAAGTAAATCTACGATGGTGTGACCAATCATTATATATTCTCAATATGGACACAGCCATAGATAAAATTGAGTGGATCGTCATTTAGAGTGATGGCCCCTGAGACGAATCACTGCAATATTTTCTCTTGACCATCTATAGAATGTCAGGATCTTCATGCTTTTCTATGTATATTGGATCACTGTATCTCATTTTCTGCCAAGATCTAATATTCTCCCAAACACTTGTGGACATGCATGTTTAGAACTGTTGAGATGGCCAGCAGATGGATTCACTTGGTTGATAATGGATTTGGCCATAAAAGTTGGGTAAATGTGATTTTGCCAGGATTATCCAGTTATGTAGAATGTATTTAGGTCTCTAGTCTCTTCCCTGTTGGAAGATTATGGGGGAATGATGGATTGGCCATGTTGGCTTTCAACAAGCTCCACTTTTTGTTCCCGTGTTGGGTAAGTTGCTGTCAGAGGAGGATGAAATTGGCTTATCCAGGGATGATCAGCCATAGACAAGGAGGACAGATAACAGGTTTTGGAGAGGGTTGTTAGTCAAAGTAACCAGATAAGTAGCAATATATAGATATTATCCTGATTAAACTTAGCTATAAACATATTTTTTGTGTGGACCTTATCAATGGAGTTCTTATTGGGCAAAGCATGTATTTCCAATGGACAAAATCATTTTGTCCTCTGTGTTTTGGACAAAATGATTGGGTCAGCCCCATTTTTTAAATTGCTCTCCATAAATAAATAAAATGGGGCCGATAGCTGTTGGCTGATCTTGAGCACGAAAGTCACAGTCAACCATTGGAATCAAGTGTTTGCTTATTTGTACTATATCGTCTGATCATGTATCGTCAGTCATCTTTCCCCCGTGCAAAGTGTGTCAAAAGAAAATTGCATTGTCAAGGAACAACACTCCGTTTCCTCCAATCATCAGGTCAATTATGCAGTTGCGCAATTGACTGACAAGTGATGGACTGCAAAACTCTACAATAACAAAAGATACTAGCCTCCACCACCAATGGTTTATACAGGTCGATTGGACACCTGTTACAGATAGCATATTAATTCAGTGGTGCGGTTTAAAGATGTGACGCTGGATACGAGAGGATGTCCAGCGTACAACGCAACACTAGGGAAACACCAGGGAAGATGTACAAGGAAGACCCTGGTGCTAGGGAGCAGGAAGAGGGGTCACATCCTAGCATAAACCTGAGTCTGATCCCTGCATGTACATAGAAGGGTCCTTCCTCCAATGCGCATCGGGCTGCGTGAGTACAGGAGCCATGCCAAAGCATCTCTTCAATGATGAAAATGCCCCTCAGGTGAGGTCGGACCACCTCGAGAAGTCATTAACTTTCTTTGACACATCAGTGAGAGGTTCCTCACTTGTTGAGAAGTTCCGAATAAACTTCCTATATTTGTTGGCAAATCCAAAAAGCGTTGTAAGGCTTTTAGATTTTCTAGAAGATCCCATTCCAGAACTGCACAAACCTTATCTGGGTCCATCAGGAAACCCACAGAAGACACCAGTAAGCCCAAAAATTTAACCTCCTGTACGGATAATACACATTTTTCCAATTTGCCATACAGTTTATTATCCCTTAATGCCTGTATCACCTGCCTGATGTCTGTGTACCTGATGTGTCTTGAGATCTGCTGAGTAGATCAAAATATCATCGAGATAAACTACCACGCATCTACCCACCAGATGACTAAAAATTTAATTGACAAAATGCTGAAAAAAGGCGGGAGCATTACTCAGGCCAAAAGGCATAATAAGGTTTTCATAATGCCCTTCAGGAGTGTTTAAGGCCATTTTCTACTCATTGCCCTCTCTGATACTAATCAGATTATAGGCCCCTCTGAGATCCAACTTATTGAACCATTTAGTACCAAAAATCTGATTAAATTAATCAGGAATGAGTGGAAGTGGATAAGGGTCTTGGATGGTAATTCGATTCAACTCGTGAAAATCTAAACAGGGATGCACACTCCTATCTTTCTTCAGAATGAAGAAGAACCCCGCCACCATAGGACAAGAGTGAGGTCTAATGTGTCCCAAAGCAAGACTCTCAGATGTAATCTTTCATTGCCTGCTTTTTAGGACCAGAAAGGTTATATAATCTGGTGTTGGGTAGTTTTGCTCCTGGGAGCAAGCTAACAGGGCAATCATATGCACGATGAGAAGAAGTTCTTGGCACCCCTTTTCCTAGAATACATCCACAAAATTGGACAGAAAAGAGAGTACAGTTTTAGTGGACACTGTAGAGATAATAGTACTCAGGCAATTACAATTATCCTTCCAGAAATCACTCCACCTAACTATTTTCCTGGACTGCCAGTCAACCACAGGATTATGCATCACCAATAGAGATGAGCGAATTTGATCGGGTCAGGGCTTATTCAGCAAGCTATAGCGCTTACCGAATAACCTGCAGAGGGAACTTGGCTTCCGGGATCGCTCTGGCTGATCAGCTGTTCGGCTCCGCAGCTGCATGTGTCGCGGCTGTATGATAGTCACAACACATGCATGGAGAGCCTGACCCGATCAAAATCGCTCATCTCTAATCACCAAACAGGTAAGACCCAATACAATAGGTGTAGGGAGACCTTCTAAGACATAGCAAGAAAGGATCTCCTTATGAAGAGCCCCTTGGTTTGCGTAAGTTTACATTATCCACGACTTGAGTGAAACTTCCGTGACCGAGAGGTGGCAGAATTGATTGTAAATATGGGCTAACTTTCACCAGCACGCTACAGGAGAGACCATGCATCTGGGTGAACCCAGCATCCACCATATCCAAGAATGCAGAGAGGATCTCAGTTTTTTGTGCCAAAAACCACCTCTGCAGGTAATATAAACTGAGATGTACTGTTGTGACCCGCACCACAATTGTGGGTTACCAGAGCAATGGGGTACTCAGAGCCGAGCCCATGGAAGTCTATGGGGTTGTCACAGGTAGCGGTGGCTCGGTCTGTGGCCCTGGCGGTCAGGCGTATGTTGGGGGGAATATTTACAGGGGATAGGTGTATAACAGTTCGTGACGCCACCTGTAGTTCTCTGATCATTAAGACCAGCGCTGCTGTAGATCTCTGAGGGGATGGTGTGGCAGCTAGATGTCGGGTCCCCTACAGGTGGGACTGGTCCCTCAAAGTCTATGGAATTAATGATGTCGGGTGCAGATAAATAAATCAGCCTCACACCATCCAGCGTCTTTCCATACCTTTTACTTGTCAGATGATAAGGCAGGTCCCAGGGAGGCTGGTCGGGTGGAGGATGTGCTTTGAGACAACATCTGAACAGGTTATGGGCCTCCTTCACTTTCCATATGATGAGTCCAACTAGCATAAAGCTAAGTTCACTCCGGATACTCCAGCTTCTCCAAAGCTGTACTGCCCGGTCAGTTTTGTGGTCGGAGCCTTCCTTTGAGAGGGCTGAGTTCCTACTGTTGTCCTGCATCGACTCAAGGTTCCCACTCTCCCTGACCCCAGTTACGTACCGACACTCCAAGGGCTGCTTTCTGTGACCTAAGGTCCAGTAAGACTCTGGTTTTTCTACCACTACGCCTGAAGCTGTAGTGACACTTCGGTCCCCAGTGACCGGTAACAATGTGCAGGATAGTCCAATCCTTAATGCACTGCTATATCTTCTTCCACTGCGCCCTTCGCCCTGTTCGCGCTTGTAGCATAAGCACTCCTCACTTCCTAAGGTAATGCAAGTCAGTCCCTTCTTGCTTCTTCCTTGGAGCTCGCTACAGATTCTCAGTATTCTTCTAGTTCAGGAGCACGTCGACTGAACTCCACTGTCCTTGGGACAGGAGACTGAAGTTTCTGCTGCTACCTCTTCCTCCCTCCTGCACAGACTGCTCTCACAGACTGAACTGGCCTGTCTCACGACAGGAAACTGACTACTGGCTACATACCCTATGGGTGTGTCCAAGTGTGTGGTGGAGTGAATGTTTATTGAGCATTAAACTGTTACCTCTCCGCACATCCTCCAGGGTACTGTGTGTGCCTTCACACCAGGGCTACACATTCCCCCATGGTAAAATACAGCACTCCCCGGGCTGTGAAATACAAGAAGACATTTTGTTTTGCATTAACAATAACATGAAACTCATCCCATCCGGGAGGTAAGAATTTCTTAAACGTTGCATTATGTACAGTAGGAAAATACAAAAAGTATTAAAGCATCAAAACATTCAATAAATACACAGTATTCTTGTGAAGGACCCGCACCAAACCTTCAACGTGGGTCCTGGGTGGGCTGCAGGACATCTGAATGCAGACCTCACTCAGTGCCACACCACACGGGTTTTCTGTTCAGAGGTAGTTGTGGTGGTTTCATGTAAAACCAATATAATGCACCGAAGCGCAACTATGTACAAAGATAAGTTCTGGGCTGGCACAGTCCTCAGCCTCAAAGTCCATGACATAATAAGAGACACATATTGGTAACTTCTGAAACTCACATTATACTTCTCACGGTATTTACCCAACCAGGGTATTCTATATGTAAAACTATGCAATCAACTTTTTCAAATTTTCACTCTGGTACCCAGCCGGGCATTCTACTCATTATAGAAAACATAGATACATTTGGCAATAAAGTGCAAAACAGCAATTATTTCTTTTATCAAAAACTTTTTACATCTTCTTAGTTGCGGTAAACCCTGTCTGGGTCCTACCGTTCTTCACATTTTCTTGCTAACTTCAGTTACACTTTCCATCCCGGGGGCTGGAACAATGCGATGCTCGCACAGGACCGTTCCTATTTCTGGGCCCAGTGCCCAGCACCAAGATCATCGACTCCACCATCGGGGTCTGTGTGGCTGGTGTGCACTGGGCTGGTGGGGATGTCAGGGGTTCCAGCAGGGTGTCATCATCGCTGGTTACCTGCAGGGCCGGTTCACTCAGGTCCTCTAGGCCGCAGGGCCCGTCCTCCTCCGGGGACGCTGCTGCAGCATAAGATACTGGGCAAAAAGCAGGCTTTTGTAGTGGCTCAATTGAGATCGCATCAGACTTTTGCGATGCAGAAATGGTCGCAGGTGGCGATGCGGAATAGGACGCACAATGCTGGTGTGATGCAGAGCAGGAAGCAGGTGTGCGCATTGGCTCAATTGGGGACGCACTAACCTGCTGCTGTCGCTGCTCCATCATTGACGGCTGGGTCCCCGCCGGTGTCCCTACCGGGGGACTGTGCTCCGCTGTGGCCTCCTGGCCTGGCTGGTACACCGGTCCGTCTCCCGCCGCTTCCTCGGTGGGGTCGGGTTCAGCTCCTTCATAGCTGGTCTCCGGTTTCCCTTCAGCTGCCAGCGTTGGTGGTACAGGGGACGCAGACAACGATTTCGCTCCTGGAGTGGTGAGCACGGCGTCCCACAGCAGCCGCTGTTTCCGGGTACGCCGGCGTTTCTCAATCTCCTCCACGCCAGGTCGTTGCAGAATCATCTTCTTTAATCTTGCATTTTCCTCTCCAATCTCCAGCAAGGCTTGCTGCAGGTGCAGGACCACAGATGGTTCTGGTTCTAGTGGCAGCTTGGCTGGGGAACGGGGCCTGCCTTCCACCGCTTCCCTGCTCGGCTGCACACGTCCTGCCTCCATGATGTTCCAGAACAGTCTCTCTTCTTCTACCAGAGCCGTCCGGTCTCTTCCGTGGAGGCGGGGTTTGCGTCTCCTCCTCCTCGCAGGGAAGGTGAAGAGGAGGCGGACCTCCTTTGCTGTAGGGCAGGATCGCATATTGTAATAGCACTTTGAGAGGGCAGGCATTCTCTTCGCGCCACAGGGGGGCACACGCCCACGAATCCACGCCCACCTTCTTCTCCAGCGCCTGAGGGTGCGAATTTGGCGGCAAAATGGCGGACTTTAGCGCCAAAAATAGCAAACAGTCCTTTTTCACAAAAACACCTCCACAGGCACACAGGGCTCGCAATTTTGCGAGTTTCGCATCCTGTTCGTGACGCCAAGTTTTTGTTGTCACCCGCACCACAATTGTGGGTTACCAGAGCAATGGGGTACTCAGAGCCGAGCCCATGGAAGTCTATGGGGTTGTCACAGGTAGCGGTGGCTCGGTCTGTGGCCCTGGCGGTCAGGCGTATGTTGGGGGGAATATTTACAGGGGATAGGTGTATAACAGTTCGTGACGCCACCTGTAGTTCTCTGATCATTAAGACCAGCGCTGCTGTAGATCTCTGAGGGGATGGTGTGGCAGCTAGATGTCGGGTCCCCTACAGGTGGGACTGGTCCCTCAAAGTCTATGGAATTAATGATGTCGGGTGCAGATAAATAAATCAGCCTCACACCATCCAGCGTCTTTCCATACCTTTTACTTGTCAGATGATAAGGCAGGTCCCAGGGAGGCTGGTCGGGTGGAGGATGTGCTTTGAGACAACAGCTGAACAGGTTATGGGCCTCCTTCACTTTCCATATGATGAGTCCAACTAGCATAAAGCTAAGTTCACTCCGGATACTCCAGCTTCTCCAAAGCTGTACTGCCCGGTCAGTTTTGTGGTCGGAGCCTTCCTTTGAGAGGGCTGAGTTCCTACTGTTGTCCTGCATCGACTCAAGGTTCCCACTCTCCCTGACCCCAGTTACGTACCGACACTCCAAGGGCTGCTTTCTGTGACCTAAGGTCCAGTAAGACTCTGGTTTTTCTACCACTACGCCTGAAGCTGTAGTGACACTTCGGTCCCCAGTGACCGGTAACAATGTGCAGGATAGTCCAATCCTTAATGCACTGCTATATCTTCTTCCACTGCGCCCTTCGCCCTGTTCGCGCTTGTAGCATAAGCACTCCTCACTTCCTAAGGTAATGCAAGTCAGTCCCTTCTTGCTTCTTCCTTGGAGCTCGCTACAGATTCTCAGTATTCTTCTAGTTCAGGAGCACGTCGACTGAACTCCACTGTCCTTGGGACAGGAGACTGAAGTTTCTGCTGCTACCTCTTCCTCCCTCCTGCACAGACTGCTCTCACAGACTGAACTGGCCTGTCTCACGACAGGAAACTGACTACTGGCTACATACCCTATGGGTGTGTCCAAGTGTGTGGTGGAGTGAATGTTTATTGAGCATTAAACTGTTACCTCTCCGCACATCCTCCAGGGTACTGTGTGTGCCTTCACACCAGGGCTACACAGTACAAGCGGAGGATATATATACGAGAGGTGGCAGAATCGATCATAAATATCTGGATGGACTTCGCCAGCACGCTTCAGGAAAGACCATGTGTTTGTGTGAACCGAGCATCCATTGTATACGTAAGGACAGATTTGACCTCAGTATTTGTGCCAAAAAACACCTCAGCAGGTAATATAAACTGAGATGTACATGTGGAGGATATATATGCCCAGGTTGTGATGCCCCACACAACCTGGAGTCAGAAGTTTTCCGACGGTTTCTTGTTCTTAGGAACAGAAGGACAGATCCCAATAAACTGACCCTCTCGACAACAGGAGAAATACACCCCTGCCTTGCACCGAACTGCAAGATAACCATATTGGGGAGAGGCCAGCCATAACTGCATGGTTTCATCAGGGCACAACAGAGAACTTTCTGCTTTTGGAAGTACAACAGAGGGTGGAGTAATCATAGGTCTATCCCTGAGGTGTTTATCAATACATTTGGCAAGAGCCATAGTGGCCTCTAGTCACTCAGGAGTTTCATAGAGCACTAATGCGTCTTTTAACCTGTCAGACAGACCTTAACAAAAATGACTTCTCAAGGCAGGGTCATTCCATCTGGTGTCAGTAGCCCATTTACGGAATTCTGAGAAACGCTCTTCAGCTGACCAGTCTCCAGTCTCCCTGCTGGAGCTTACGTAGCTTAGACTCAGCAAAGGAGACATGGTCAAGATCATCATAAATGAGGCCTAGGGTCTCAAAAAACCCATCACCTGACCAGAGCAACTGTCAGTCGGATGGGAGTGAAAAGGCTCAGGATTCAAGGTCTCCCTGTAAAAGGGAGATAACAATCAAGGAGATAACAATCGCTACTCCCAGATTATTGTGGGCGAAGCTTAAAATAGACCTTGCAAGCTTCACGAAAAAACAACAAACTTATCACATCCCCCCGAAAACCTGGGAGGGCCACTTTGGGTTCAGGTTCTTCATGGCCAGATCCATGCTCTCCTGTTGTTGTAGCAAAAGCCTAGATTACAAGTCTGTCAGCTCGAGAGACAGACTCCACATCTGTTTTGCCAGGACCTCAATGAGATCCGTGTTAAGATCCAGAAAAAATGTGGCCGGTTATAATGTCATGCTGGATACGAGAGAATGTCCAGCATGCGGCACAACACGAGGGGAATATCAGGGAAAATGTACAAGTAAAGCCCTGGCGATAGGGAGCAGGGAGAGGGGTCACCTCCTAACATAAACCTGAGTCTGATCCCTGCACTCCCTATTGTCCCTAGACGGGTCCTTCCCACCATGCGCAATCACGTGTCTAGGCCCTCGCTGGCCCTGAACTTACCCTGTCTAGTGTGCAGGCCAGCGAGATACCAGTCCCACCACTACAAAAATACAAAACGAGGAAGGCACGACAAACAAAGGGAAAGGACACAACAAATAGCACTCCTGCACTTCACCAATAGGAAACTTCACTGTCACAACTATAAAGAACACTTCAGATTCTCCAGAGACAGGCTTCTTCAAATAGATCAGCATAGATGAACTACAACCGGCAAGGAATGAAGCTAGCAGTGGATTTATATAGAGGAAGGAAGTGGTCACAAGGTGCTGCAGCTGAGATCTGAAGCTCCAAGTTCACAGCCCAGATTCTCCAGGAGTCATATCAGGACGTGACACATCAGTGACAATAGAGCAAGAAGAGCAAAGTTATTACTTTTTTATATATTTAATCCAAAAAGTAGCCAGTGTTTATAAAAATATACAAAGATGTTATAAAATGGACAAAACAATACAGTACATACAACTAAATAAAATAAAAAGGATAAACAGAAAAATTGTACTAAACCTGATGACACAGGGTTGGCTCTGGTTCTTATGGAGCTCTTCACTTTTGGTGGGTAAAGGTACAGAACCACAGCACTCTGAGTCTCCCTTGACTGATACTGATCATAGTTCAGTATTTGCATTTATTAACACAAGTCACGCCCACATACCTCCCCTCCAGTGACTTATAACAGGGCTGGTCATTGGATGTGGTTGGTCTTCAGAAAATTATGGGATCCTCAACTTCCCTGATATCTTCTCCCCTGGAGGTCCCAGGCAGGAGATATCAATGTTATATTTCCTATCACGATTTTACCTTTTCATAGATAGGAGACATGGCATGGATAGCATCATCCATCTTAATTTAGAGGTGTTGCTGCAACCATCCAGTGATGTAAGACAATGTGTTATGTTTGCCACTTTGTCAAGACTCATGATTTTCAAGTAATCTGTTTGCCTTTCTGGTCACACTGAGGCTAGGACCATAAATCTGTTATATCCCTAAATTCCTCTATCCCCTTTAATTACCTATTCACATCAGGGAGATCCCTTTTGCACTGGGTCATCTGGAGGTCATAGCCTTGCTTTAGTAATCACTATCAATTATGAAATGGCTTATAAATCTTACAGTTACATCTATGACAAGTATTTTAAGAAAATCTGATTAATGCTTTTTGATGAGATGGCAAACAACATGGCCTGACAGACTGGTGGATAATGATACATTGGTTAACAACTACAGTCTTTGCACTTGTTAGGCAGCAGGCCTACAACAACAAGTCTGATTATTTCAACTGAGATCTTAGACTTAAGGTTGATTTGACAATAAACTTTGGGTAAGGAGAGTGCTTAGCTAGTTTAGTGCTCAAAATCTGTAATTTTTGACAATTTGGTTACAAGGAAAATATTTCTGTAACCTGGCTCTGTGAGAGGTCGTCTGGCAGCTCTATAAAAGACTTCCATGTACAGTAGGCTTTGTGCTAGATACTCCTAGGTCCCAGAGAAGCCCTGGCCTTCACCATTTAATCTCTGTACAAGAATGTGAACTTAAGGGTATGCCACACTAAACAGCGTCGCTAACGAGATCGCTAAAATACGTCACTATTTAGCGATCTCGTTCGTGACGCTATTGTGTGTGGCATGTAGCAACGACGTGGCCCCTGCTGTGATCTCGTTGATCGTTCACTAGAGTTCTGGACCGTATTTAGATCGTTGGCGTCCCGCTGGTGAGCCTATATCGCTGTGTCTGGCACCTTTTGTGAACGATGTGCGCTGTTTTTTACATCACAATGACCGCCAAAGTTGTTAAGGAGATCGCTAACCGCTTATGCGTCGTTAACGAGATCACTAAGTGTGGCAGCTACTAGCGACATTAAAACGATCACAAAAACGATCGCATTAGTATGCGTCGTTATTGTGATCGTTAGCGGGAGCGTTTAGTGTGGCAGTACCTTTACACAGGGAACCTGGTTGAATCCTCCGAGTAGCTGCTGGCTGGTTGAGCTATCTGGCAGGAATTGCTAGGTAGGTGGGTCAGAATCAGTAGGAATGGATATGGACAAAATTGTCAGGACCAAAAATGGTGAGTAAATGAGCCAATGTCTGAAACTGGAATATCCACTAGAATAACAGGAGATGAGAACAACAGAAGTGTTAACCAGAGCAAGTATAAATTATAACTGGCAGCCAGGGACTTACTGCTGGAAGTTTAAATAGGAAGGAGCCTTGTTTATGGCTCCAGCAGAGCATTAATTACATCATTCTAATGCGATCACTATAGGGAAACAGGAAAACTATCTGGATGGACACAAGTTCTAAAAGAAATAGGCTATAACAGAAACACGCCTGTGCAGCCTAGCGCAACCATGGTGCCAGTGCCACACTGCTCAGCGGGCAGAAATAGTAGAAGCGTGTCCAAACATGGATGTTGCCATTTCCTAAGAGCCACAGGCTTTTGAATCAATTGCATATTCATGATAACAGGTATTCGACTCAATGAGCTTAGTTTTAAAGTTAATTTATTACCAGGAATAATACACGGTTAATTCAGAGGAACATGATATTTGTGTTTCTAGGCCCCTTAGACGTATCACCATACATACTGATAACCCATTATCAAGTCAACAATATTATCCGGCTTAGACTGCAAATTATATGAATGACGCTGCAGTTATTACACATTTTCATATCTCATGTTTCCTCAATTGGGTCATTGCTAAGCTTTTGAGTTAGATGTTCGGGGTACACGTAACCTTCCCACTGTGTTTGTCATTGTGAATCTTGAGCAGATCAAATACAGATCATGTCCCTGCATCCACCCAGCTTATTATTCTGCAGAGCAAATCACCAGATCAGAATAAATGAAAAATGACACATACATGGCTTTGTCGTACTTCAAGTCCCTTTCCTCTCCTATGCCACACCATAATTCTGATAACTTCAACAATTCTATAACTTCTCTTTAGAAACCTCAGTGCCTTTGTGCAGGCATCCAATCAATAGTTAAACCCATCATTGCTTTTTGATGGGAGAGAGAAACTCACAAAGACCAGCAGAATCTCAAAGACCTGGAGACTCTCAAAGAGTAGTAGACTCTCAAAGAAAGAAAGACTCTCAAAGACCAGTAGACTGTTTAAGACCAAAAGACTTTCAAAGAGAAGGAGACTTTCAAAGACCGGGAGACTCTCAAAGACCAGGAAACTCTCAAAGACCGGAATATTCTCAAAGACCTGGAAAATAACTGGATACTTTCAAAGACTGGGAGACTCGCAAAGACCAGGAGACACTCAAAGTCTGGGAGTCTCTCAAAGACCTCAAGGGCTCCTGAAAGGGCTGTTTAGGTGGTCTCAAGTCTGGGGTTATGTAGGGGGTCTAGTTTGGGGTCTTTATTAGTCTAGTAAGTCTGGTCTGGAGTCTGTAATAGTTTAAGGATGTATTCTGGAGACTATTAATTTTGGTGTCTGAAATAGTTTATGGATCGGGTCTGTGTTCTATTAATTTAGGTGACTTGGTCTGAGGGTTTGTGTCTGGGGTCTGTATATTTTTAGTTGCTCTGGTTTGGGGGTATATAATAATTAGGAGTCTGGTTACGGGTCTGTATTTGCTTAGGAGGTCTGGTGTGGGGTCTATAATAGTTTAGGAGGTTTGGAGTCTGCTTTTCTTAAGGGAGTCTGTGGTGAGTTCTGTACTTATTTTGTTGAGAGTTTGGTCTAGGGTCTTTATTAGTTTAGGTGCTACATTTATGGGGGGGGGGCTGTTCTCCCTTATAGCAAGGCATATAAATTAAGTTTCTTAGACTCAGTTTCTCCCAAGGTAATAATACATTATACTGCAATGAAAAGCCTCCTAACTAGGCATGGTCACAGAGGTCTCCTTTAACATATGCATTTACTTATGGGGTCTTATCCTGATGTGTATTTATAAAGACTCTAGAATGTAGTCTATGTTTCTATGGGGTCTTGTCGGGTGTTTGTATTCAATTGGGTATGATGGTAAGTATCTGCGCCCCAAAATATCTCTGCTAAATGGCTCCGTACATCTCAGAGCTCGTACTCAACTGTACGTGCATGCATGCGTGAATGAATCCAATTACTATAGGAAATGATATGGTGGTATATTAGGGTTCTGCAGCTTAGAGACTGATTTGCAGATTTTATCCTATAACGAATTACTGTTTGTAGAAGTAAGAAGCAATGTTTTATTAATCCTTGACAGGACACCACCTTTACCAATGATTTCCATTACTGAATTCTACATAGTCATGACACTCGCTGTCCAGAATTGTGAGGTGACATATGTACTCTGGGAAATCGCTCTAGTAAGCCCTAATGAATACCCCAGAAATATAACATCTCATGTTTCTCTTTTCAAGCTCCTTTAATGAATGCTAGAATTACTGCCCATTGTTCCCTCTACATTTTATCTCCATAGATAAAAGACAGGAGCCTTAGCTAGAAGAATCTCTTCCATGATCCTAGCAGGAGGAGATGATTTGTAAGCATGTAACAGCGTCCCTCTGACCCCACCATTCTGCACACTGCTACAAATTTCTTGTTAATTACCCAGGAGGTCCCCAGAGCTCTGAGATCAATATTTCTATGGGTAGTAAGTCTGCTTGATTTTCATGTTCTGTGTTGTTGAATCTGCTCCAATCCATGTCTCATTAGGTAAATGTATATACTATGAAAAAGGTATTGTAATTTTCCAGAATCAATGGTGGACTAATATTCAGAATGTTCTATTCAAAGAATATTCTATCTTCAAAACTTTCAATCCACAAAATGTTCTATCTTCTGTATTTTCGATCCACAAAATGTTTTTTTTTTCTTCTGAATATTTGTATACAAAATGTTTTTTTCAAATAATGTTCTATCTTAAGTATTTTCTATGCAGAGAATATTCTTTTTTTCAATAGATTCTATCTACAGAATATTCTATATTCAGCATGTTCTATCCACTTGATGTCCTATGTTCTATAATCCGAATGTTAAAATATTCCACAGAATATTCTATGTTCATTATTTCCATCTACAGAATGTTCAATTTTTAGAATGATCTATCCACATAATGTATGCATCTGAATTTCCTATCCTTAGACAGCTCTATTTTCAGAATGTTTTGCTTTCAGAATATTTTATCTATAAAACGTTATATCTACAGAATTTGCTATCTTCAGGATGCTCTATCCAAATTATATTCTAGTTTCAGAATTTTTTATCCACAGAATATTAAATCTTTATGATTTACCATCCACAGAATGTTCAACATTCAGGATTTACTATACACAGAACGCTCTACCTTTAGAACCTTCTAACTTTGGATTATTCTTTCCACACAATTTTCCAGTATCAGAATGTGCTAAACAAAAAATGTCATATCTTCAGAATGTCATATTCACAATGTATTCTGCCTTCAAGATCTACCATCCACAGAATCTTCCACGCTCAGAATTTCTATCTTCAGAATGCTTTACTCTCAGAATGCTCTACCATCAGAATTTTCTATCTTCAAAATGCTCTATCTTAAGAATATTTTATCATCAGAATGTTATATCCTTAGAATATTCTATTTTCAGAATTTTCTCTTTTTAGATTTTTCAATCTTCAGAATTTTTTATCCTCAGAATGTTGTACCTTCAGAATCTTCCATCTAGGAGATATCCTCTCTACATAATACTTCTTATCTTACCTACACTCTCTTTGCATGCTCTGTCTTTAGAGTGCTCTATCTCTCTAGAGTGCTCTATCTCTAGAATGTTCTTTTTAGAATACTCTAAGAATGCTCTATCTTTAGATTACTTTTTCTCTAGAATACTCTGTTTAGAATGCTCTGTCTTTAAAGGGTTTGTCCACTACTAGGACAACCCCTTCTTAAAATAAATGTTCGGCCCCATTAGAATAATAAAGCCTATACTCATCTCCCATGCCGGCGCCGTTCCCACTAGGTCGGCACTTGCTCTCCTCGTGGCTGTGATGCGGAGTTGTGACACGTGATGCCTGGCGCCAATTCAGCGCTGGCATCAATGTTCCCACCTTCGTATGAACGGAACATGAAGAGGAAGCCAGGGCTGCAGTTCATCCCGGACTTCCTCTTCATGTTCAGTCCACAAGTGCCAGCACCGCTGGAACGGAGCCGGTACGTACGTGAGTATAGGCTTTATTATTTTATCAGGGTTGAATATTTAGTTTAATAATAATTAAATATTCTATCCCAGAATGTTCTATCCTCATAGTTCTCTGTCTTCAAAACGTCTTCAAAATCTTCAGAGACTGATGTGATATACTGTAAGGGATAGTCTATCTTCTGCTCTATGATGTTGATTTGGAATTTGAGGCTTCTGTCCATGGTGCTGAAGACACCATGGTCTTATATGTTAGCAACATACACAAATTACAATATTACAGTGTGGATGGTTGGGCAGTGATCTCCCAGCACAAGACTGAGGCATAATGATTCTGTGATTGTTTGCTTTATAATTGGTAGTTTGAAAACAAACCATATGAAGTAAAAGTGTAGTCGGTAGGATACAGGCAAGCAAAGTCTATTCGTAGGAGCCCTGCAGGGCCTTTGGTGTGCCTCTGTTGTACTAGTACCACGTGATAGAATTCTGTCTTCCTGTAGCTGCCACAACGGGGAGCTCAATAAAAAAATCATATTTACTGTGACGCTGACTAGTCACTTCTCATGAACAAGCCATGAGACAGAGGAGTCAAGGAGTCCAAGGCTAAATACCAGGAGAGGACATCAAATGCATAGTGGCAACGCAAACGAATAGTCAAATGGCAAAGTCCGAGGTCAGGCAACAAAGATTACAGTGCATCAAAGGCAAAGGGGCAATACAAACGAATAGTCAAAAGGCAAAGTCCAAGGTCAGGCAACAAGGAGCAGAACAGCAGAACACAGAGCACAAGGAACACACACCACCGAACAAAGCTATGACAGGCAATGGTCTGACCATTGTCAGCTAGCTAAAAAGCCAAACAATCAACCATGAAGGGTGACAGATAACTCAGTAGGCCCAGATTGGTTGGGCTGCTAGATGATCCTTAATTTGCATTGGAATATTCCATCATGCGCCAGCCCTTTAATAGGATGGGCTATCCCATTCACAAAGCTGACATCCCAGTAAAACCCCTGAAATCTGTAGGACAGCTGAGCTGTCACTCATGGCGTCCCTAGGACACAGTGACTGGTGGAATCGCAAAACTCACATTAAATTCCATCACTTATAGTAATCCATAATGAGATTTAAAAAATATACATTAGTTATTTTTACCTTAAAATATTAGTTATTAAAGGGGACTTATTTGCATATATATTGGGCCACATTACAAATTTTGCATCATTTGCTTTCTACAGCCTCTGTGTTGCTCTTTCTATTACTGGCTACAAACAAGCTAACTGTGAATCCGTCAGTGAGCTTGTTCAATATGAGAGTTTGTAGCTCTTTTATATTCCTTTTTTTAGCTATTCTCAGCTAATTACAGACCATATCAACGTTGAATGTGCAGGTAAACAACGAGCCTGCAAAATTTATAATGAAACCGAAATAGAAAAATTATTTGTAGCCACAAATACATGCATTTAAAAAAAAGTTTTTTTTCCAGAAGTGCACAGCCCCTTTAATCACATCAAAAAAGATCAGTTTTTGCCCTGTACCAACTGGGAATGACAGATGCATCAAAAGTTTTGTGAACGTTCAAGCTCATTAGTTTTTGCCATTTAAATACCAGTTATCTTGTACCTGCAGAAGTGTGATCACTGATGCGGGGTTACCCCTAAAGTCAATATATTCTGACAGTTAACCCTTAATTTGATAAGCGTGAGATTTAAACATTTGCCATTAGTGCTGGTGTGCTGGGCGGTAGGGTGCTAATTTTGACTTCTGACAATCCAGAAAAGTTAATATTCTGTCATTGAACAATGCGGAGTATCACAAGATCAGATGTAGACAACAAATCAGAAAATTCCTGTTTTATAGAATATGGAGATAATGGATTCTTCTCATCACGGCAATGGCGGAAATTACCGATGTAAGCTGGGTGCAGAGCAAGCGACAGTGTGAACAGCTGGAAAGGAGGAATTAAATTTTAGGGAGAGACTCCTAGAACAGATAATAGAGGTGTGGTGCAGCACGTCTAGTAATTAGCTCCAGGACGGATTACTCCACATGCCGAGAATGGGACTGCAGCCTACAGCTCTGTAACCGTCACAGCAGGATGGCAGAGTATCATGGGGAGACATTGACAGAAGCCACAACGGCCTTTGTGGGGCAATTAACAGTGAGTGAAAGAGAGAAAAATAGTTGTTTCAACATGTTCACACAGAATCCTTTCATTGGGATCCATTAAAACTGGATTCCTACTGTTGACTACCACTAACCGTAGATGCATGAGTGGGGCATGGCAATGTATTGCCAATATATTGCCTATGGGAGACACGGTTAGAGATTTTTATATAAACACACAGATGATACAACATTAATAGCAACAAGTGTAGATGGAATGAAGGCTGGAAAGCTTGAACATGCGACTCCTACTCAACACAAAGAAGACAAAGATATTGACTCTACTGCCAGGTATGACCGGGACACAAATAAGATGGACGGCAACGAACTGGAAGTTGTGAACTATTTCAACCTACTCAATAAGAGAATAGCTATGGGCAAATCAACAATGAAGTCACTGGACAAGGTCTTCAAATCGAGGAACATTTCACTGGTGGTGAAGACAAGGCTTCTACATAGTTTGGTCTTTTCTGTGGGAACATACGGATGCAAAACCTGGACGATAAAGAAACAAGACAGAAGAAGAATCAATGCCTTCAAAATGTGGTGATCGAGAAGGATGTAATCAATGCCATGAAACAAATCAATTTTGGGCAGAATAGCATATAATGTGCATATATAATTACATATATCATAGGTTGTAAGAATCACTGCCAGATAGAGAAGTCTTATTGGCAGCATGCTAAATGGCAGGCATGTGAGGTGAAACAAGGTAGTGTGAATCGAATAGTAACACCATATAATTACCTAAATAGGAAGAGGTCAGCGGTCCCGTGGCCCTACCTTGTTTCACCTCACATGCCTGCCATTTAGCATGCTGCCAATAAGACTTTTCTATCTGGCAGTGATTCTTACAACCTATGATATATGTAATTATATATGCACATTATACGCTATTCTGCCCATGTGTAAGGTACTTACCTTTACATTGATTTTTTCATTGAACTCACTTGAGCTATGATGGGCTTACAGCAATATATCATTACAGCCCTGGCATGTTTTTGTCTATGATCTGTATTCATATTTATTCTACTAAGGTTATGCGGCACCTTGTGGCTCTTCTGGCAACTTTCTATATGTGGGTAGTTTGGGTACGCCCTTTGTCCCCATTCCATATGCCTCTTGTCTGTGTTATGTCACTGTTTATATGAATTTTGTATCAATAAGTGCTAATTTTTAGACTTCATGACTGCTTTTGCTCTTGTTGTTAGACAGGACAAGCAGGGAAAGTAAGGAAGAGTTGATATGTGATTTGAAGGCTGCTATTAGCGCTGTGCTGGATTTGGATGTTCTGAGAAGTTTGGATATTAAAGTGTTACATTTCAAGTTTTACAGTGACTGTGCGTCTACTTATTCACTGAAGGAGCCTTGTAGTCCCCGGTATGAAGAGGCAAGTATGCTCCACATAATACGGAGGCCAGGGTTCAGCTGCTGCAGTATTCTCGGTCATGACTACAGCCCTGGCAGACCTTTACAGGTGCACTAGGAAATTAGGGTCCCGTTATACATAGCGACTCACCAGTGATCCCGACAATGATATGCACTTGTCAGGATCGCTGGTGTTTCGCTACATGATCGCTTTTTAGCTGCCAAACAGGCAAATCTCAGCAACGATCAGGACAGCGACTATGCGGGTAACAAGCGATGCACGTCGCTTAGTTACCCGCAGTGTACATTAGATACCAGCGCGCTGGTGCAGGGAGCTGGTAACCAAGGTACACATCAGGTTTTCAGGCACCGTTCGGCGCTTAGTAACCCGCTGTGTACCTTGGTTACCAGCTCCCCTGCACCAGCGCGCTGGTATCTAACGTACACATCGGGTTTCCAGGTGCTGCCCGGCACCTGGAAACCCGATGTTTACCTTGGTTACCAGCTCCAGCTTGCTTATCACTGGTCTCCCGCCTGTCACACGCAGCGATGCGCGCAGGCCAGCAGGAGACCAGCGATCAAAAAATGGTCCAGGGCATTCAACGACATTCAGCGACACCCAGCAGGGGGGCTGATCATCGCTGTGTGTCACACTAAGCGAAATCGCTGGCTAGGTTGCTGCTATGTCACAAAATTGCTGATGTTTCATCAATCTCGCTAGCGATCTCGCTATGTGTAACGGGGCCTTTAGTCTACAGTAAAGGCTGCAATGAAATTGTCTTTGATGTCATGTACTAAGAGAGTCCAGTGGATATTAAGAGAAAGTCTATAATGCTGAGTGCCAGGAAACTGTCTACGATCTAAGTCCTCAAGTACTGTTTTCTAATGCCCACAGGACTCTCTTAGGCTAAGTTCACACGTTGCGGAATTGCCACGGAAATTTCCGCGGCAATCCCGCACTTCTCTGCCGCGGGAAATACGCATTTTTTTGGTATGCGTATTCCCGCCAGAAACTAGCGTTTTGCAAGCGTAATTAGCTTGCAGAATGCTAGCGTTTTCCTAGCGATCTGTAGCATTGCTTGGAAAACTGATTGACAGGTTGGTCACACATAGTGTTTGACAAGTGTGACCAACTTTTTACTATTGATGTCGCCTATGCCGCATCAATAGTAAAAAGATCTAATGTAAAAATAATAAAAAAAATAATAAATTGTGCTATTCTCACCTTCCGGCGGCCCCTGCAGCCTTCCTGGTCCTCAGCGACGCTCCCTGCCAATCCCATTCCCAGTAATGCATTGCGACAGAAGCCAGATGACGTAGCATCACGCGAGACCGCTACGTCATCTGGGGTGATTCTCGCAATGCATTACTGGGAACGGGAGCGTCGCTGAGAGGCGGGAAAGCTGCGGGGGCCGCCAGAAGGTGAGAATATCATTATTTTTTATTTTAATTATTGTTTTACCAGGGATATGGTACCCAGGGCCTGGAGGAGAGTCTCCTCTCCTCCGAAACCCTGGGTACCATCCGCACATGAACCGCTTACATTGCGCATGGTAGGCATAGCCACATGCGGAAAGTAAGCTGTTCAATGCATTCCTATGGCGGTGATTCCGCCGAGATTACGCAAAATTAATGAACATGTTGCTTTTTTTTTCCGCAAAGCGTTTTTTTCGTGGAAAAAAACGCTGCATGTGCACTAAAATTGCGGAATCCATTTAAATGAATAGGATGCTTAAGGCTTGCGTTTTTTTTCGCGTTTTTGCTGCGGGAAAAAAACGCGAAAATTCCTGACGTGTGCACTTAGCCTTAGAGTGTAGACAATTCATGACAATCTGTATTATAGACTGTCTCTTAATATCCACAGGACTCTCTTAGTACATGAGAGCATAGATCGTAGATAGTTTCATGGCAGTCTGTATTGCAGACTCTGGCGGGAGTCAGACACCACGTATAAACATACGGTCCGTTTTTCATGGTCATAATACGCAGAAATGTTCCCTGAACATTGATCCGTATGTCATCCGATTGTAATGCGAGGCTGCATTTTTTGCTCATCTAAGAGTCCGTGTGACATCCGTTTTGCATCCGTATGGCAAGATTTTCTCGCCGGCTGGCAAAACGGACATATAATGGATCTCAATGACAGGTTTTAAAACACAAATGAAAGAATAGATAAATACACATAGAATATATATATATATATACATGTCATTGAGACACATATATATATAGTTATAGTTCATTGAGTTCTACATAGCGTAATAGCCGCTAAATCAATTGCCGGCTTCTGTAAAATAATTACAGAACCCGACATGAAATGACACATGGTTTACATACAGTAAACCATTTAATTTCATTTAGTTTTATATATGTTTTAGACTAATAATTAGATAAGTGTATGTGTGAAAAATTTGGACATGTAGGTGTTAAATTAACGAGTAAATTCGTTGAAAAAACATGCGTGGGCTCCCGCGGTATTTTCTCCACCAAAGAGGGAAAGCCAATGACTGAGGACAGATATTCATAGCCTAGAAAGGGACCATTGTTTTTGGGCCCCCCTGGCTACAAACATCTGACCCCATCCACCCCAGAAAAGGCACATCTATTAGATGCGCCTTTTCTGGCACTTAGCCTCTCTATTCCTATTGCCTTTAGTGGTGGCTCATGGATTAATAAGGGGTTAATGTCACCTTGCTATTGATAGGTGACATTAATCCGGGTTAATAATGGAGAGGTGTCAATAAGTATTAATAGTAATAGTAATAGTAATAATAGTATTAAAGGGTTAAAAAAGACACACACATTAATAAAAAATTATTTTAATTAAATAATTACACAAAGTTTTTGACCAAATTAATTATGCTGCCAATCCAACTGAATCCCTTGGTCTCCTGTAACAAAAAAAATAAAAAGCAACAATATCCATACCTCTCCGCCGTTCAGTCAGGTCAACTGCTGCAATCCATCACAAGGGGCTAGTTTACAACAGGGACTGGTGCTAATGCTACCGGCCCGGCTGTAAGCCACTGCAGAATGAATGAAATCATGTCTACACAGGCTCCCCTGATTAGTGTGGGAAAGTTTCTGAACTTTTTATCACTCTGTCAGATCACCTCAAGTCAGCCAGGGACTCCGCGCAGCCTCACTGACGTCAGCGGCAGTCAGTGAGGCGGCGCGGAGTCCCTGGCTGACCTGAAGTGAACTCGATACCGTGGGAAAAAGTTCAGAAACTTTCCCACATTTATTGGCAAAATGACCGGTCTGCCTACAGGCAAAACAGGTCTGTTGAGTAAGTACTGAGCGGGTGTTAGATTCCACTCGAGAGACATCCATGGGCTCTACAGGGTCATCAACCTGAGTTGGAGGATTCATGGGATTAGCAAAGTTCGGAGCCAACCGAATCCCAGATCTACTCTGAGCTCGCTCCAATCCCCGTTCAAAATGCCAGAGATCTATGCGAGTGGACATGGATATTAATTCCTCCAGAGTAGTGGGAATCTCTCTAGTGGCCAAAGCATCCCTGACATGATCTGCTAAACCCCTCCAAAAGATAGGTATCAAAACCTTATCAGGCCACTCCAACTCGGAAGCCAGAGTACGGAATTGGATGGCAAATTGGCTAACCATGGACGAACCCTGAGTTAATGCTAGGAGTTGGAGTGCGGTATCATGGGTTACTTGTGGCCCCAAAAAGACTTCTTTCAGGGCACCCAAAAAACGAGAGGCATTAAGGATCAGTTGGTCAGCTCGCTCCCATTATGGCGTAGCCCACTCCATTGCTCTGCCTGACAAAAGGGAGAACACAAATCCCACCTTGGCTCGCTCAGTTGGGAAACGTGCAGCCAGTAACTCCAGATAAATAGAGCACTGATTTATGAAACCTCTGCAGGCCTTGCTGTCCCCAGAAAATTTGTTGGGCAGCGAAAAACGTGGTACAGGTGGAACAGACACCACAGCAGAAACCATAGAAGCTGTCTTGCTAGCTGCCTGATCTGCCACGGCAGCCACATCGACAGCTGCAGCCGCCCACTCAAGAGAGGACAACCTGCTCTCCAGCTGTTGGATGCACCGCTGGAGTCGCTGCTCTTTCGCAATTTCTAGCCAGACCCTGGCGCTAGTATACTGTTAGGGTTGGCGGATTGCACTAAATCAAAATATAAATAAAGTGCAATCGCAACCACGAGTCCACCATGCAGAGATGTAACCTGTTGCTAGTGTGAATAATGACGAAACCAAGCAGCAAGCGATTCCTTAAACACACTGTGTTAAACGCCACACAGTGTGAATGGAACACTAAGTACCAAGCTCTGTTACTTCACGAAGATGTACTGCACAAAAGAATACTTAGTGCTCTACCCTGTTAACTTCACAGGGATGTTGGCACATGGATTGCGCTTGCTCTGTAACTGAACTGTGCTAACTGCACACTTGAACGAAACAGATGCTAAGTGAAGGAAACACAAGCAAACAAGCAGAGTGGTAGAGTATCCACCAAACACAGATGATACTAGCGCACCCGTGTGTGCGGCTGAGAGCCTCTTAAACCCAAATCTCCACCCCAAACATTCAAGCTGACATAGCCCGCGGGCAAACCGGGAGCTACCACATCACCAGAGCAGCTAACCACCAATAAGAAGACGCCACATCATGGACATGCTCAGTAAGGTGATCTTCGGACTTAGACTCCAGAACGCAAGGCTGCACCTGTATATCACTGGTTACCATAGACTTGGCTGGAAAGCCAGCAGTAACCAAATGCATGACATGCGCACGAGCAAGACACTGGGACCGACGTCTGCGCTGAGCAGCAGTCCCAGCAGCCGTACCTGAATGGGAGACTGCAGGGCCAGACAACGCCTGGGATCTATCCCGCACAGCAGAACAATCCCGGCGCCTAACAGTTGCTCTCCTTCTCTATTACCTGAATTGCTCTCTTACCCTATTGTCTGATTTGCTTTCTGCAGTTGCTATCCTCCCTTACAACATGAGTAACGATAACCCTACAGATTATCTTTCCCTGTAACCTGCATTCCTTGCTGCAGCTGTTCTTCACTACTTCATGAATTGCTTTCTTCAGCTGCTCTCTTCCCTATAACCTGAATTGGTCCCTGCAGTTGCTCTCTTTATCAAATTTGCTCCTTGCCATTTCTCTCCTCCCCTAATGCTTAAAATTCTCCTTGCAGTTGTTATTTCCTAATACAGAATAGCTTCAAGACGTTGCTATTCTGCCCAGTGCCCTGTAACCTGAAGTGCTCCCTGCAGTTGCTTTCCCACCATTAACCATATTTCTCCCTGCAGCTGTTCTTCATAAACTGAATTGCTCCCTACAGCAGCTCTACCCTAATACCTATATTGTTCCATTCAGCTGCTCTCCCCTATTGCCTATTTTTCTACCTGCAGCAGCTCTCCCTATTACCTATATAGCACCCTGCAGCAGCTCTTTCCTATTACATGAATGGCTCCCAGCAGCACCCCTACCCTATTACCCAAATGGCTTCCTGCAGCAGCTCCCACTTATTACCTATATTGCTCCCTGCAGCAGCTCCCCTCTCCTACCTATTTTGTGCCCTGCAGAATCTCTCGCCATTCACCAGAATGGCTTCCTGTAGCAGCTATCCCTTATTACCTATATTGCTCTCTGCAGCAGCTCTCCTCTATTACGTGAATGGCTCCCTGCAGTAGCTCTCCCTATTACGTGAAAGGCTTACTGCAGCAGGTCTTCCCTATTATCTATATTGCTTCCTGCAGATGCTCTCCTCTATTACCTGAATGCTCCCTGCAGCAGCTAACCTCAAGTATCTATATTCTCCCTGCAGCTTCTCTCCCCTATTACCTATATTGCTCCCTGTAGCTTCTCTCCCCTGTTACCTGAATGGCTCCCTGCAGCAGCTTTTCCCTATTACCTGAATGGCTCCCTGCAGCAGCTTTCCCATGTTACCTATATTGTTCCCTGCAGCAGCTCTCCATTATTACCTACCTTATATTGCTCCCTGCAGCAGTTCTCCATTATTACCTATATTGTTCCCTGCAGCAGCACTCCATTATTACCTATATTGCTCCCTGCAGCAGTTCTCTATTATTACCTATATTGCTCCCTGCAGCAGCTCTCCATTATTACTTGTATTGCTCACTGCAGCAGCTCTCCCATGTTACCTATATTGCTCCCTGCAGCAGTTCTCCATTATTACTTATATTGCTCCCTGCAGCAGTTCTCCATTATTACCTATATTGCTCCCTGCAGCAGCTCTCCATTATTACCTATATTGCTCACTGCAGCAGCTCTCCCATGTTACCTATATTGCTCCCTGCAGCAGCTCTCCATTATTACCTATATTACTCCCTGCAGCAGCTCTCCATTATTACCTATATTGCTCCCTGCAGCAGTTCTCCATTATTACCTATATTGCTCCTTGCAGCAGCTCTCCATTATTACCTATATTGCTCACTGCAGCAGCTCTCCCATGTTACCTATATTGCTCCCTGCAGCAGTTCTCCATTATTACTTATATTGCTCCCTGCAGCAGTTCTCCATTATTACCTATATTGCTCCCTCCAGCAGCTCTCCATTATTACCTATATTGCTCCCTGCAGCAGTTCTCCATTATTACTTATATTGCTCCCTGCAGCAGCTCTCCATTATTACCTATATTGCTCACTGCAGCAGCTCTCCCATGTTACCTATATTGCTCCCTGCAGCAGTTCTCCATTATTACCTATATTGCTCCCTGCAGCAGTTCTCCATTATTACCTATATTGCTCCCTGCAGCAGCTCTCCATTATTACCTATATTGCTCCCTGCAGCAGTTCTCCATTATTACTTATATTGCTCCCTGCAGCAGTTCTCCATTATTACCTATATTGCTCCCTGCAGCAGCTCTCCCCATTTACCTGAATAGCTCCCTGCAGCAGCTTTCCCCTATAGCCTAAATTGTTCCCTACAGCAGCTCGCTTTTACCTACATTGCTTTTGGCATGAACTTAGTACATTTTCTCCTGATTCTTCAAATATTCTGTAAAAACGAAGGGTGGGCCATTAGAATCATTCCCTCTGAGCCCAAGGAAGCCAGTCTAACACTGGTCCGGGGTACCCACAGACTCATATCATCTATTATATCGCCACTGTGCCTAATCCACTTTGATTATAACTATCAGGACAGGACCGAAAATAATAATCCCAGACCTTTCACCCAGAGACACATCCACCGCACTGATCGCACGTAATCACACAGGGAGAGAGTCGATGCTCTCTGCACGTCTGACCGGTGAAATTTTTATTCCGTTCACATTAATGTCAAATCCCATTAAAATTCAGCTCCGTCTTTACACTGGAAAGTGTCAAAATAACCACGAAATTGTTATTTCACTCCATTTACAGCTAATCATTGCAGCAGAAGCAGAGTGACATTTTCCTTTTGATGTCTGTTTTAAGCCCAATATAACTTTGGCGCAGATGTTAAGTAATTGACACGGTCTACGCTTGTAAGTCATTTTTTAAAAAGCCATTTTTGAAGCATTTGTGACACACGCGGAGTCTTGTGGATGTCACTAATTCAGAGCCTGCTGAGAGTGTTGTGTGTCTAATTGTGTCAGCGGCTTTTTATTTAATGCTCAGATGTAAACTGCAAAGTCAAACATCGTGGGGAAAATTCAAAAAAATCAGGAACCCTTAAGGTGAATTGGCGGCATTAAAGAGGATCAGACTTCTATGATTCTTGGAGCATTTTTTATGCCGTTCCTCTAATATTCCTCCTGGAAATGTATGAATATATTGACAATTCATCTACCACTATCCATGGTGTCCATGCCTACACATCAATCAGTGCCAACATTGTCGGAATGCAGCCAATTTCCATTTTTGTCTATTACATTTTTTCCTCTTTTTCTTCCGAGAGCCTTATTTTTTAAATTTTTTTCAGTAGATATAGCGATAAGAAATAGTTGTAATAATAATAATAATAATTTTATTTCTATAGCGCCAACACATTCCGCAGCACTTTACATTATAGAGGGAACTTGTACAGACAATAGACATTACAGCACAACAATAAACACAGATCAAAGTAGATACCAAGAGGAATGAGGACCCTGCTCACAAGCTTACAATCTATGAGGAAAAAGGGGAGACCCAAAAGGTAGATGGTAACAATTGCTTTCATTGTTCAGACCAGCCATAGTGTTCGAATCGGGTGTTCATGTAATTCTGCATGAACCAGTTAACAGCCAAAGTATGTAACAGTACAGACACAGAGGGCTATTAAATGCATAAAGTGGGTGAGAAACATAATACGAGGTACCCGATTATGGTAGAAAATTTTTTGAAAGGGCCAACAGGGATGGTTAGGTTAATACATTGAGGCGGTATGCCAGTCTGAACAAGTGCATTTTTAGGGAACGCTTAAAACTGTGGGGATTGGGGATTAATCGTAATAACCTGGGTAGTGCATTCCAAAGAATTGGTGCAGCACGTGAAAAGTCTTGGAGACGGGAGTGGGAGGTTCTGATTATTGAGGATGCTAACGTCAGGTCATTAGCAGAACGGAGGGCACGGGTAGGATGATAGGCTGAGACAAGGGAGGAGATGTAGGGTGATGCTGAGCCATGGAGTGCTTTGTGAGTGAGGGTAATAAGTTTGTACTGGATTCTGTAGTGGATGGGTAACCAGTGTAATGATTGGCACAAGGTAGAGGTAAGTTTTATAATTTTGAATAATATAATTCATTTTACCATATTAGGCCGGTTTCACACATCAGTGGCTCCAGTACGTGTAGTGACAGTTTTCTCACATACCGGAGAAACTGACACATGGAGACCCATTCAAATGAATGGGTCTATGCACGTCAGCGTGTTTTCACGGACCGTGAAGAAGCGCTACTGTAAGCGCTTTTCGCCGGTGGCAGGTGCTGAAGCCGGCTGCCATTTTCCCCTGGTCTGCCGCCGGCAGATTTCCTCCTGCAGCTGGAGCCCACACTCACCCGCAGACTCCCTGGTACCCGATCCCCTCTCAGACTGCCGCCGGCAGGGCAGGGGTGAATGACAGCAGGCTTCAGCTGTTAGAACTCTCCTGTTAGTTTTTTTCTATCTTGCTGGTCACATGACCTTTTTTGCCTACTTAATCCTGCTCCACCCTTCTGGCTTTGCTGGACTTCATTGTAATTTCTACTCTTAAGCTAGCCGGGTGCTTTGTTACCTTACTCAACTAGTTTTGCTTGGTCTTCAGACCTCTATGTTCTTTGTTGTTTTGTTTTTCTTTTTACTGCTACAACTTCTGTTAGGAGGTGTCCATCTTTTCTCCCAGTCCCTAGTGCTTGTAGGGATCCCTTCCTCGCATCTATAGGTCTTCGTTCAGACTAGCTGAGGACTTTAGCGGGTCTGATCGCAGGATCAGGTTCCCCGTTACATCGTAGGAATTGAGCTTAGTTCTATTGTAGGGACAGATATCCCTTTCTTTCCTTAGTGCTTGTAGCAGAACACAACAGTAAGTCCAGCCAAAAAAAATATCTCTAAGGAAAGATTACCAGTTTCCATTATGGTGTCGGTTCAGGAATTGGCTCAACGCCTGCAGGGACTCTTTCTGGAGGTGGCTGAACTCCAGCAACACGTGAGTAGCTGTTCTGAAGAACATTTCGTGGAGCCAAAGGTACGTTTGCCTGATTTATTTTTTGGTGAACAACAAGATTTTTTTTCTTTTAAAAATGCTTGCTTGTTGTATTTTCGTTTGAGACCCAGATCCTCTGGTGATGAATCGCAGCGCATAGGGTTCATAATGTCACTTTTGCGCAAAGAACCTCAGGAATGTGCTTTTCTCTGCAACCTAGTGATCCATGCTTTAGATCAGTGGATAGTTTTTTTTCTGCTTTGGGGTTGTCGTATGATGATCCTGATCGTGTCTCATCAGCTGAGACAGAGTTGAGACGTTTGAGGCAGGGATCAGGTAATGTGGAAAAATATTGTACTCACTTCCGACGGTGGTCTACTCAGGTAGAGTGGAACGATTCAGCTTTGAAAAGTTTGTTTCTTGCAGGGCTAGGTGAAAGGGTTAAAGATTTGCTGATTGCTTATCCCATACCTGGTAACTTGCAGGAGGCTATGCAATTAGCTATACGGGTGGATAGGAGACTGTGTGCAAGGGTTAATGAGAGTAAATCTGCCATGTCAGCTCCTAGTCTTGAGAGGGTCTGTACTGACATTGGAGAGCCGATGGAGATTGGAGTGATGGCACCCCGCTCTCAGGAAAAAGGCCGCAGGTTTTCGGAAGATTTGTGCTTTTATTGTGGCAAATCTGACCATTTCATTAAGAACTGTGTGCTGCGTATGAATAAAATAAAAAAAAGGAGGTCAGTGTCGCCCGTATAGCCTGTTTAAACACTAAGGGTGTATTTCTTTCTGCCACTACTGTTGCTTAGGAAGAATTAATGGAATTTCGGGTATTTGTCAATTGTGGTTCTACTCTGAATGTGATTGATGGGGGATTCTTGGAAAAACTTAAATTAAAACCCAAACCTTTGTCATCCCCTATTGCCGTGGTTTCTGTTGATGGCTCTCCCTTGAAGAATGTTACTCACAAGGTCTGTGAATTTCCCCTCTCTATTAATGGTGTTCACCAAGAAAATTTGGATTTGGTAGTATTGAATAATTTGCCTTCTCTGGTGATTTTGGGTTACCCTGGTTAAAATTGCACAATCCTGTTCTGGATTGGTCTACCAATGAAATTAAGTCCTGGAGCCCTCAGTGTTATGACAAGTGTTGTAACGGGCGTATTGCTGCTGTGGATAAAGGGGAATTACCTGTACCTATTCAGGATTTTTGGAAAGTTTTTTCTGAGAAGGAATCGCAGATGTTACCTTCTCATAGAGACTATGATTGTACTATTGAATTTGTCCCTGGAGCGACTCTTCCTAAAAGTCGGTTATTTAATCTTACTATACCTGAGAGAAAGGCTTTGGAGGAATACATACAGACAAGCTTGGCCGCCGGTCATATTAGGCCTTCCAAGTCTCCTGTGGCTGTTGGATTTTTTTTGTTAAAAAAAGGACAGCTGTTTACGTCCTTGTCTGGACTTTCGTGAGATTAATAAAATTACTGTATGCAATCCTTACCCACTGCCATTGATTCCTGATTTGTTTAACCAGTTAGCGGGAGCCAAGTGGTTCTCTAAAATTAATCTTCTGGGGGCATACAATTTGTTGCGCATAAAGGAGGGTGAAGAATGGAAGACTGCTTTTAACTCTCCTCTGGGTCATTTTGAGAATCTGGTTATGCCTTTTGGCCTTACCAATGCTCCTGCATTTTTTCAGAATCTTATTAATGACATCCTTAGACCTTTGATCGGCAAAAATGTGGTTGTGTATTTGGATGACATTTTGATTTATTCGCCGGATTTGGAGTCTCATTGGCGGAGCGTTCGTGAGGTATTACAGTTATTGAGTGACAATTCGCTTTTTGCTAAGCTGGAGAAATGTGAGTTCGCTGTACAGAGAATTAGTTTTTTGGGCTACATTATCTCCAGCGAAGGTTTTGAGATGGATCCGGTGAAAGTTCAAGCTGTTCAGGAATGGCCTAGGCCTATTGGTTTGAAATCGTTACAGAGGTTTTTGGGTTTCGCCAATTATTATAGAAAATTCATTAAAAATTTTTCTATTGTTGTCAAACCACTGACCGATCTCACCAGGAAAGGTGCTAATGCGGTTCAGTGGACTACTGAGGCCATTGAAGCTTTTATGTTTTTAAAGGAGAGGTTCAGCTCTGCTCCCATCCTTATGCAGCCTGATGTGACTAAACCGTTTTTGGTTGAGGTTGATGCTTCGTCTGTGGGGGTCGGCGCGGTGTTGTCTCAGGAAAACACGGATGGAATACATCCCTGTGCCTTTTTTTCAAAAAAATTTTCTGAGACTGAACTGAATTATGATATTGGTAATCGGGAATTGTTGGCCATTAAACTCGCATTTGAACACTGGCGGCATCTCTTGGAAGGTGCTGAATTTCCCGTTCAGGTTTTCACTGATCATAAAAATTTGATCTATCTTGATGCTGCCAAACACTTGAATGCCCGTCAGGCTAGGTGGGCACTGTTTTTCTCGCGGTTTAATTTTTCCGTTACATACATCCCAGGTACTAAGAATGTTAAAGCCGATGCTTTGTCTCACAGCTTTTCTCCCATGGTTGGTGCTGAGGAGGACAACATTTTACAAGAAGGGGTTGTGATTGCTGCTTTGGACTCTGTGTTGGAAGATGAGATTCTTAAAGCACAGGAGGATACCCCATCTAACACTCCCCATGGGAGGTTGTTTGTGCCTGGGACCTTTAAGAGAGATTTGTTTGTTGAGTGTCATGAGTCTCGGTTGGCAGGTCATCCTGGAATCTCTGAGACCAAGAGACTTGTGGGTCGCAGTTTTTGGTGGCCTGGATGGCAGAAGGAAGTCATTAAGTGGGTGTGTCAGTGCACTGTGTGTGCTAGATCTAAGTCTTCACATACTCCTGCTGCGGAATTGCTTTGCCCTCTGGAGATCTCTAGTGCAACTTGGACACATTTGGCTATGGACTTTATTACTGACCTTCCCCCCTCTGAGGGTTTCACTGTCATCTGGGTGGTCGTGGACCGTTTTTAGCAAGATGTGTCACTTGGTTCCTTTCATCAAACTGCCCTGCGCTAAGACTCTCGCTAAGGCCTTTGTCAAGGAAATTGTCAGACTACATGGCGTTCCTACTGACATTGTTTCTGATAGGGGACCTCAGTTCGTGGCTCGTTTTTGGCGCACCTTTTGTGACAGGTTTGGAGTTTATTTGTCGTTTTCGTCCGAATATCATCCTGAGTCTAATGGCCAGACAGAAAGGAAAAACCAGGATGTTGAGCAGTTCTTGCATTGTTTTGTGGCAGACAATCAAGAGTGTTATGTTTTGGTAGCTGAGGAGAGCAGGCAAAAACGGCAATACACCAGAGAGGTTGGAATCTATTGGATTGCAGTATCCTGACTAACCACCACAACTAAAGGCAGCCGTGGAGCGTTCCTACGTTGGTCCTAGACGCCTCGTCACAGCCTGAGAGATTAACTACACCTAAAGATAGAAAGAGGAAAGCTAGCTGCCCCGGAGCAGATCCCCAAAGAACATAGGAAGCCCCCAAA
The DNA here is from genome assembly GCA_033576555.1 of Oophaga sylvatica. Lineage (NCBI taxonomy): Eukaryota > Metazoa > Chordata > Amphibia > Anura > Dendrobatidae > Oophaga > Oophaga sylvatica. Next base: position 69,611,814 of record JARQOD010000003.1, on the reverse strand, counting down.
CATGTAATGGCGGTTAGACAAGAGGAAATACAGACACAGACAGAAAATAGTATTAGCAAACGCTGGGGCCCAATCTGCCTAGACAGAAAAGGATAGAAAGGATACTCACTGCAATAAAAAAAAACCCTAAAAAATGCCAATGCTGCTGATTGCAAAAACACCTGAGATCACACGATCTCTACCACCTAAATCAGTTCTCTGGTGTAACAAAACTAAGCCGCAGCCACTGAAAAAACTGGAAAAGGCAAATGAACAAATAACAGTGGCTCCAGCGGAACTGAGAGGAGCCTAAGCCCCCCAGGGGGGAACCTGGCTAACCTCACAGAAATGCAGAGAAATATGCAAATGGTAAGCGCAAAAACAAAAACAGAAAATATCTTATCTGAAAGCAGAAGAAGAGGCAAGACTCAGCAAGCTTCCAAGTGAACCAGGAACCACAGTTGAGACAAGAACAATTGATCACCGGCAACCATGATGGGAGGGAACCTCCCTTATATCAAGCCACTCTGTGACTCCTGATTGCCAATCCTCATTGAATGGTTCAGTACTGTTTGTAACCACCAGAGGGAGCTTCTGCTCAGAATTCATTTCCAAAATATTCACAACAGTACCGTCCCCTTGAGGAGGGGTCACCGAACCCTCATTTGTGCAACCAGGTCGGTCAGGATGAGCTCGATGATAGGCACGGATCAGTCTCCTAGCATGGATGTCCGAAGCAAACACCCAAGAATTGTCCTCCTGACCATAACCTCTCCACTTAACCAAATACTGGAGTTTCCGTCTAGAAAAACGAGAATCCAATATTTTCTCAACCACATACTCCAGATTGCCCTCAACCAAAACAGGGTCAGGAGGCACAGCCATAGGAACCACTGGCTCGACAAACCTCTTCAATAAGGACTTGTGGAACACGTTATGGATCTTAAATGTCCCTGGAAGTAGTAAACGAAAGGAAACAGGATTAAGAATCTCCATGATCTTATAAGGTCCAATGAACCTAGGCTTAAACTTAGGAGATGCAACTCTCATAGGGATATTTCTTGAGGACAACCAGACCAAGTCCCCCACTTTAAACCGAGGACCATCAGTCCTATGCCGGTTGGCAAACCGCTGGGCCTTCTCCTGAGAGAGGGACAACCTCTCCACTACCTGGTCCCAAATCTGCTGCATACGCTCCACAACAGAGTCAACACCCGGACAGACAGAAGCCTCCGTCTGTCCCAAAGAAAATCGAGGGTGAAACCCAAAATTGCAGAAAAATGGAGACATCAAAGTGGCAGAGCTAGCCCTATTATTAAAAGCAAACTCAGCCAAAGGCAAAAAAGAGACCCAGTCATCTTGATCAGCAGACACAAAGCATCTCAGATAAGTCTCCAATGTCTGGTTTGTTCTCTCAGTTTGTCCATTGGTCTGAGGATGAAAAGCAGAGGAGAAAGACAATTGAACACCAAGTTTAGAACAAAAAGTCCTCCAAAATCTGGAAACAAACTGGACTCCTCTGTCAGACACAATGTTCTCAGGAATGCCGTGTAACCGAACCACGTGCTGAAGGAACAAAGGCACCAATTCGGAGGAGGAAGGCAACTTAGGTAATGGCACAAGATGTATCATCTTGGAAAACCTATCACAAATCACCCAGATAACGGTCATTCTCTGAGAAACAGGGAGGTTGGAAATAAAATCCATAGAGATATGGGTCCATGGTCTCTTGGGCACAGGCAATGGCATCAACAAACCACTAGAGCGAGAGCAAGGCTTGGAGCGAGAGCAAGTCCCACAGGACTGCACAAACTCCCTGATGTCACGAGACAAAGTAGGCCACCAAAAGGACCGACTCACCAAGTCTCTGGTACCAAAAATTCCGGGATGACCGGCCAACGCGGAAAAATGAATCTCAGACATCACACTCTTTTTCCACCGGTCTGGGACAAACAATTTCCCAATAGGGCAGCGCTCGGGTTTATCCTCCTGACACCCTTCCAGAGCCTGTCTCAAATTGGGCGAGATGGCGGAAAAAACTACACCCTCTTTCAAAATAACAGCAGGATCAGATAACTCAGGAGAGTCCGCAAGGAAACTCCTTGAGAGGGCATCCGCCTTAACATTCTTAGTGCCAGGAAGATAGGAAACCACAAAATTAAAATGTGTGAAAAACAAGGCCCACCTGGCCTGTCTAGGATTAAGTCACTTGGCTGATTCCAGATAAACCAGATTCTTATGGTCCGTGAGGACCACCACCTGATGTTTGGCTCCCTCCAGCCAATGTCTCCACTCTTCAAAAGCCCACTTCATGGCCAATAACTCCCGATTACCCAAGTCATAATTACGTTCAGTTGGAGAAAATTTTCGAGAGAAAAAGGCACAAGGGTTACTTTTAGAAGTCTCAGGATCTCTTTGGGACAAAACGGCACCTGCCCCAATTTCAGAGGCATCAACCTCCACCTGAAATGGCAAAGAAACATCAGGCTGCCGTAGAACAGGAGCAGAAGTGAATCTCTGCTTAAGTTCCTGAAACGCAGAGACTGCCTCAGGAGGCCAATTCACCACATCAGAACCCTTTTTGGTCAAATCAGTCAATGGTTTAACAATAACAGAGAAATTACCAATAAATTTACGATAAAAATTGGCAAAACCCAAAAATCTCTGAAGAGCCTTTAATGAAGTAGGTTGGACCCAATCACAGATGGCCTGAACCTTGACTGGGTCCATTTCAATAACAGATGGAGACAAAATGAATCCAGGAAATGAGATCCTCTGTACGCCAGAAAGACACTTTGATCCCTTCCCATACAGAGCATTCTCTCTCAAAATCTGGAACACAGTCCGAACATGTTTCACATGAGAGTCCCAGTCATTGGAAAAAATCAAGATATCATCCAAATAAACAATCAGAAATTTATCCACAAAATCCCTGAAAATATCATTCATGAAGGACTGGAAGATGGAAGGAGCATTAGTGAGCCCAAAGGGCATCACCAGGTACTCAAAATTCCCCTCTGGGGTATTAAACGCCGTCTTCCATTCATCCCCGTGCTTAATGCGAATAAGGTTATACGCCCCCCTGAGGTCAAGCTTGGTAAACCAAGTAGCACTTTTCACCCTGGAAAACAGGTCAGAAATCAAGGGTAACGGATATTGATATTTCACAGTGATCTTGTTCAAGAGACGATTTTCAATACACGGCCTTAATGAACCATCCTTTTTGGCCACAAAGAAAAAACCGGCAGGCAAGGGTGAAGAGGATGGTCTGATATGACCCTTCTCCAATGACTCCTTGATATAAGACCGCATAGCGTCATGTTCAGGTACAGACAAGTTAAAAAGGCGACCTTTAGGGAATTTATTACCAGGCACTAATTCAATAGCGCAGTCATAGCTCCAATGGGGGGCAAGGATGCAGATTTACTTTCACTAAACACATCAGAAAAATCAGTCAAAAAGTCAGGAACTTCCTGAGACGGGGGAGAGGCAGAAAAAACAGGAGTGTTGGCATTAACACATTGGCAGCCCCAACTGGTCACAGACACAGATCTCCAATCCAAAACAGGATTATGAGACTGTAACCAAGGGAAACCTAGTACAATAATGTCATGCAGATTATACAGTACCAAAAATTTGCAACTCTCCTGATGATCAGGTTCAACGCTCATTATCATCTGAGTAGAAAACTGGGGTTTATTCTTAGCCAAAGGGGTAGAATCAATCCCCAGTAGTGGAATAGACTTCCGTAGGGGTATCAAGGGAAACCCACAACGTTTGGCAAAATCAAAATCCATCAAGTTAATAGCTGCTCCCGAATCAACAAAGCCTGAGCAGAAAATGTGGACAGGGAGCAAATCAGGGTAACAGTCAACAGAAATTTAGTCTGAACACTACCCAAGACAACTGAGCATGCAAAACGTCTTCCCCGCAGACAGAAATAGCATGAGAGGCGTCACCACAATAGAAACATAACCCATTGCGTTTTCGAAACTCATGACGCTGTGCCCCAGAAGCCACTCTATAACACTGCATGGGCTGAGAAGCTGGCTCACAAGGCAACACTATTCCACGCATACCTCTACGCTCACACAAACGTCTGTCAATTTGAATCGCTAATGACATAGAATCATTGAGACCAGAGGGAGCAGGGAAACCCACCATAACATCTTTTACATTCTCTGACAGCCCCTTCCGAAAAAGCGCTGCCAAAGCATCATCATTCCATTTGGTTAGGACTGCCCATTTTTGGAATTTCTGACAGTATAACTCAGCGTCCTCAAGACCCTGATTTAATGCCAACAAGGTTCTTTCAGCTTGATCAGTGACATTAGGCTCATCGTACAATAACCCCAGAGCCAGAAAAAATGCATCAACATCACTCAAAACAGGGTCCCGAGGTGTCAGGGAAAAAGCCCAATCCTGAGGATCGCCGCACAGGAGAGAGATGACAATTTGAACCTGCTGTGCTGTGTTCCCTGAGGACTTAGGTTTTAAGGCAAAAAACAACTTACAGTTATTTTTGAAATTCAGAAATTTGGCCCAATCTCCCAAAAACAAATCTGGCATGGGAATCCTAGGTTCCACAACCGGCAACCCAGCAAGATAGACAGCAATACTCCGAACCTCAGTGGCAAGCTGATCCACACGGCCAGACAGCTGTGCAAGCTCCATTGAGAGAAAAAAAAATCCTCCTCAGTACCCAGAGAAAAAGAGGGAAAAAATTCAAGAAACAGAAAAAAAAAAAAATCTCTGACAACTCTGACAACTTTTTTCTTTCCACACTATTTTTCCCTTCTGTGAGTACCATACAATTTTCAGTTTGGCCGGTGATACTGTTATGTTTTGGTAGCTGAGGAGAGCAGGCAAAAAAGGCAATACACCAGAGAGGTTGGAATCTATTGGATTGCAGAACCCTGACTAACCACCACAACTAAAGGCAGCCGTGGAGCGTTCCTACGTTGGTCCTAGACGCCTCGTCACAGCCTGAGAGATTAACTACACCTAAAGATAGAAAGAGGAAAGCTATCTGCCCCGGAGCAGATCCCCAAAGAACATAGGAAGCCCCCAAACATGTAATGGCGGTTAGACAAGAGGAAATACAGACACAGACAGAAAATAGTATGAGCAAACGCTGGGGCCCAATCTTCCTAGACAGAAAAGGATAGAAAGGATACTCACTGCAATCCAAAAAAACCCTAAAAAATGCCAACGCTACTGATTGCAAAAACACCTGAGATCACACGACCTCTACCACCTAAATCAGTTCTCTGGTGTAACAAAGCTAAGCCGCAGCCACTGAAAAAACTGGAAAAGGCAAATGAACAAATAACAGTGGCTCCAGCGGAACTGAGAGGAGCCCAAGCCCCCCGGGGGGGAACCTGGCTAACCTCACAAAAATGCAGAGAAATATGCAAATGGTAAGCACAAAAACAAAAACAGAAAATATCTTATCTGAAAGCAGAAGAAGAGGCAAGACTCAGCAAGCTTCCAAGTGACCCAGGAATCACACTTGAGACAAGAACAATTGATCACCGTCAACCATAATGGGAGGGAACCTCCCTTATATCAAGCCACTCTGTGACTCCTGATTGCCAATCCTCATTGAATGGTTCAGTACTGTTTGTAACCACCAGAGGGAGCTTCTGCTCAGAATTCATTTCCAAAACATTCACAACACAAGAGGGGTGCCACTTGCTGAATTTGCTCTTAACAACCATACATCCTCTTCTGCTGGTTGTTCGCCTTTTTTTGTTGTACCGGGAGACATCCGTTGTTTGGGTCATTCTCCAAATTGGTATCGGCTGTGCCTGAAGAGGAAAATTTTTCCGGTGATTTGGAGAGAGTTTGGACCGATGTGCGTGGGAATCTTCAGGAGGCTAACAGAAAATCTAAAAGGTACTTTGATAGGAAAAGGCAAGAGGTTTTGTTTGCTATTGGTGACATGGTTTGGTTGTCCTCTAAGAATTTGCGGTTGAGGATTCCTTCTAAAAAATTGGGTCCCAAGTTTGTAGGGCCCTTCAAGGTGCTTCAGGTTGTTAACCAATCTGCTGTTAGGTTGGAGGTTCCTACCTCCTGGAAGATTAATCCGGTGTTTCATGTTTCTCTGTTGAAAAGAGCTGATGTGTCGGATGGAGACGCCTCTGCCTCTGTTCCCCCGGTGGTGGAGGACGGGGAATATGAAATTCCCGCATCCTAAATTCTAGACGTTATAGAGGGAGTTTGCAGTATCTCGTTGTTTGGAAGGGTTTCGGACCCGAGGATAACTCATGGGTGAGGGCGGATGATGTTTCTGCGTCCAGACTTGTCAGAGCGTTTCACAAGAAGTTTCCGGGTAAGCCTGGGCCTAGGGGATCCTGAGGATCCTCTTAGAAGGGGGGGTGCTGTTAGAACTCTCCTGTTAGGTTTTTTCTATCTTGCTGGTCACATGACCTTTTTTGCCTACTTAATCCTGCTCCACCCTTCTGGCTTTGCTCGACTTCATTGTAATTTCTACTCTTAAGCTAGCCGGGTGCTTTGTTACCTTACTCAACTAGTTTTGCTTGGTCTTCAGACCTCTATGTTCTATGTTGTTTTGTTTTTCTTTTTACTGCTACAACTTCTGTTAGGAGGTGTCCATCTTTTCTCCCAGTCCCTAGTGCTTGTAGGGATCCCTTCCTCGCATCTATAGGTCTTCGTTCAGACTAGCTGAGGACTTTAGCGGTTCTGATCGCAGGATCAGGTTCCCCGTTACATCATAGGGATTGAGCTTAGTTCTATTGTAGGGACAGATATCCCTTTCTTTCCATCGTGCTTGTAGCAGAACACAACATCAGCACCTGCAGCCGGGGAACAGTGCTTACAGTAGCCGCTTCTTCCCTGGCGGCTGTCCGTGTGGTACTGATGAGGCACACGGGTGGCACACGATTGCCACACGTGTGCCGCACATAGTACACACACGGACACTGATATCAGGATGTGTGAAACTGGCCTTATGTACTGAAAAAACAGGAAGGAAAATTCCAAGTGAAGTGAAATGATGAAATAAAAAATGCAATTCCGCCATTGTTTTTTAGGGTTTAGTTTTTACATTGTTCATTGTCCTGTAAATGTGATCTGGTAACATGATTTTCCAGGTCACTGCAATTATGAGGATACCAAATTTATAAAGTTTTTTTTTTTAATATTTCAGTAGTAGAGATGAGCGACTTTGCCTCCGGAGGGTCAAGTCGGGTTTCGTACCATCCGACTTTACCAAAAGTCGAGTCGAACGAAATCGGCCGACTAGCTAAAGGCAAAAGTCGGAGTTTCGACAAAAACCAAACCCGACCCCAATGCAAGTCAACAAGGAAGAAAAGTCGGCAGGGAGTGCAGGACAATAAATACACCTACAGTGCGCATTTCAATGCCAACAACATCAATTCTTATTACTTAAGCTTGTCAACCTTAATTTACTTTATAATAATAAAACGCATTGAAAACTGGGGGTTATTTGGCTAAAGTTGTGGGGCGGGTACAGCCCAGTTAGGGAGGTGGAAAAACTGGCATATGTTGAGGTGTAGGCTGGACGTTCAGCAGCTGCAAATGGAGGAATTGAAGAAGTCGGAGGAAGAGGAGGACAAAGCAAGCAATTTTGCTGGCAACCTTTGTGTCATCAGGGGAAGGTGGTACAAAATCCTTTGAAACCCAGGCATGGTTCATTTTAATGAAGGTGAGATCACCTACATTTTGGGTCGACAGCTGGGTCCTTCTTTCTGTCAGGATTGATCCAGCAGCACTGAAGACTCTTTCTGATAGCACACTACCAGCAGGGCAAGCGAGCTCCTGTAAGGCATATTGCACCAATTCAGGCCAGGTGTCCAGTTTACAGGCCCAGTAGTCAAAGGGGAATGAACTGTGAAGGAGAACATCGATAGGGGAGGAGAGGTAATTTTGAACCATTGTTGACAACTGCTGTCTCCTGTCTGTTGCAATCGATTCAGTATTACCAGTCGTGTGAGCGATACTCGAGAAATCAGTCCACAACATGGTCATGAAACCCCTGTCTCCAACGCCACTTCAGCTGTGTGCACCATGAACACCTCTTCCATCTTGCCCAGTACGGCTCGTGGTGGAACCTGCACTGCTGCTGTGTGCTGGGAATGCCTCTAACAAACGGTTTACCAGAGTTGCTTGTTTGTTCGCCAATATTAGCTCCAGGTTCTCCTGTGCCATGATGTTCTGTAATTTGCCTTTATAGCGTGGATCGAGGATGCTGACCAGCCAGTAGTATTCATCCTTCATAATTTGGGCAATGCGGGGGTCCCTTTTTAGGATCCACAAGATATAATCACACATGTGGGCCAATGTTCCAGGTGTCAATGATGCTCTGCCAGTGGTGGGTGGAGGAGCACTTTCTGCCAAATCCACATCCCTCCAGTCACGCACAAACCCTGTACCTGACCTTGGCAAGCCAACATTTTCTCTTGCCCCCTGAGAAGCATCCTCCTCCCCAAAATAATCATGCCCCTCATCCTCCTCTTTGTAAGGTTCTGTATATCTGTTTCTGAAACTCAGTTTGTTCGTCGGCCATTTTGCTTTCTGTTTGCTGCAGCTATCTTGCCCTCAGTTAAAATGGAGTTTTCCAGCTTGCATGTTCCCGCCCTGATTCTCTCCGTTTGCTTCTTAAACAGCCACACCTCAGCAATCAGTGCTTCAGAATCTGGCCTGCAGTGAACCTGTGTTCTGACTCCTGAAGCCTTGGACTTTGTACTCCAGCCATTTCTACTGAGAAACTCTGGAGCTCTTGTGGACTCTGAACTCTGCTCTTGAAAGCCTCACGGTTGCATGGACTTGCGGTAACATAGAAGAAGATCTGAATCTGTTGTGGAGAGTTATTGATGAACTTAGATTACTTTGGCCTGCTGTGTCTCCTGCTTCTGTGTTTGCAACCTGTATGTTTATTTTTGCCAATTTGTATGAAGCAATACAAGACTTTCTTTTTCAACCTGTGTCTCAAGTATTTTCATCGCACCCAAGCACAAGACGCTATATGAACTGTATCACATACATTACAAGATTCTGAAGCCAAACGTTAGTGTCTGCTGGGTCTGGAAAGGCTTGTCTGCTGTGCTGTGGATATCGGATGTCCGGTTGTACTCTCTGTGATAACAGTGGTTGTGACTTCTCACAACCATTCCAGGTGAGCAATTCCTTAAGTTTTTTTTTCTGCAGAGTTATCACAGGTAAACACTATTGTTTTTTTTTTTTTTCTCTTCTCTTTTGTCTGCTGAAACTCTGGATATCAGATGTCTGGTTGAAAGCTTTCTGTGATGATAGTGGTTGTGACTTCTCACAACCATTCCAGGTGAGCAGTTCCCTTAAAGTTTTTTTTTTTCTTCAGTGTTGCCACAGGTGAACACTATTGTTTTTTTTTTTCTCTCTCTCCTCTTCTTCCAGTATCCTGTCTTAAAAGATCTGGAAAATGGAGGCCCGCATGAAGGAACTTTGTGGAGTGACTGATAATATCCTTGCAGAGTTGCAGAATATAAAGACCCGTTTTACAAATCTTCAGGACCTAAATAATCACAATATGCAAGTGGTTGGACAGACTACTCAGGATTTGCGAGCCAGGATTGAGGTTCTGGAGGGGCGAGTCCAGGCTCCTGCCGTGGCCCCGAGTTCTGGGATTCCCAAGTTGCCTCCTTTTCGTTTTGGTGGTGAACGTGAAAAATTCAGGGGATTTGTTAATCAATGTAATCTTTTTTTTTCTGCACATGCTTCACAATTTCCTACTGAACGATCTAAGGTGCTTACTATAATTATGTTGCTTACCAACAAGGCTTTAATATGGGCAAACCCTCTGATTGAGACTGAGGATGATTGTTTGGATCACCTTGATGATTTTATTTCAGCCATGGGGCAGGTGTTTGATGACCCCAATCGAGGTGCAACAGCTGAAGCAGCCATATTAGCTTTGCGCCAAGGTAAGCACTCGGTAGCTGAATATGCCTTGGATTTCAGGAAATGGGCCCTTGATACCACATGGGACAATTCCGCCAAAAAATCTATTTTTCGAAAGGGGTTATCCCCACTGATTAAGGATGAACTTGCTCGTGCCGACCCTCCCACTGCGTTAGGTGACTTTATTAACTACTGCATCCGTATTGATACTCGTTTAACTGAACGCAGGCAAGAGAGATGGTTCGAAAGCAATCGTACTAATCTTTTCCTACCTTCCTCTCCAGCTAAGGAACCTCTGAATAGGATTACACGGGAACCTGAACCTGAACCCATGCAAGTAGACTCTTTACTACGACGGGTTAGTGATGCACGCAAGGAACATCGTTTTAAGGAGAATCTATGTTTTTATTGTGGTAAGTCAGGGCACTTTATTATTAACTGTCCCAGCCGTGCTCGCAAGACTACTGCAGCACTCATTCATTGTGAGTGTTGCGAGAGGGGATCTGTCAGGTCCGAGCCTCAGGCTCCAGAGAGAGCTGCAGCAACAGACCTTGATTTCTCGGACTTAAACTCCGTTACCTCTGAGGACGTTGATTGTGTAAATGCTGCCATCTTTCAAGTTTCCTCAGCAGTGTCCCAGCTGAGTTGTAAGAAAAACAATTCTCACTGTTTCCTTTCCATCAAACTCTGGGTTGACTCAGCCTGGGTGTCTAGCTCTGCTATGATCGATTCAGGTGCAAGTGGAAATTTTATGGATGTCTCCTTTGCTCTAAAACAGGGAATACGTTCAGTGAAGAAGGCTGCTCCAGTACAGATGGAAACTGTGGATGGCTCCCTGCTGACCTCTGGACCAGTGGATCAGGAAACAGAGCCTTTAAAGGTTCTTATGGGTAAAGATCATCAAGAGAAACTGTCCTTTATGCTTATCTCTTCTCCCCACTTTCCCATTATTCTAGGGCTACCATGGCTGCAGGCTCAGAATCCTACCATTAACTGGGAGACCAAGGAATTACATTTTCCAGAGAAACAGATGAGTCAAAAAATTTCAGCTTGCTCTGTTCCTAAAGGAACCATGTCAGTCCCTGAATTACCAGCTGAATACCAGGACTATGTGGATTTATGTGACAAGAAGAACGCTGACCAGCTTCCTCCTCACCGTCCATATGATTGTCCAATTGAATTATTGCCTGGAGCAGAGATACCTTTTGGTAAGATCTACCCCTGGCGGGGCCCGAGCTGAAGGCTTTAAAAGAGTACATAGACGAAAATCTAGCCAAGGGCTTCATACGCCCCTCTTCATCTCCTGCAGGGGCACCCATATTCTTTGTAAAGAAGAAAGATGGATCCCTGAGACCATGCGTAGACTATAGGGAACTTAATAAGGTTACTATTAGAAACCGTTATCCATTGCCTTTAATCCCTGAGTTATTGGAGAGAGTGCGACATGCCAAAATTTTTTCTAAGCTAGATCTTCGTGGGGCCTATAACTTAGTCCGTATTAGACCTGGGGATGAATGGAAGACTGCATTCAGGTCACGCTATGGACACTTTGAATATCTGGTTATGCCTTTTGGTCTGAGTACCGCCCCAGCCACTTTCCAACACTTGGTGAATGACATCTTCAGGGATCTCTTAGATACATTCGTGGTAATTTATTTGGATGATATTTTAATTTTTTCTAACTCCACAGAGGAACATCATGGACATGTGAGAATGGTCTTGGAACGTCTAAGACAAAATCATCTTTACATCAAGCTTGAAAAGTGTGAATTCCATAAGACCGAAATTCAATTTCTGGGGTATGTACTGTCTACACAAGGAATTAGTATGGATGGAAGTAAAACCCAAGCCATCAATGATTGGCCAAGTCCTAGAAATGTGAAGGAGGTACAGCGCTTCATCGGGTTTGCAAACTTCTATAGACGTTTCATTAGAAATTTCTCTGAGGTAGTGTCACCTATCACTCAACTTACCCGGAAAGAGTCTAAGTTCTCCTGGACTCCCCAAGCCCAGGAAGCATTTTCCCGTCTAAAAGATAAATTTACCACTGCACCTATTCTAGTACATCCCAACCCAGAGCTTGCCTTCATAATAGAGGTGGATGCTTCAGACTGTGCCGTGGGAGCTATACTCTCTCAGAGAACAGGTGAGAAGAATGTCTTGCATCCCTGTGCCTTCTTTTCCCAGCAGTTATCTTCGGCTGAGAAGAACTACGATGTGGGCAATAGAGAGTTGTTGGCCATTATTGCCGCCTTCAAAGAATGGAGACACCTTCTGCAAGGAGCTGCACAGCAAATAGTCGTTCTGACAGATCATCGTAATCTTGAGTTTATCAGGTCGGCTAAGTGCCTGACTCCTCGCCAGGCTCGCTGGAATCTTTTCTTAAACCAATTTAATTTTATTATTTCTTATAGACCAGGATCGCGCAATGGGAAGGCTGATGCACTCTCTAGGATTTACTCAGCAGAAACACGTCCAATTACTCCTCCTAAGACTATTCTTCCTGATTCTAGATTCCTAGGAGTGATTCATCATCAAGACCTAATTAAAGACATCAAGGAAGCATACCATGCGGATTCTTTTTTGGCTCAACCCCCAAGGGACGTAAGTCTTGTCTTTAAGAATGGTGTGTGGATTCTGGGACAACGTCTGTATATACCTGAAACAGTCAGATTGAGAGTATTGCAACTCATTCATGATTCCAAAATAGCCGGGCATAGAGGAATTCTAAAGACACAGGAATTTCTTTCTCGTTTCTTTTGGTGGCCCACTTGTAGGAAGGATGTTTTGGATTATGTCACTTCATGTGAGGTTTGTGCAAGATGCAAAACACCTCGCTCTTCACCAACTGGTCTGTTACAGCCTCTTCCCACCCCGTCCCGCCCGTGGGGATCCATTTCTATGGACTTCATTGTCGAATTACCAACCTCTCAAGGGAAGAACACTATTCTAGTGGTGGTTGATCGTTTAACAAAGGCAGCTCATTTTATCCCTTGTGTCGGCTTACCCACTGCAAAACAGACATCAGACTTGATGATTAAAGATGTGTTTCGCTTACATGGAGTACCGGATGAGGTTATTTCGGATCGAGGGGTGCAATTCACTTCTAGGTTTTGGCAAAATTTCTGTGCAGCATTGGACATTAAAGTAAACCTTTCTTCTGCTTTTCATCCCCAGACTAATGGACAAACCGAACGAACCAATCAAACCCTGGAGCAGTATCTCCGCTGCTTTATCTGCCACCTACAGGATGATTGGGTGGATCTACTTCCATTGGCTGAGTTCTCTTACAACAACTCTCAGAGTGCCTCCACTAAACAGTCTCCTTTTTTCTCTAATTTAGGTTATCATCCTAATATTCTACCACGATTTCCCATAGAGACACCTTTGCCAGCAGTGGCTGAAAGAGTCACGACTTTACAGAAGAATATGGATCTTCTAAAGGAGAATCTGGAATCGGCTCAGGAAAGGTACAAGAAGGCAGCAGATAAATTTCGTAAACCTGCACCAGTTTTTAAGGTAGGAGACCTGGTCTGGCTGTCAACCAGAAATCTTAAGTTAAGGATTCCATCATCTAAGTTGGGACATAAGTACATTGGACCCTATAAAATCAGTAAGATTATAAGTGCCGTTGCTTGTCGTCTTCAATTGCCCAGAACTATGAGAATCCACCCTGTCTTTCATGTATCCCTACTAAAGGCTGCAACACCCAATACGTTTCCTGGACGTTCTTCTCCTTGCCCTGACCCAGTGCTAGTCGATGGTCAGGAAGAATTTGTGGTGGAAAGGATTTTAGATTCCAGGTTGTATAGAAATCAGTTACAATATCTGATCAAATGGCAGGGCTACCCAGTGGAGGACAACTCATGGGAGCCAGTCAATAACGTTAATGCTCCTCGCTTGCTCCGTCAGTTTCATCAGAGGTACCCACACAAGCCTGGTCTGAGGTCATCCGGAGGTTGCCCCTAAGGGGGGAGTAATGTAAGGTTCTGTATATCTGTTTCTGAAACTCAGTTTGTTCGTCGGCCATTTTGCTTTCTGTTTGCTGCAGCTATCTTGCCCTCAGTTAAAATGGAGTTTTCCAGCTTGCATGTTCCCGCCCTGATTCTCTCCGTTTGCTTCTTAAACAGCCACACCTCAGCAATCAGTGCTTCAGAATCTGGCCTGCAGTGAACCTGTGTTCTGACTCCTGAAGCCTTGGACTTTGTACTCCAGCCATTTCTACTGAGAAACTCTGGAGCTCTTGTGGACTCTGAACTCTGCTCTTGAAAGCCTCACGGTTGCATGGACTTGCGGTAACATAGAAGAAGATCTGAATCTGTTGTGGAGAGTTATTGATGAACTTAGATTACTTTGGCCTGCTGTGTCTCCTGCTTCTGTGTTTGCAACCTGTATGTTTATTTTTGCCAATTTGTATGAAGCAATACAAGACTTTCTTTTTCAACCTGTGTCTCAAGTATTTTCATCGCACCCAAGCACAAGACGCTATATGAACTGTATCACATACATTACACTCTTCTTCCTCCACCTCATCCAGGACAGTTCCCTGAGCAGACAATGGCTGACTGTCATCAAGGCCTCCCTCCTCCTCCTCCTCTTCCGCTGCAGACGCCTGATCCTTAATGTGCGTCAAAGTTTGCATGAGCAGACGCATAAGTGGAATGCTCATGCTTATGATTGCGTCATCTGCGCTTACCAGCCGTGTGCATTCCTCAAAACACTGTAGGACTTTACAGAGGTCTTTCAGCTTTGACCACTGCACACCCGACAACTCGATGTCTGCCCTCAAACTGCCTGCCCGTGTATCCTCCCACAAATGCATTACAGCCTGCCTCTGTTCGCACAGCCTCTCAACCATGTGCATGGTGGAGTTCCAGCTTGTTGCAACGTCTATGATTAGGCGGTGCTTGGGGAGGTGGAGCGATCGCTGCAGCCTCTGCATATGACTGGAGTCTACGGGTGAGCGACAGATGTGCGAGCTCAGTCTTCACATCTTATGAAGCAGGGCTGGTAACTCCGGATAATTATTTATGAAGCACTGCAGCACCAGGTTCAAGGTGTGAGCCAGGCAAGGTATGTGTCTGAGTTTTGCCAGGGCTATGGCCGCCACAAAATTACAGCCGTTATCACTGACTACCTTGCCTGGCTCAAGATGTAGACTGCCCAGCCATGACTCAGTTTCTCGCTGCAAGTAGTCGGCCAGTACCTCCGCGGTGTGTCTGTTGTCTCCCAAACGCATCACCTGTAAAACATCCTGCTGACACTTACCATTAGCTGTTCGATAGTGTGACACCTCGTGTGCAACACTGGCAGCAGCGGATGGAGTGCTCATGTGACTGCGCTCTGTCGACGAGCTTTCACTTCTGGAGGAGGAGGAGGAGGGTCGAGCGCCTACAGCCAACTGTTGCCTATACCGTGGGCTAGGCAGCACTGTCCCACCGCCGTTGTCCCTGTGGACCCTGCATCCACCACATTAACCCAGTGCGCAGTGATGGACACGTACCGGCCATGGCCATGCCTACTGGCCCATGCATCTGTTGTGAGGTGCACCTTTCCACTCACTGATTGTTTGAGTGCATGGACAATGCGGTCTTTCACATGCAGGTGGAGGGCAGGGATGGCTTTTCTAGCAAAGAAGTGCCGACTGGGTAGGTCATACCCTGGAACAGCATAGGCCATGAGCTCTCTGAACGCTGCGCTTTCAACAAATGGAAGGGCATCATCTCTAATGAGATCAGTTTGGCAATGTAGGCGTTCAAAGCCAGTGTTCGCGGATGAGAGGATGAGTACTTTCTTGTCCTACTCAGAGTCTCTGCTACGGTGAGCTGGACTTGAGAGCTGCATATGGTGGAGCTAGCGGTGGTCATTGCGCACTGAGAGGGGGTTGGTGATGGTGGTGGTGATGGCCTAGATTCAGTCTTTGGTTGCAAAAACATTGTGATTCCCTGACTGCTTTGGCCTTGCGACGACACCTCAACATTTCTTGCTGGTGGTGTGCTAACCGGTGGGCTTACAGTGGGGGAAGCAATGTAGAGTTGCTGGCTACCTTCAGTCGGAGCAGGTTCACGTGTGCTACCTGAGGTTTTGTAGTCCGTCCACGCTTGCAAGTGCATGGTGTTTAAATGTCTAAGCATGCAACTGGTATTCAAATTTCGGAGATTTTTTCCCTCGGTTAAAGGTCCTTCCGCACTTCTTACAGATAACCTTTGCCTCATCAATTGGATTTTGGTCAAAAAAGTGCCACACTGCACTCTTCCTACTACGGGATAAATTTTCAGGGCTTGCACGCTGTGCTAATTTGATAGTATGGCCAAGCTGTCCTGCAACTCTTTTTGTTTTTATAACACGTTTTTGGACTGCTGCGGGCCTGCCAGATAACCGCAGCTGCGATGTCGATGCCTGCTGCGGATCCTCCTCCTCTTCTAAGCTATTGCCAGCGGCACCCTCTTCCCCCCATGGATGCCAATCCGGGTCAACAACTGGGTCATCCATTACCTCCTCTTCAATTTCATCTGCACCTTCCTCTGTGTCACCGTGTAAGGTGGTATAGTATGCGGGAAGTGGCACCTGAGTTTTATCAGGGTCAGATTCTGGCTCAGTAGACTGCGAGGGCAATGTAGTGCTCTGGGTGAATGTACGAGCAGAATCATATAGCAGTGGCTGTGCATCAGTGCACTCCATGTCATATTCATCTTGGACTGGGGAATTCAGGATTTGACTTGATAAGTTAGGCATGGTATGTGAAATGAGCTCCAGGGAGTAATCTGAAGTGTGGCCTGCCGCATCCTTCACTTTTGGTGGGGGTGAAGTACACAAGGAAAGGTGTGGTTCCTGATCAGGAGCCTCCACTGACGACTCAGTGCTTGCAGTTTTTGAAACTTCAGAAGAGGAGGCGATAGAGCTGGAGGCTGTTTTGGCAATGTAAGCCAAAACCTGTTCCTGATGCTCCGGCTTTAAAAGCGGTTTACCTAATCCCAGAAAAGGGAGCCTTCCAGGCCTTCTGGAGCCAGACGATGATGCAGGCTCAACACCTCCTGCCTTAGGTGCTATTATTCCTTTGGCACTACCATTGGGAAGTGTGATGTTGCCATCACAAAAAAGATGAAAAAAGGGCAGAATATAATGAAAATACAAAACTTTATTTTAAATTCACAACAATAAATTCATAAATATTGAGGAACAAGGACAGAGCACAGCAAAAATGAATGGCAAGAACAATTATGCAGCCTGAATATAGGAAGACGGGCTGATCCCAGCACCCTGGAACGTAACTGATTGCCAGGAAAGTAGTGCTTAGATGTGAAAAAAGCAAACAAGCTCCATATAACAACAAAGGACCAGTGTCCGCTATAAGGTCTATGACCCACAGCCTAGGGGAGCTATCTGGAATAATACTGCTAAACCTGAAAATATGGTATAAAGCGACAGTCGTTTGGAGAGGCTCTAAGAACAACAATATTACCGGTGGTGGCAAGTGCCGAGCAATTACCTCTCTCTCATGTGGGGGACAAGGAGCCGGGACTAGCGCGTCTGCCCCGACGCGCGTTTCGGATTGAAATCCTTCGTCAGGGGGCGTGCCAATTGTAAGAACCGGGAGCTTTAAAAAGGTCGTGGACCGGAAGTCTTCTGACGTGAACCGGAAGTGACGCTTCCGTCGCTACAGCAACACACTATGTTGAGCGGCGCCAGCGTCATGTGGAGGGCAGGTAAACGCATACAGCGCCATGACAACCCTCCACATATAGACGCCGGAAACTGCGCAGCCAGTGGAGTGCAGCACAGGCACAGGAAGCGTGCAGGATCATGGGAGAGAGAATCTATATATATAAAGGTGTATCTTATGGAAGGCATATTGACCTTTACTAATTATGATACTAATGTATAACAGATCATCAATGAATAAAGCCATGCATATATAACACAACATTCAATCAAAATGAACCAATGATACTAAATTACAAAAACTCATGTGCATATACGTCAATGAATGCCATATCAGCATAATGATGACATTAACAATAATAGAATAAAACAATAATGAAAAATAAACAACATTGAAAAATCAACAAAATTTGAAAGATAAGAATGTAAAAATAAAAATAAAACATGAATACAAAAAATCAAAAGAAAAACGCCTAAAAATAAAAATAATAATAAATAATAATGAAAACAAAAGTAAATAAAAATAAATAAAAATAAAAATAATAAATATAGAAAACTATATATAATGCACGGCATATAATAATGGTCAGTCATAATTGATGTTGAGTCCATCCGGATACATCAAGAGGGCCACCATTGATGAAAACGACGTCAGAGACATAAAGACATGAAGACATAGATAATACCTAAGATAAATGAAAAACAATAAAAATTTAAATCCGGTTAAAAGAAACGCATTCAGGCAGCACCTCTGCCCATACCAGCCCACAACCAGCAGGACGGCGATCATAGAAAAGACACAAAACTAAGATTTTCGTTTAATCCGGATGGATGGACCGTGTTTAAGGTCCAAATCCATCTCGTTTCTAGTTGATTCAGGCGTCGAGACATCTTTCCACCTCGTATCCCAAGGTCGAGGCAATCAATGCCTCTAACCCTGAAATCTTTACTATTACAATTATGATGGATTTTGAAATGTTTAGGTATATTCTTGAGTGTGGAGCCGCTGCTTCAATGCCCAAAACATGCTCCCTGATACGGACCTTCAATTGCCGTGTAGTGAGTCCTACATATATCAGGGAGCATGGGCAAGTGGCATAATAGATCATAGATTTTGTACTACATGTAATATACTTTTGAATCTTAAATGATCTTTTACCTGAGGAATCGACAAAAGAATCGATGCAATCCATGTTGGCACATGCCACACAATGACCACATGGAAACGAACCCACACGTGTACTGTAATTATTGAGAAACGTGTGCGAAGGGGACTCAGTATAATGACTACGGGTAAGGAAATTTTTTAAATTCCTAGCCCGCCTATATGTGATAAGTGGTCTATTAGGAATCAGCTTTCTCAACGTAGGATCTGTTTGTAATATGGGCCATGCTTTTGTTAGTACTCTTCTAATTTTGTCAGATTGGGAGTGGAATGTTGTAATGAACCTAATGGGTTCTACTCTCTCTGCAGCATCTACCCTCTTATATAGGAGCGAATTCCTCGTACTATTTTTAGCCCTATTGTATGCTTTCTTAACAGATCTACTACTATAGCCCCTTTCGTAAAATCGCTCCTTCAAAAGGTTAGATTGTGTCTCAAATTCCAAATCCATTGAACAGATCCTGCGTAACCGCAGGAACTGTCCAACGGGAATGGAACAAATCATATGTCTAGGATGAGCAGAGGAGGCGTGCAAAAGAACATTAGTAGCAGTCGGCTTACGATAAATACAGGTCTGTTTTGTCTGCGCCATATCTCTACTTAATGTCACATCAAGGAACTCGATTTTATTAGGGTCAGAGGAAAAGGTCAACTTTATGTTCAGGTCGTTGCCATTTAGTCTCAAAAAGAATTCTCCCACAGAGGTGGAATCACCCTGCCAGATCAGCAATACGTCATCTATGGACCACGTCCATAAAAGGACGCGGTCCATAGATGACTGCCGATCTGACAGGAAGAGATCCCTCTCCCACAGACCCAGGAACAGACTCGTCTAGACTTCCCTCCGCCATGAGGTCACTAATTTTGGAATTGTTGGAGTTCACACTCAGACATAACTTTTTTTGTTTTTAAGGGGTCCTTCTTCCTGCAGACCCAGGGAACAGCCATGGGAGCGGCCTTTGCGCCCTCCTATGCTAATCTGTTCCTTGGTCTGTGACACTAAGTAGAGATATGGCGCAGACAATACAGACCAGTATTTATCGTAACCCGACTGCTACTAATGTTCTTTTGCACGCCTCCTCTGCTCATCCTAGACATATGATTTGTTCCATTCCCGTTGGACAGTTCCTGCGGTTGCGCAGGATCTGTTCAACGGATTTGGAATTTGAGACACAATCTAACCTTTTGAAGGAGCGATTTTACGAAAGGGGCTATAGTCGTAGATCTGTTAAGAAAGCATACAAATCTTGGATGGCCGAACAAACCCTCATTCGACCCAAACTGGTGGCCCCTGAAGAGATTATTCCGGGGAATGTTGGTGTACGACGTATGGGTCTTCCCAAGCCGCCTGAAGCTTATCCTTTGGTACGGGGACCAGCACCCACACCTTCTGACCCACCTGGTAGGTCCTCTCCTGGGCGTTCTGGTCCTGAGCCTGTGCCATGTTGTCATGCACCAATTGCGTCAAGTCTGCATCTTGTCACAGAAGCGCATGATATATTCCATGATGGACACTTCTGTAGGGCTGAGCTCTTCTTCCCAGGATTCCCTTACCAATCCAAAGGGTCCCCAGACTCGCCTGCCGTACAGGAGTTCGAAGGGGGAGAACCCCCGGAGAACCTCTCGGTAAGTGAATAGCAGGTGTGGGAGGTACTGCTCCCAGTTGCGTCTTTGAGTCCTAACCAGCATTTTTAGCATCTGTTTGAGGATACCATTGAAGAGCTCACACAAACCATTGGTTTGGGGTTGGTACGCGCTCGATACCAGACGCTTCACCTGCATTTTTTTACAGAGAGCCTCCATTAAGCGAGTCATAAATTGAGTCCCCTGGTCGGTAAGCATCTCCCTAAGAAAAGGCTACTCTTGAAAAGATGGCCACAAGGGCATCCACCACCTTATCCAACCTAGTGGAGGACAGAGCCACTGCCTCCGGGTACTGGGTATGGTCTACCACAGTAAGGATGTACTGGTTTCCAGAGCTGCTGGGTATGGCCAGTGGTCCCACAATGTCCACAGCGATCCTCTGGAAAGGCTCCTCTATCACTGGCAAAGAGATCAGGGGAGCCTTGGGAGCAGGCCCTGACTTTCCCACTCTTTGACAGGTGATACAGGAGCGGCAGTAGTTTGCTACATCTATCCCCAATTTGGCCCAATAAAAGTGTTGAGATAGTCGGGCCTTAGTTTTGCTGATCCCCAAGTGTCCAGCAAGTGGAATCTCATGGGCAATCCCTAACAATTCACCCCTAAATTTGTAGGGGACGACCAGCTGTCTTTCCCTCAACCACTCCTTTTGGGATCTACCGGGAACTGTCTCCATGCATACTAGGATGAGGGGGTGAGCAGAGCCATGCATACTAGGATGGGGGGTGAACTGAGCCATGCATACTAGGATGGAGGGGTGAGCAGAGCCATGCATACTAGGATGGGGGGGTGAGCTGAACCATGCATACTAGGATGGGGGTGAGCAGAGCCATGTATACTAGGATTGGGGGTGAGCAGAGCCATGCATACTAGTATGGGAGGGTGAGCAGAGCCATGCATACTAGAATGGGGGGTGAGCTGAGCCATGCATACTAGAATGGGGGTGAGCAGAGCCATGCATACTAGGATGGGAGGTGAGCTGAGCCATGCATACTAGAATGGGGGGTGAGCAGAGCCATGCATACTAGGATGGGGGGGTGAGCAGAGCCATGCATATTAGGATGGGGGGATGAGCAGAGTCATGCATACTAGGATGGGGGGTGAGCAGAGCCATGCATACTAGGATAGGGGGGTGAGCAGACCCATGCATATTAGGATGGGAGGGTAATTCTATAGCAGTATCACTTAGACTTGGCATAGTGATTATTATTAGATTATTTTATGCATAATTTTGTTATATAGCTTGGTATTTGAGTCCTGCATTGTTGGTTTGTGTGACACTGCTATTTGGGCAATATATAGTACATTACTTCTAATGATTATGGAGGATGAAGAATTGTATAGCAACATTTTTTAGGCGACTGTTAGAAGGTCTCATTAGGCAAGTATTAAGTAGGCACCATACTGGTGCTAACCATTAGGCACTGTATAGTATGATTATTTGAGCACTACTGTATATGACTGTATACAGCATATACAAGAGTCTATAGAAGGCACCACACATCATTATCGGGTTCTGTTGCCTTTCAATTTAGGAACTTTTTTAATAATATAGGAAATATTTGAATTAAGAAATAAAATACTATTAAAGAAAGCAAGAAAATAATATGAGGAAGGCAACAAAGAAAGCTTGACATCACTTGGTACTTGATGTGAGATGGATAAGACAACAATAAGAAGATAGTGTTATGTGGAATGCTATTTACAGGAAATGTGTGAAGAAAAATAAAGCATGGTTCAGAGTCAAAGACTTCAGAAAAGATCATGTATAATGAGAAATGAGTAAAGGTCTTGTTATTTAGCAGCAAGAAGGTCATTTGTCACTTAGTGAAGAGCTGCTGGAATTGAGTGATCTCTGGGAAAAATTGACTGATGAGGGTCCTGGAAGAGCAGAAGCCAATTACAAAGGTCAACGTGTGCAAGAAGGTAAGTACTCACTCCTAATGTGAAGGCCAAAATCAACTGCCAAGTACATGGACATTATAGTCCGTTCTCTTCTCATGTTATAGATTAAGGCCTGCTTGACTTAAAATGTTGAACATTAAGAATGTAATATGTGCTGTAGAATGAAGGATAGACAAGTGAGTATAAAACTTGAGGAGTTACAAAGGACAAAAGAAGCATTAAAGTAAAGAAGGCATGAGCGATAGATATATGAAACCAGAGAATGTATAAAGGATGGATGAAATCTAAAACCAGAGATAGTATTAATGACAGAACAAGTTTGAAACCAGAGACGGTATGAGGGATAGCTGAAGTATGAAACTAGAGAAAGTACGAGGGACAGAGGTATGAAACCAGAGAAATTATGAGGGACATGTAGATGTATGAAACAAAACCAGTGAAGGTACAAAGGATGGAAGAAATATGAAACCGAAGAAGGTATTAAAATTAGACATATGAAACCAGAAAAGGTACAAAGGAAGGAAGAAGTATGAAACAAGAGAATGTACAAGGGACAGACGTATGAAACCAGTGAAAGTACAAAGGATGGAAGAAGTATGAAACTAGAGAAGGTACAATGGACAGTTGCATGAAATCAACAAAGGAACAAAGGATGGAATAAGTATAAAACCAGAGAAGGTACGAAGGACAGTCATGTGAAACCAGCAAAGGTACAAAGGATAGAAGAAGTATGAAACTAGAGAAGGTACAAGGGACAGATGTATGAAACCAGCGAAAGCACAAAGGATGGAAGAAGTATGAAACCAATGGAGGTATGAGAAATAGACATCTGAAACCAGAAAAGGTAAAAATGATGGAAGAAGTATGAAACCGGGCAAGCTAAGGAGGATAGTTAAAGTATGAAACAAGAGACATTACGAGTAGAGTTGAGCGAAACAGGTCGGTCAGATTCATAAGTCGCCAACTTTTGCCAAAGTCGGGTTTCACCGAGCGAAACCCGACCATAGCATGAAGCCGGCCATGCGGTCGTCGACCCGAGCGCCAAAGTTGGTTTTCCCATAATGTTTGCAGGCGCCTTTTTCAGCCAATGAGCAAGGACGCACACTGTGGGCAACAAGAAGACATGGGCAGCGTCCACCACCATCTTAGAGAAGGGCATTGCAGTGATTGGCTTGCTTAGGGGGGCGTCATAGTGTCAATAAAAGCCCTGACCGCCGACCGCCATTTTACTTCTGCCGATCTTAACAGTAGGGAGAGGTTGCTGACGCTGTTTATCAATAGGGAGAGAGTTAGGGCTGTAAAGAGAAGTTCTTATGTGCTTGTGCTGATAGCAATTGTGCTGTACAGGTAGTGTGCAGTGACTGGGGAGGATTTTCTTGTGTGTAGCAGAGCTTGTTCTTAGGCTGCCTGCTAGCTGTATTGCTGTGTGTACACAGCTGTGCAGACTGCTTTTTACACAGCACTAATACTTTTATTCTTTTTTTCTGCACAGTTACCCAGCCTTCATTTTTTCCCACACCATGGAAATATATGCGGAGATTGAAAGTTTCCCCTACACTATAAACACCTTGCATCTTCTGATACATTACCTTTTTTCTGCCTTTTGTATTCTGGTCAAATCCATACTGAGAGAGCGTCTGTGTGTGACTCCGGAAATATATACGGAGATTTAAAATTTCCCCTACACTGTATACAGCTGTACGCTTCTGATACAGTACCGTTTTTCTGCTTTTTATATTCTGTTCTAATCCATACTGAGCCTGTGAGCGTCTGTGTGTGACTCCGGAAATATATACGGAGATTTACAATTACCTCTACACTGTATACAGCTGTACGCTTCTGATACAGTACCCTTTTTCTGCTTTTTATATTCTAGTCTAATCCATAATGAGCCTGTGAGCGTCTGTGTGTGACTCCGGAAATATATACGGAGATTTACAATTTTACCCTATACTATATACACCTGGTATCTTCTGATACAGTACCTTTTTTATGCTTTTTGTATTCTGGTCAAATCCATACTGAGTGAGCGTCTGTGTGTGACTCAGGAAATATATACAGATATTTAAATTTTACCCTATACCATATACACCTGGTATCTTCAGATACAGTACCTTTTTTCTGCCTTTTGTATTACGGTCAAATCCATACTGAGAGAGCATCTGTGTGTGACTCTGGAAATATATACGGTGATTTAAATTTTCCCCTATACTATATACACCTGGTATCTTCTGATACAGTACCTTTTTTCTGCCTTTTTTTTCTGGTAAAATCCATACTGAGAGAGCGTTTGTGTGTCACTCCGGAAATATATACAGAGATTTACAATAACCCCTGCACTGTATACAGCTGGACGCTTCTGATACAGTACCCTTTTTCTGCTTTTTATATTCTAGTCTAATCCATACTGAGTGAGCGTCTGTGTGTGACTACTATATACACCTGGTATCTTCTGATACAGTACCTTTTTTCTGCCTTTTTTATTACGGTCAAATCCATACTGAAAGAGCGTTTGTGGGTGACTCCGGAAATATATACAGAGATTTACAATTTCCCCATCACCGTATACAGCGGTACTCTTCTGATACAGTACCATATATCTGCTGGTATTTTTGGTACATTTTCCCAAACATGAGGAAGTATGGTGGAAGAGGCCACGGACGTCGGTGGGGGGGCCAGCTGGTACTGATGGTGGTGGTGGTGCATCTGCTGGTAGTGCCAAAAGCACAATAGCACCTAAGGCAGGAGGTGTTGAGCCTGCGTCATCATCTGGCTCCAGAATGCCTGGAAGGCTCCCTTTTCTGGGAGTAGGTAAGCTGCTTTTATAGCCGGAGCATCAGGAACAGGTTTTGACTTACATTGCCGAAAGAGCCTCCAGCTCTATCGCCTCCTCTTCTGAAGTTTCAAAAAATTCAAGCACTGAGTCGTCAGTGCAGGGTCCTGGTCAGGAACAACACCTTTCCTTGTGTCCTTCACCCCCACCAAGAGTGAAGGATGTGGCAGACCACACTTCAGATTACTCCATGGAGCTCTTTTCAGATACCATGCCTGGGTTATCAAGTCAAATCCTGAATTCCCCAGTCCAAGATGACTTTGACATGGAGTGCACTGATGCCCAGCCACTGCTATATGATTCTGCTGGTACATTCACCCAGAGCACTACATTGCCCTCACAGTCTACTGAGCCAGAATCTGACCCTGATAAAACACAGGTGCCCCTTCCCGCATACTATACCACCCTACACGGTGACACAGAGGAAGGTGCTGATGAAATTGAAGAGGTGATGGATGACCCAGCTGTTGACCCAGATTGGCATCCATTGGGGAAGAGGGTGCGGCTGGCAATAGCTCAGAAGAGGAGGAGGATCCGCAGCAGGCATCGACATCGCAGCTGCGGTTATCTGGCAGGCCCATAGCAATCCAAAAACGTGTTAAAAAAACAAAAAGAGTTGCAAGACAGCTTGGCAAGACGGTCAAATTAGCATGCAAGCCCTGAAAATTTATCCCATAGTAGGAAGAGTGCAGTGTGGCACTTTTTTGACCAAAATCCTATAGATGAGGCAAAGGTTATCTGTAAGAAGTGCGGAAGGACCTTTATCTGAGGGAAAAATCTTCGAAATTTGAATACCAGTTGCATTCTTAGACATTTAAACACCATGCACTTGCAAGCGTGGACGGACTACAAAACCTCAGGTAGCACATGTGCACCTGCTCCTACTGAAGGTGGCCAGCAACGCTGCATCGCTTCCCCCACTGTAAACCCACCGGTTAGCACACCACCAGCAAGAAATGTTGAGGTGTCGTGGCAAGGCCAAAGCAGTCAGGGAATCACAATGTTTTTGCAACCAAAGACTGAATCTAGGCCATCACCACCACCACCACCATCACCAACCCCCTCTCAGTCCGCCATGTCCACCGCTATTTCCCCCATATGCAGCTCTCAAGTCCAGCTCACCCTAGCAGACATTCTGAGTAGGACAAGAAAGTACTCATCCTCTCAACAGCGTACACTGTCTTTGAACGCCTACATTGCCAAACTGATCTCATTAGAGATGATGCCCTTCCGTTAGGTTGAAAGCGCAGCGTTCCGACAGCTCATGGCCTACACTGTCCCACACTATGACCTACTCAGTCGGCACTTCTTTTCTAGAAAAGCCATCCCTGCCCTCCACCTGCATGTGAAAGACAACATTGTACATGCACTCAAACAATCAGTGAGTGGAAAGGTGCACCTCACAACAGATGCATGGGTCAGTAGGCATGGCCAGGGCCGTTACGTGTCCATCACTGCGCACTGGGTTAATGTGGTGGATGCAGGGTCCACAGGGGACAGCGGCGGTGGGACAGTGCTGCCTAACCCACGGTCTAGGCAACAGTTGTCTGTAGGCGTTCGATCCTCCTCCTCCTCCAGAAGCGAAAGCTCGTCGACAGAACACAGTCGCACGAGCACTCCATCTGCAGCTGCAATGGGTTGCACATGAGGTGTCACACTATCGAACAGCTAGTGGTAAGCGTCAGCAGGTTGTTTTAAAGATGATGTCTTTGGGCGACAACAGACACACCATGGAGGTACTGGCCGACTACTTGCAGCGAGAAACTGAGTCATGTCTGGGCAGTCTACATCTTGAGCCAGGCAAGGTAGTCAGTGATAACGGCCGTAATTTTGTGGCGGCCATAGCCCTGGCAAAACTCAGACACATACCTTGCCTGGCTCACACCTTGAACCTGGTGGTGCAGTGCTTTATAAATAATTATCAGGAGTTAACAAGCCCTGCTCCATAAGGTGCAAAGACTGTGCTCGCACATCAGTCGCTCGCCCGCAGACTCAAGTCGTATACAGAGGCTGCAGCGATCGCTCCACCTCCCCAAGCACCGCCTAATCATAGACGTTGCAACAAGGTGGAACTCCACCATGCACATGGTTGAGAGGCTGTGTGAACAGAGGTAGGCTGTAATGCGTTTGTGGGAGGATACACGGGCAGGTAGTTTGAGGGCAGACATCGAATTGTTGGGTGTGCAGTGGTCAAAGCTGAAAGACCTCTGTAAAGTTCTTCAGTGTTTTGAGGAATGCACACGGCTGGTAAGCGCAGACGATGCCATCATAAGCATGAGCATCCCACTTATGCGTCTGCTCATGCAAACTTTCACGCACATTAAGGATCAGGCGTCTGCAGCGGAGGAGGAGGAGGGAAGCCATTGTCTGCTCAGGGAACTGTCCAGGACGAGGTGGAGGAAGAAGAGGAAGAGAGGAAGAGGAGGAGGATGAGGGGGATGATTATTTTGGGGAGGAGGATGCTTCTCAGGGGGCAAGAAAAAATGTTGGCTTGCCAAGGTCAGGTACAGGGTTTGTGCGTGACTGGAGGGATGTGGATTTGGCAGAAAGTGCTCCTCCACCCACCACTGGCAGTGCATCATTGACACCTGGAACATTGGCCCACATGTGTGATTATGTCTTGCGGATCCTAAAAAGGGACCCCCGCATTGCCCAAATTATGAAGGATGACGACTACTGGTTGGCCAGCATCCTCGATCCACGCTAGAAAGGTAAATTACAGAACATCATGCCACATGAGAACCTAGAGCTAATATTGGCGAACAAACAAGCAACTCTGGTAAACCGTTTGTTAGAGGCATTCCCAGCACACAGCAGCAGTGCAGGTTCTACCACGAGCCGTACTGGGCCAAATGGAAGAGGTGTTCATGGTGCACACAGCCGAAGTGGCGTTGGAGACAGGGGTTTCATGACCATGTTGTGGTCTGATATCTCGAGTACCGGCGCTCACACGACTGTTAATACTGAATCGATTGCAACAGACAGGAGACAGCAGTTGTCAACTATGGTTCAAAAGTACCTCTTCTCCCCTATCGATGTTCTCCCTCACAGTTCATTCCCTTTTGACTACTGGGCCTGTAAACTGGACACCTGGCCTGAATTGGCACAATATGCCTTACAGGAGCTTGCTTGCCCTGCTGGTAGTGTGCTATCAGAAAGAGTCTTCAGTGCTGCTGGATCAATCCTGACAGAAATAAGGACCCGGCTGTCAACCCAAAATGTTGGTGATCTCACCTTCATTAAAAAGAACCATGCCTGGGTTTCAAAAGATTTTGTACCACCTTCCCCTGATGACACATAGGTTGCCAGCAAAATGGCTCGCTTTGTCCTCCTCGTCCTCTGACTTCTCCAATTCCTCCATTTGCAGCTGCTGAACGTCCAGCCTACACCTCAACATATGCCAGTTTTTCCACCTCCCTAACTGGGCTGTACCCCCCCCCAGGGCTGGCGTCAGCACCTGGCGCACCCGGGCAAGTGCCAGGGCCCTGAGCAGGTGGGGGGCCCACTCGCCGTCAGAGACACCGGCGTACTTTGAGGGGCCCTGTGCCAGTGCCGGCGCCCATGAGTTGGCCCCCACTGCTTGCTCAGGGCCCCAGCACTTGCAATACTTACCTCTCCCTGCTCCACCGCTGTGACGTCTTCCACGTTTCCTGACAGTGACATTCAGGTCAGACAGCGTGATGATGTCACGTCTGTGCGCCCTCTGCCTGAACAGTCACAGTGCAGAGAGCTGGAAGATGGCGACGCTGAGGAGTCCAGAGTAGAGCAGTGCCCAGCGAGGAGAAGTATTTCATTTATTTTAATGTTTGGAGCAATATATGGGGAGCAGTATACACTGGAGAATTATATATGGGGCTCATCATACACTTGAGCATCATAGATAGGGCCCATCATACACTAGAGCATCATATACAGGGCCCATTACACACTGGAGCATCATATGGGGCCCATTATATATGAAGCATTATATAGCCCATCATTGTCATGTGTGCATTGCCACGAAGATCGTCGCGGTTGCACATTTTGACTTCTCACAGCTGAGCTGCTGTTTCTTTGTGTTTGGCAGCTAGGGAGTTAATTCTGTCTGTGCTCGGTGCTGGGACTGGGTGCAGTTTTTCCCGGCTGCAATTGATTATTTGTTGATTGGTTTCCTTTAAATTCCTGGTTGTCTGCTTGGGGAGTTGCCAGTGAAACCTTCATGCAGACCACAGATAGGAATGAATCTGTATAGACTTTAGTTGTGAGCTCCTTAGTTGTTCTAAGCTCAACTTGGTTAGAGTTTATTTCCCAGACCATTTATGTTCCTTTGGTGTTTGAGTGTGTATGCAAGCGAGTGTTATCCTGTCTGTCTTATATGTCTAATCTGTGTATTTAGCTGAGATCAGCCCATATCCCTTTGGTGGTAGTCAGGATCCTTCTTAGGACTGATTACAGGGTTCAGGGTCTGATAGGAGACAGGGTTAGGTTGGAGACTTGGACCTCTGAACCATTATCAGTACCTCCAAGGTGAGGGATTAGTTAGGACCCCAGTTTAGGGTCAGGTTAGATCCCGGTCCACCTCTTTCCTGTTTCAGCTCATCAAGTCCTCAAGATTAACCCTGAGTTCAGCAGATATCGTGTCAGGTAAATCTATTCTATACTTACATGCTGATGTTGCTATACTAGTTGTTGTATAGAGTGTGGTTCCTGTATTAATAGTTTACTGACATTGTATACATATCATTAGACAGCGTGACATTTTCACTGGCCATAAAAATTATCTCCAGTTACCATGGATCCAGTAGCCCAGCTGGCTCTGCAGTTGCAGGGATTATCCATGGAGCTGACGGACATTAAGTCCAAAGTTTTGTCTCCCCTGGAGCAAACCAGAGTTGAACCTAAAGTAGCTCTCCCGGACAGGTTCACTGGTGGGCGAGACAAATTTTTCACCTTCCGGGAGGCATGTAAATTGTATTTTCGGCTTCGGCCTCGATCATCAGGGAGTGAGGAGCAGAGAGTGGGAATTGTTATCTCACTTCTGCAAGGGGACCCTCAATCCTGGGCATTTTCCCTTCCTCCGGGATCCCCGGCTCTACTGTCTGTAGATCAATTTTTTACTGCCCTGGGATTGGTATATGATGACCCAGATCGGGTCTCTCTTGCTGAGACTAAATTACGTAAGATACAGCAGGGAGATCGTCCGGCAGAGGAATTTGCTTCTGAGTTTCGTAGATGGGCCACGGATACTCAGTGGAATGACCCAGCTCTTAGGAGCCAGTTTTGTCATGGGCTTTCTGATAAATTAAAAGACGTTTTGGCTCAGTATGAGTCTCCTCCTTCTCTGGAGGCTGCTATGGCCTTAGCTATCCGTACTGATAGACGGCTTCGGGAGAGGGGTGAGGTAACCCCACTCCCTGTTGTTTCTCCACCTACCACTAAAGTCCCTTATGTTGAGGTTCCCCTTGTCTGTTCGGATGAGCCTATGCAGTTGGGAGGGACATCATTTCGTAGGAGGGGATTGGCGGTACGCCGCAGGACTAGAAGATGTTTTTTCTGCGGGAAAGAGGGACATTTTGTTGGAGAATGTCCATCCCGTGCCTTGTTGAGCCAAAAGTCGCCGGAAAACTGTTAATCCCAGGTTGTGTGGTGGACGACAACCTGGGAGTATGTATTTCATCCGCCAGTTCTTCTCAGTTCCTTGTACCAGTGGAGGTGGTGGTTGGTACGAGAGTGGAGAGATTGTCTGTTCTTCTTGATAGTGGTTCCGGGGCTAATCTGGTTGACGCTCAGTTTGCTCAGGCTCAAGGTATGCATCTGAGTGTATTGGTCAAACCGATCCCTATATTCTCCATTGACGCCAGGCCTCTCGGCCAAGGTAGCTTTGTTCATGAGGTTCATAACATTGACCTTCGGGTAGGGGCAATACATAGGGAACAATTATCTTGTTATGTGTTGGAGGGTCTACCTACTCCCATTGTGTTGGGACTTCCTTGGTTGGTTAAACATAACCCTGTGATTAATTGGCAGTCCAGAGAAATAAGCCAATGGGGTGAGTTTTGCAAAAGCAACTGCATGAACACAGTCATCAGTGCGGTCGTGCCTAGTACATTGCCTCCTTTTTTGGAGGATTTTGGGGATGTTTTCTCTGAGGAGGGGTGTCAGGAGTTGCCTCCTCATCGCGTGTATGACTGCTCTATTAATCTCCTTCCTGATGCTAAGTTGCCTAAAGCTAGGTTGTATAATCTTTCTGGTCCTGAGAGGCAGGCTATGAAAGATTATATTTCTGAAAGTCTGGCCAAAGGGCATATTAGACCTTCATCTTCCCCAGTAGCCGCGGGGTTCTTCTTTGTGAAGAAGAAAGATGGAGGCCTACGCCCTTGCTTGGATTTCCGCGAACTTAATCGGATTACTGTTCGAGATCCGTATCCACTCCCTCTTATTCCTGATCTCTTCAATCAAATTGTTGGCGCCAAATGGTTTTCTAAATTGGATCTCAGGGGGGCGTATAATCTGATTAGGATAAAAGAGGGGGATGAGTGGAAAACGGCGTTTAACACGCCGGAGGGACATTATGAGAACCTAGTCATGCCTTTTGGTCTGACTACTGCACCAGCAGTATTCCAACATTTTGTTAATGACATTTTTCGTCACCTTGTGGGGCTGTTTGTGGTTGTATATTTGGACGACATTTTAATTTACTCGCCAGATCTTGTGTCTCATCAGGAGCATGTGAGACAGGTGTTACAGATCTTGCGAGACAATAAACTATACGCCAAACTGGAGAAGTGTGTATTTGCCGTACAGGAACTTCAGTTTTTGGGTTTTTTGGTGTCAGCCTCCGGTTTCCGTATGGACCCTGAAAAGGTGAGAGCAGTGCTTGAATGGGATCAGCCAGGGGATCTTAAGGCTCTGCAGCGTTTTTTGGGGTTTGCTAACTACTACCGGAAATTTATTTGTAATTTCTCATCTGTCGTCAAACCTCTCACTGACATGACAAGAAAAGGGACGGATTTTTCTAAATGGTCGGACAAAGCTTGCCAAGCCTTTTCCTCTTTGAAGAAATGTTTTGCTTCGGCACCCGTTCTCATCCAACCAGATGCATCTCAGCCGTTCATTGTGGAGGTGGATGCGTCTGACGTAGGGGTGGGTGCTATATTGTCCCAGGGTCCGTCCCCTGGTAAATGGCATCCGTGCGCTTTCTTTTCTAAGAAATTGTCGTCCGCCGAAAGGAATTATGATATCGGCAATAGGGAACTTTTGGCCATTAAGTTAGCTTTTGAAGAATGGCGTCACTTTTTGGAGGGGGCAGTCCACCCGGTTACCGTTATTACTGATCACAAGAACCTGTTGTATTTGGAATCCGCTAAGCGTCTGAATTCCAGACAAGCTCGATGGTCGTTGTTTTTTACCAGGTTTAATTTTGTCGTCACTTATCGCCCGGGGTCTAAGAATGTAAAGGCTGATGCCTTGTCTCGCAGTTTCCCAGCGGCCGGGAAAACGGATGACCCGAGTCCTATCCTTCAGGAGGGGGTGGTAGTGTCGGCTGTATTTTCTGAGCTTGAGGAGGAGGTGTTAGAGGCTCAGGGGGACGCCCTGCAGGACCTCCAGGGAGACTGTTTGTCCCAAATCTGTTGAGACAAAAGGTTATTGAGGCACATCATAATTCTGCTCTAGCAGGACATCCAGAGGAGAGGACGTGGGTCCCTGCGTCTGATGTTAACGCAGATCGTTTGGTGCGGACCTTCCACAGAACTCACCCGGGCAGGCCTGGCCCTGAGGGTCCGGAGGCCCCTCGTAGAAGGGGGGGTACTGTCATGTGTGCATTGCCACGAAGATCGTCGCGGTTGCACATTTTGACTTCTCACAGCTGAGCTGCTGTTTCTTTGTGTTTGGCAGCTAGGGAGTTAATTCTGTCTGTGCTCGGTGCTGGGACTGGGTGCAGTTTTTCCCGGCTGCAATTGATTATTTGTTGATTGGTTTCCTTTAAATTCCTGGTTGTCTGCTTGGGGAGTTGCCAGTGAAACCTTCATGCAGACCACAGATAGGAATGAATCTGTATAGACTTTAGTTGTGAGCTCCTTAGTTGTTCTAAGCTCAACTTGGTTAGAGTTTATTTCCCAGACCATTTATGTTCCTTTGGTGTTTGAGTGTGTATGCAAGCGAGTGTTATCCTGTCTGTCTTATATGTCTAATCTGTGTATTTAGCTGAGATCAGCCCATATCCCTTTGGTGGTAGTCAGGATCCTTCTTAGGACTGATTACAGGGTTCAGGGTCTGATAGGAGACAGGGTTAGGTTGGAGACTTGGACCTCTGAACCATTATCAGTACCTCCAAGGTGAGGGATTAGTTAGGACCCCAGTTTAGGGTCAGGTTAGATCCCGGTCCACCTCTTTCCTGTTTCAGCTCATCAAGTCCTCAAGATTAACCCTGAGTTCAGCAGATATCGTGTCAGGTAAATCTATTCTATACTTACATGCTGATGTTGCTATACTAGTTGTTGTATAGAGTGTGGTTCCTGTATTAATAGTTTACTGACATTGTATACATATCATTAGACAGCGTGACAATCATACACTGGAGCATCATCTGTTATGAATGTGCTAGAGATGGTTTCTGAGCAGAGGCTCCTCTGGTGGTTACAGACAGTACTGAACCTTTCAGCGAGGAATGGCAATCTGGGTTCACTGACTGGTCTGATATAAGGGAGGTTGCCTCCCATGATGGTTGCCGGTGATCAATTGTTCTTGTCTCAATTGTGATTCCTGGTTCATTTGGAAGTTTGCTGGAGTCTTGCCTGCATCTTCTGCTTTCAGATAAGATATTTTTTGCTTTTCTTTTTGTGCTTGCTTTTTGCATTGTTTTCTGCACTTTTGTGGAGGTCAGCCAGGTCCCCTCCTGGGGCCTGAGCTCCTCACAGTTTATCTGCAGCCACTGTTATTTGCTCATTTATTTTTTCCTGTTTTTTCAGCGGCTGCAGCTTGGTTTTGTTCACACTGAGATCTGATTTAGCGGGTGGCGAGATCGTGTGATCTCAGTATTTTTGTAAGCAGAATTGTTGGATTTTTGTAGAGTTTTCTGGGTTGCAGAAAGTAATCTCTCCTTTCCTATCCTATTTAGTCAGCTTGTGGCCCCAGCGTTTGCTCAATCTATTTTCTGCCAATGTTTGTGTTTTCATCTTGTTTAACCGCCATTATATGTTTGGGGGCTTCCTATTTTCTTTGGGGATCTGCTCCGGGGCAGATAGCTTTCATCTTTCTGCCTTTAGGTGTAGTTATCTCTCAGGCTGTGACGAGGCGTCTAGGATCAACGTGAGGAAAGCTCCACGGCTACCTCTAGTTTGTCGTTAGTTTAGGAATCTGCAACCCATCAGTTACCAACATCTCAGGTGTTCTGCTGCCCTGCTGTTGTTCCTGTCCTCCTCAGCTACCGAAACACAACAATCATCCATGGGGCCCATCATATAATGGAGCATCATATGGGGCCCGTTATATATGGAGCATTATATAGGCCCATCATACACTGGAGCATCATCCATGGGGCCCATCATATACTGGAGCATCATATACGGTCAGGGGTGGGATTCAGCCGGTTCTCCCCGGTTCAATGGAACCGGTTGTTCAAAAAGCAGCCGGTTCCCCGAACCGGGGAGAATCAGAGCAGCGATCCGGTACCATGGGCGTAAGTGTGCGCAGTGCACGGAGCTGCTGTCTCACCAGAGGAGCTCCCCCTTCCTTCCTTCCTGGCCGCAGCAGCTGTAGTTTCGCTTTCTGCCCTGCAGGCTCTGGTTGTCTCAGCCACACTGGGTCCTAGTGCCCTCTGTGTGCAGACACTGGACACTTCCTGCTCCTGCCTCAGCCACTGCCTGCAAGCTTCATGGTAAGAGGGGATGGAATTTATTAAATGCATTCTGCTCAGGCATGTCATGGTCACTGTGGGGGAATGTGAGAGGATGGGGGTACAGTGGGGGAGGGGTACAGAGCACTGGGGTGAATGTAAGAGGATGGGGGTATTGTGGAGGCTAGGGCACTGGGGGGTTAATGTGAGAGGATGGGGGTACAGTGGGGGAGGGGTACAGGGCACTGGGGTGAATGTAAGAGGATGGGGGTATTGTGGGGGCTAGGGCACTGGGGGGGTTAATGTGAGAGGATGGGGGTATTGTGGGGGAGGGGTACAGGGCACTGGGGTGAATGTAAGAGGATGGGGGTATTGTGGGGGCTAGGGCACTGGGGGGTTAATGTGAGAGGATGGGGGTATTGTGGGGGAGGGGTACAGGGCACTGGGGTGAATGTAAGAGGATGGGGGTATTGTGGGGGCTAGGGCACTGGGGGGGTTAATGTGAGAGGATAGGGTATTGTGGGGGAGGGGTACAGGGCACTGGGGTGAATGTAAGAGTATGGGGTATTGTGGGGGCTAGGGCACTGGGGGGGTTAATGTGAGAGGATGGGGT
Source organism: Oophaga sylvatica (assembly GCA_033576555.1). Classification (NCBI taxonomy): domain Eukaryota; kingdom Metazoa; phylum Chordata; class Amphibia; order Anura; family Dendrobatidae; genus Oophaga; species Oophaga sylvatica. The sequence continues at coordinate 69,576,281 of JARQOD010000003.1, read as the reverse complement.
ATTGGGGGGGAGGGGTACAGGGCACTGGGGTGAATGTAAGAGTATGGGGTATTGTGGGGGCTAGGGCACTGGGGGGTTAATGTGAGAGGATGGGGATATTGTGGGGGCTGGCGCACAGGGGTTGATGTGAGAGGATGGGGTATTGTGAGGGAGGGTGGACAGGTCACTGGGGTTGAATGTAAGAGGATGGGGGTATTGTGGGGAGGGGCAACAGAGCACTGAGGGGTGCATGTGAGAGGATGGGGGTATTGTGGGGTCAGTGGGACAGAACACTAAGGGGTGCATGTGAGACGATGGGCTGTTGGGGTGTGGGTGGGGGACAGGGGAGGTAGGGGGCTTTTTTTTTACTTGTGAGCTCCTTAATACTTTAATAATAGATTAATATTTCAGTATTATTATAACAAGGGCATAGACAGACGGCCGTATAACTCATGCGAGGATCGCACTGCAATCCTCGGACTTGCTGGTATCGCTCCTGACATGAGCGCGACTGCCATGTGTAATATATGGTATATATAGCGTAGTGTCACATACACTGCTGTATTATACAATATACAACAGTTCTAATGCTCCATACCTAATATGCAGGATAATGTACAGTGTATATGATGTAACCTGTATAAGATGCGACATTGCCTTGCCCCCCCCCTAGTTTTGATCCTGGGTACGCCCATGTCCGGTACTATTTTGCAGCCAGCTTGCAGCGCCGCAACACACCGCCAGCCCCGGCCCCCGCGGACTGATCTCTGCAGTGCGGCGATTGGGTAGCGCCGCGGCCGCGGCCATCTTCTTTAGTCACGAGGCGGAACCGGAGAGGAGAGAGGTACTGTGTGAGCTGAGCTGCGGCGCTGCCTGGGCCCTGGAGTGGAGCTGGAGGAGTGTGTCTGTGTGGACTGAGGTGGTCTGACCGGCGTCTATCTATTATAGATAGACGCCGGTCAGAGTAGTAAGGCCTCCATGGAAGAGCAGTTCTTCTAGCCCCCTGCGTTGTCTTCTTCTCTGGAGAGCTTGAGGTCTATGCTCAGAGCTGTCTGTAGGGCACAGCTGCAGAAAGCCACCCAGCTGGAGACAGACCACCAGCTCCCAGATCCTGGTGCCTTCTTAGACATTATTACCGAGAAGCTTGCAATCCACTTGTATGTACCCAGGTATATAGAGTCACATTTACATCCTGCAGCTTTTTATACGGTCTACTTTATAAAGATTACAGTAATACCTATATCGTACCTTAGGTACTGTACATGCAGTGGTGGTGGGGGAACTGTAAGTCCCAGCATTGCATATTGGCATCTGATCTATAGAGATTACTGTAGGTAATACAATAAATATGTTCTATTATTACAATCACTAGTATAAGTCCCAGCATCTCAACATTTGTCTAGATATTAGACACACGTTTATTATTCAGATATTATGTAGTATCGACTTTAGGCTGATCCAAACAATCGTATTTTTGGTCAGAAGAAAAAATGGCAGCACGCACGAGTTGCATCCGATTATGGGATCGCACTCAGCCAGGCAAATCAGTGAGTCCGTGAAAAAAAAATCAGACTGCACTCGGATGACATCTGAGTGCAGTCTGATTTTCACAGCTTTACAGAATGAAGAAGATGGGGAACTTTTTATTTCCACCTTCTCCACATCCGCGAAAATCGGAGCACGCTGTGAGCACACTCTTATCAAACTCCGATCAGAGTGTGATTAGCTTAATCGGAGCGATTTTCTCGGATGAGACAAAATACGGTCGTGTGACCCTATCCTTAGAGAGAATAAATACATTATTATTATTATTGATGAGCAAATGTGCTTGTTTGTTAGGCAATCCCTGCATGTGTTGCGGTGTCGAACAGCCATGAGACATGCAACCGCGGGGACTGGAACATATTTTTCGAGCATGCAGAAGACATTCGGTTAGAACCCGAGCATGCTCAGATAACACCTTTTCCGAGTACGTTCACTCATCACTAATTATTGTATATTGTATTTCTGGATAGAAGGTAGAACTGTAAGTCCCAGCTACATAATACTATAGTTTAATCTTCAGTTCAGTATGAGACTAGAAAGAGACTTCTTAATCAGAATGTTGTGCACAGCCTGGCCAGCCGGTCAGTCAGGTGAGACAGCGGCATAGAAATATATATATAGAAATATATGCAGCTGTCACACTCGGGTCAGGAGAGCCGCTGGCCAGAATGTGCACTGTTCTGATCCCATTCCAATTTATTGTTTTTCAACTGACTGCGCCCCTACTTATATGTTTGAGGAAAAGGTGTGTGTGTGAATGGGTGTGGCTTTAAAATGGGTGTGGCTTTAAAATGGGTGTGGCTTAAAATGGGTGTGGTTTTCCGACGCACAAACACAGAACCTGTTGTTAAAAATTTTAATCCCACCCCTGTATACGGTGCCCATTATACACTGGAGCATCATATGGGGCCCATCATATACTGGAGCATCATATGGGGCCCATTATATATGGAGCATTATATAGGCCCATCATACACTGGAGCATCATCCATGGGGCCCATCATATATTGGAGCATCATATGGGGCCCATTTTATATGGAGCATTATATAGGCCCATCATACACTGGAGCATCATCCATGGGGCCCATCATATACTGGAGCATTATAAATAATAATAATAATAATAATAATAATCTTTATTTATATAGCGCCATCATATTCCGCAGCGCTTTACAGTTTAACAGTTTCAAAACACAAGTCATAAGTAACAACGTTAACAATACAATAATTAAAGCAAAATAAGACAACCCTGCTCGTGAGAGCTTACAATCTACAATGAGGTGGGGGAGATACAAAGTACAGGTGGTATATACAATGGTGCATTTACAATGATGGTCCAGCCATCTTGAGGGAGTGAGGGATGGATGGAGATAGTGAATGGGCTACACACACACACTTACACATAGAATGACTTTGATTAGTGAGTGTGATAGGCCGCTCTGAACAAATGTGTTTTGACGAAGCGCCTGAAACCATGCAAATTGTGGATAGTCCTAATTTCTTGGGGTAGAGCATTCCAGAGGATTGGCGCAGCACGGGAGAAGTCTTGGAGTCGGGAGTGGGAGGTACGGATTAGTGCAGAGGTTAGTCGAAAGTCGTTTGCAGAGCGCAGCAGTCGGTTAGGCCGATAGGTAGAAATGAGGGAGGAGATGTAGGGGGGTGCTGCACTGTGGAGAGCTTTGTGGGTGAGAACCAGTACTTTGAATTGGATCCTATAATGAATGGGCAACCAGTGTAAGGACTGGCGAAGAGCGGACGCGTCCGAGTACCGATTAGCCAGATGGATGACCCTGGCTGCTGCATTAAGGATGGACTGGAGAGGGGATAGTCGAGTAATGGGGAGGCCAAGTAATAGAGCGTTGCAGTAGTCCAGGCGGGAGTGGATCAATGCTACAGTGAGGGTTTTTGTTGCTTCCATGGTGAGAAAAGGGCAGATTCTGGATTTGTTCTTTAGGTGTTGGCTGCAAGAGCGGGCAAGAGATTGTATATGGGAGGTGAAGGAGAGATTGGTGTCAAACATAACACCCAGACAGCGAGCCTGTTGCCGGGGTGTTATTATGGTGCTGCCCACGGAGAGGGAAATGTCAAATTTAGGGAGGCTAGTAGACGGCGGGAGCAGAAGGAGTTCAGTTTTGGAGAGGTTGAGTTTCAGATAGAGAGTGGACATGATGTTGGAGACTGCGGACAGAGTCACTGGGGTTCTGTAGTACAGCGGGGGTAAGGTCGGGGGATGACGTGTATAGTTGTGTGTCATCAGCATAAAGATGGTACTGAAAGCCAAATCTGCTGATGGTCTGTCCATTTGGGGCCATGTAGAGAGAGAAGAGAAGGGGGCCAAGGACTGAGCCCTGGGGTACCCCGACAGTGAGAGGAAGGAGATGACATGGAGCCAGAGAACGAAACACTGAAGGAGCGGTCAAAAAGATAGGAGGAGAACCAGGAGAGAACAGTGTCCTTAATACCTAATAAATGGGGCCCATCATACACTGGAGAATTATTTACGGGGCCCATTATACACTGGAGCATCATATGGGGCCCATTATATATGGAACATTTTATAAGCCCATCATACACTGGAGCATCATCCATGGGGCCCATCATATACTGTAACATCATATGGGGCCCATGATATATGGAGCATTATATAGGCCCATCATACACTGGAGCATCATCCATGGGTCCCATCATACACTGGAGCATTATAAATGGGGCCCATCATACATTGGAGCATCATATACGGGGCCCATTATACACTGGAGCATCATCCATGGGTCCCATCATACACTGGAGCATTATAAATGGGGCCCATCATACATTGGAGCATCATATACGGGGCCCATTATGCACTGGAGCATCATATGGGGCCTATTATATATGAAGCATTATATAGGCCCATCATACACTGGAGCATCATCCATGGGGCCCATCATATACTGGAGCATCATATGGGGCCCATTATATATGGAGCATTATATAGGCCCATCATACACTGGAGCATCATCCATGGGGCCCATCACATACTGGAGCATCATATGGGGTTCATTAATTATGGGGTATCATATAGGGTATGGAGCATCATATGGAGCACATATGGGGCCTATTCTGTATGGAGAATTATATGGAGCCCATTCTGTATGGAGCAATATATGGGGCCCATCATATACTGTATGGAGCTTTATATGCGACTCATTATACTTTATGGAGCAATATGTGGGGCTCATTATACTCTATGGGGACCGTCCTATACTATATGGCACATTATATGGGGACCATCATATACTATAGCATTATGTGGAGCTCATCATATACTGTATGGAACATTATATGGGACAAATTATTTATGGAGCAATATATGGGGCTCATTATTCTGTATGGCACACTATGTGGTGGCCGTAGTACTATATGGAGGAATATACTGTCCGGTTTTTGAGCTATTGTAGAATTTTACAATAGATATCAGTCATGTAATGTAAGAAGTGAAGTATATGGCATTGTACTATACCTATATTTCTCTGCCGTATCGGAGCATCATGATTTGTGGTATGTGTTAAAGGGGCCCACTGAGACTCTTTGGCCCGGGGCCCATAAAAAAACCTGGAGCCAGCCCTGCCCCCCACAACTTTAGCCAAATAACCCCCAGTTTTCAATGCGTTACTATTATTATAAAGTAAATTAAGGTTGACAAGCTTAAGTTATAAGAATTGATGTCGTTGGCATTGAAATGGGCACTGTAGGTGTGTTTACTGTCCTCCACTCCCTGCCGACTTTTATTCCCCATTGACTTGCATTGGGGTCAGTTCGAGTTTCAGTCGGACTTTCGACTTTTTCCGTTAGTCGGCCGATTTCGTTCGACTCGACTTTTGTGAAAGTCGGGTGGTCCAAAACCCGACTCGACCCTCCTGGAGGCAAAGTCGCTCATCTCTAATTACGAGGGATAGAATTATGAAACCAGAGTAGGTTCTACAAAACTGTAGATTCATGAGGAAGCTCTGACTAGTAGGGACCATGGATTTGTCTATCCATTCAGAAGGTGTTCTGTACCACTAAAACATTAATTTTACCTTCAATGCCTCAGTGCCATGGCTCAAAAGTTCAGCCAAGAGACATTTTTATGAAAAACCTCTCTTTCCATTTCCAAAACGTTCTCAAAGGTTTTCTTATCACATTCCGCATTTGGTGGACTCTCTCAGTTAGTTTTTTGAGATGATGAAATAACAATCTTAAACTAATGCATTGCCATCTCTGACGTCTGTATGGCTATGTAGGGTTCAGTACATTAATATTATGTCTCCTACAATCCTATTGCCAAGGTCAATGACATTTGAAATTTTTGAAATTTTTCAATTTTTAAAGTTCAACAGTCTTTCAGCATTAATAATTGGGTACATTTCGGTTTACTCAAGCCTTTCGGCTTTCACAAGCTGCAATATCCTAAGTGGAGTAAATTACATGAAATGAAATAAAAGGAAATATTGCGTCGCTGTAGAGAGGGAAGACAAGTGAGCAGAGAGCACAAGGACCATGTCACGGAGAGGCTTAAATGCTTTATTTTAGCACCTTGTAAAGACTTTGCCTGAAACATTATTATAGCCACTTTATGGCAAAAAAGAACTAATAAGGAAAGGTTCTGCCAGAGTCGGAGGAGAGACATTTGATTAAATTGAACTAAGAACTGTATTATTGGTTGCTATGTTACTTGATTTTTTTGTGTTTAATAGTTGTTTTATCTGTGTTAGACCTTATAAATGTAATCTTAGAGCTTTTTATACTTTGACTTTTTATTCGATAGTATTTATACTTAGAATTGTTGTCAGTATTTGACTGTCTTTTCTAGCATACATTTTTCGATGTGCTCTTTTGGATATATTACTATAGTAATATAATAAGGTTAAAGAGAGTCTGAAAGGAGTATTATGACTAGTAAAGGAAAAATGGTGCTGGATCATAGACTAAAACACATGTAGAAACTTACTTAAGTTAATATTGTTGAGAAAATTACCTATGATCATTCATTATGCAAAGTTTAAGGCCTCGATTTATCAAAGTTTTTATGCTAGAAAAACTGTCATAAAAAGATTTGAATAATTAGCAATTTTTTTTTGCGCTGTGTGCAATGAAGTGGGTAGAGCTTGGGCAAGATAGGGTCGTCACAGGGCATGGGGATCAAATTGATGATGAGCTGTGGCCAGGGCTGGTTTTAGACAAATTGTGGCCCTGGGCAAAATTCAAAGTGGGGCCCCAGATTTTGAAATATTGCACTAACAACAGCATTCCAGTCAATTCAGTGCATTGAAGTGAGTTTTGAGCTAGTAGCAACATCTTTAAGCGCCAAGAAGCCATTCACATAACAAAGACAACATTTTTGTCCAAGGAGGGGACCATACATACCAGGAAAGGGATGAGGGGACCATGCATACCAGGATAGGAATGATGGTGCCATGCATACCAGGATAGGGATAATGGGGTCATGAGTACCAGGATGGTGATGAGGGGGCCATTTATACCAGGATGGGGTTGAGGGGGCCATGCATACCAGGATAGGGATGAGGGCGCCATGCATACCAGGATAGAGATGAGGGGTCCATGCATACCAGGATAGCGATGAGGGTCCATGCATACCAGGATGGGGATGAGTGGTTATTACAGAACACAGGGGTCCTGTGGCTAACAATTACAGTGACGTCATCATTCCTGGTGCACTCGGCCATGCTATACGCTAATGTGAGAGAGCCCATAAGCTGCATCAGTCAGGTGACTTGTACGACGTATCATCATGTGTGTTTCTGATGGTGCTCTGCTCAAGTCACCTGACTGCTGCAGCCAATTCCAGAACGCAGTAGTCCTGTGTTCAGAGATCACAGTGACATCAACTCATCATTCCTGGTGCCAGCGCACACCACAGAGCGGCCTGTGCAAGTGTGAGGGAGGGACAGGGCCATAGTCATGGCTGAGGACACAGGTATATCTGTACCCTGTCCTCCCATCACATGATCATAGTGTCCATTATTCTGCATACCTGTGGCTTCACTTTCTGTGCCATCAGGGTCCTCTCAGCGCTGCTGAAGGTTCTCTACAGATGTTCAACATGAATAGAGTCACAGTCCATTTCAACTTCCAAAAGAACAACTTTACTGGTGTCTTTGTGCAACACATCCATAATCTTCACAGCATTAACCACATGTTCTACAATGTTCATTTCTTTCTCTTTTCTTGTACTTCTCTCACTGTTACACAGCACATGTCCGGGTCGGACCATCTCATATGGTTCCTCAGCGTCCTCCCTGTTCAACTCTGTTACAGTCAGGTGTTCCCCAGTCTGTTTCGCCCCAGACATTAGAACTTCAGCCCCCGAATTCAGCTGCTGCATGGTGAGTGACCTGCCCTTCTGTAATGTCTCCTGCGGTGACACAGCGTCCTCCTGGTCCAAACTCACTGCATCTGGGAGTTCTCTCAACCCATGCGATAAGTTGTCACATCATGGACCCATCTGCATCCCCTGCGCTGCCACTGTTTCTGCCTTAAGCTTCTGTTCCAAGTCTGCTATGGTCAACTACTATGTTGGCCTGGTGCTGTGGATGGCTGGGCTTCTCCCTTAAACGTTGCGTGGTCACTGCAATCATTCTGGGCACTTAAGCTCATGCAGGCGGTTTGGGCACTGTAGCCCGACTAACTCCTTTGAGGAAGTCCTCCCTCTCTTAATTGCAGCTGACCCCTCCTAATTTAAATATGTATAGGATGGAACTCTTATCCTACTAAGTACACTAGAATGCCCCCTAGTGGCCAAACGGGGTATTACGCTTTCCCTATCTCACAGATATACACATAAGCAAATATATACATTACATTATACATATAGCAGCATTATTAAATATTCACAGTATGGTAAAGCAACATACACAGACATCACATTAATTATAACAGTATCAACAGACGGGAAGGGAGTGGAGTATTACACGGTCCCGGTAACCCCCTTACACAGGATTCTGATGAGTGACAGCGGGTATCAATCATTTTTTTATATCATTTTGTGTTTTTTTTTCCATTTTTGTTATGTTTATTACATTGGAGGTTTGTATTGCTTTGAAGTGTGTGACTGGTGCGGAGGTGCAGTAAAAAATCTCACCGATGACATAGTGTTGTCTATATGGGAAAACTACTGGGTGGTAGCACAGTTAGGGTATGTTTTGACGGTCAGGAAACGCGTGTTTGACACTGCGTACAGCCGCAGCATCAAACACGCAGCGTCCAGATGTTACAGCATAGTGGTGAAATCCCCTCTCCACTGTGCATTAAAAGACGCAGGCGGCAGACCCGCGTAAACGGACATGCCACGCGTCTTTCCAGAACATAGCATGTCTGTCGCTGCACCGTAAATTTCCCATAGACAATCATATGCAGTAAAACCACATCTAATGATTAGTCACATGCAGAATAACTATATAAACGTAGCTTACTACTCATGTGTACGAATTTAAATAAAGTTCTTACCTGTCCCGCGGCCGGAAGTCCGCGTCCACTGCAGTTCTCACGATAACTTAGCTTATCGCAAGAACTGCCGTGTTATCGTGAGAACTGCTGTGCACATGACCGGGGGTTTATCTCCATTCACTAGGCTAGTTCTCATGGTCAGCTGACTGTGAGAACTACAGTTTAGATGATCGCCTGAGATCTCCGGTGGTCATCTACAAGCTCTGCTATATCCGGATGCATGCGGACACTTGTGATTAAATGGACTACGTCAGACAAGAAGTATTTGTGTTGGTTTGTTATTTATTTTTTTCAGGAGATCGAGGGCTTCCCTTGGATTTGGGCGTGCAATAAAAATTTGGAAAACTGTGTAGTGTTTTATTTGATTAAAATACTTTTTTCTGGCTGTGTCTTTTTTTTAACCCTTCAACTATAGGATTAATAATGGAGAGGTGTCTTATTGACACCTCTCCATTATTAACCGGGCTTAATGTCACCTTACAATCAAAGGTGACATTAACCCATTATTACCCCACATGCCACCCCTAAACTGCAGTGGGAAGAGAGAGGCTAAGCACCCGAATTGGAGCATCTTATATCTGCCTCTTCTGCAAAGCGAAGCACTGCCTTGTGCTATTTGAATTTTGAGATCCATTGTGGTACCAACAGGGGGCCCCTTCTGTGCCTGGGGGCCCTAGGCACTGCCTGGTCTGCTTGCCCATAACGCCGGCCCTGCCTGTGGCTTTCCTAATGCTACTGTCACGTTTGGCTGCAGCCGCCGAGAAGTGGTCCAGCCCATAATTGCCTCCACGCTGACCGACTACCTTGGCGTGGTGCGGGCGTCCCCCGGGGACGCAATATGGACCTTCCATACCGCAGAGAGAGACCCGGGCCTACCCAACCTAGGGAAGGACAGAGACCGGGGTTCTGTGGCAGCTGAGCATGTGGACAAGGAAGAGACACGTAGAACTTGATTACACCGCACAAATTCAGGTATAGGGAAGTAAAGTTTACTAAAGTAAATAAGTGAAGACACACAGTACATAAATCAAACATGACTATGCAAGGCTCCCAATTCCACACCTTCCAGAATGTATCACCCAGAGGACTCCAAGGTACCAATGGATCACCGCGGCACACATAGGTGGGACATCAGGACACACGCATGACATCAGGGTACACGAGGTCATCAGAACGTAGACAGGACACATGAGGACATCAGAATCACGAACTCAGGAACACGAACTGGATCTCAGGAACATGGAATCAGGAACACGGACCGGACATCAGGAACACGGACTGGACATCAGGAACATGGACTGGATCTCAGGAACACGAACTGGACATCAGGAACACGGAATCAGGAACACGGACACAGGAACACGGATCGGACATCAGGAACACAGACTGGACATCAGGAACATGGACTGGAACTCAGGAACATCAGAACACTGGCATCGGACTCCGGACATCTGGCAACGATCGGCAGGCTCCGGACATCTGGCAATGATCGGCAGGCTCCGGGCATCAGGCAAGGAAGGACAGGATCCGGACATCTGGAAGTGGTCATCGGACATAAGGCCATGGTCATCAGGCATCGGACATCAGGCTGTGGTCATCAGGCTCTGGACAAGAGGTCACGATCCTCTGACTCTGGACATGAGGCAGCGACCTAAAAAGGAACCAAGCGGTCTGGTGCAAGCCCCGCCGGACTGAACTGAAGCCGACCGGGGATTGCACCAAATAACAAGCTGAGCACAGAGTAACAGAAACTCAGCACACCCACACCGGACTCCTCCTTCCAAGATGAACCCAGGTTGTATCAAAGGAAGTCAGTTAGCAAAGGATCACAATCACTGGGCACAGGGTTCAGGACACAGAAGGACTTCAGGAACATAACACAGCAGACACAGTTCAGACAGTCAGTTTCAGGACAGGTACAGGATCAAGGATTCAAGCCTGGAATTACCGCCTCCAGGATAGGCGAGCCTGGAATTACCGCCTCCAGAATAGGCGCAGGGACGGGTACAGGATCAGGGATTCAAGCCTAAAATTACCGCCTCCAGGATAGGCGCAGGGTCGAGTACATGATCAGGGATTCAAGCCTGAATTTACCGCCTCTAGGATAGACACAGGGACGGGTACAGGATCAGGGATTCAAGCCTAGAATTACCGCCTCTAGGATAGGTGCAGGGACGGGTACAGGATCAGGGATTCATGCCTAGAATTACCGCCTCTAGGATAGGCGCAGGGACAGTACAGTAACACACAACACACATGGCAAGATTCAGAAGCTATGTGAGTAGCTAAGGCCCTGCCTATAGGGCAGGGAGCCTTTATATATGAGCTGCCCCTCAGCAATTGGCTGGGGACAGCATTTCAAGTACACACACTAACCCTGATAAAAGCAGGGCAGGTGTGGCCCTCGCACCCTATGCAGCCAAACACAATTCAGCACAGCAAGGGCACCTGGAAATGGCTGCAGCCTAAACACACGTAGTAAGTCATGCACCACTGCAGAGGACCTTGCAACCTACGGGTAGCTTCCACAGCAATAGCCAGGGACCGCACATGTGGGTGGTCATGCAGCGCAGCGGAGACACCCACGCATGCACGGCTACGCAGCGGAGCTGGGAACTGAGCATCATCCATACAGGTAACGGATAACAGTATCCCAGCTCAATTAGGGGGAAAAGGAGCAAAGGGTTAAAGCACAGACATGCATTGTCACGCCGGCAACCAAGTACCGACAGAACAGCGTGACAGCTACAAATCTGACTCCAGTCCCAGACTGGAGTAAAAGTTGTGGCAAGGTGCACACAAGAGAGGTATGCAACTTTGCACTCTACCTGATTCATTAAGAGGTGTTCATTATGAATCAGGTGCCTTGCGCTCCATCCCTCAAGACCGGTCTTGTAGAATCAAAGTCTAAGATACTCGGAAGGTTAAAAGGGTAAATTTTTTCCATAACAAGAGACTCCTCTTTTTGTAAATAAACAAATAAACCATATCCAGCTACTCTCTTGGTCTCGATTTATGGCTCTACCCTTCAGCTATATTATTGAGGTCACCACTGAAATTTCGCACATGTACCAAGATTTCCAGGCGCATGCACAACTCTCTTACTTCTGTCGGCAACGGTCTCACTGATCACATGGAATTGTAATGCTCAACCAACATTTCACCCAACTTCACATTCACTAATGGAAGCCAATGGAAGGGTTGTTGCACTTGTGCACCACTGCTCCATTCACACCGGAAACTTTGAAATCCCTGTTTTCATGAATCCTGGTGTTCGCAAGAATCAAAGACCTAACATTTATATTTTCAGCACTTATCCCAGGATAAGTGTATTTTGTGGAAAACCCCTTTTAAAGGACAAAATTAGAGCTTTTTCTGATCCTGATTGTTGCCTGGGCTCGGAAGCACACACAGTGCCAAATATTTAGGATTATGTGGCCTCCATGCTCGATAATGTTGGCAGGAGAGTAGTCCTTATACTAAATGGTCATGGTGCTGGATGTTGGGTGGCAACAACTACAGCGCTTGTCCAGAGAACTGACTTTACCCCAGAAGAAGGAAAACCAAACAACAATACCTTAAAAATCCCAATAATTCCTGAAAATTAATGAAATGTTCAAAATACAATCTCCTTATCTATAATTGAAAGTGACGGCGAGCGGCAGCTCCGCGGTAAACAAAGATGAACCTGAACAAAGACTTTTTGGGTTGAACTGTGTATGTTTGTGGAGAGCTCATTAGACTAAATGTACCTCTTACAGGAGGCAGCATTCTGATAGACCCTGGCAACCGCCGTTTCCACATCCTCGGCAAACACAAAAGAGCACAACACGGTCATGGCAGGCGGCAATAAAGCCGAGCTCTGCTCCTTTGTACCTGATGTCATGAACAACAACAAGCTAAACAGATCTATGTAGAGCGCTGCTTTCACCCTTCGCTAAACATCTTAAACTAAATGCAAAAATTCCATGGGAACAGCATTAAGAGGTTCATAGGCTGCAGTTAACTTAGACATGAAAGAACTGGCAGGAAAGTCACGTATCAAGGTATCAGGACTGTAAATTAACCAGGCAAAAGATTGAAAACAATGGCTGGGGACCTGATAAAAACTTTTAAAAGGGTAATCTGGATCTACGAAATGAATGTGCCTTGTCTCAGTAGCGCCACTTATAGCTCATGGTTTGTTTGTATTATTGCAGTATTAAAATTAATTTGCAATTCCAGTTAAGTCCATTGATAATAGTCGCTGCTTGTGATAAGAAGTGTGTCAACTCTCAGACTATGAACATTTTTCAAAACTAGTCAAAGATTTTATAATCAATCTCTTCATTTTATTACCGTAGTATATTTACTACCCTGGCTCATCAGGGATATTGCCATTTAAACCTAACTACCCTAAACACCAGGGGATGCAAAAAAATAAAAAAATCACTGCCATGGCCCACAGGGCATGTTATCATTAACCACTTCACTGTTTTACTCCACCAGCATTGTTATCATTAATCACTTCACCCTAACCCACTAGGTATTTTATAATTTCAATAGTTGCTGGCTCATAAGGGATATTTACATTAATAACTAGCTACCCTAAACACCCATGGATGTAACATTTAAAAAAATGACTGCCATGGCCCACAAGCGATGTTATCATTACGTACTTCACTGCCTTAGTCCATCAGCATTGTTACGATTAACTACTTCACCCTAACCTACTAGGGTTATTATTGGTCACGGGTGTGTTAGAAGCTGCATCTAGCTGCAGAAGGTCTCTGCATTTGGCTTTGCAGATATCTTTTTAACCCTTCTGATTCTTTAACCCAGTGACAACCTTTCTCCAGCTCTAATTGACACACTTGGACCTGGGTGTTTATAGATTCCCAGCCTGCTGCTGGGAATTGCCAGTGATATTTCCATTTTCCCATGTTGAGGCTTGGAGCTAGAGCAGTTGACTATATTCCTCTTTGGTGCTATTGGAGGACGTCTGTGGTACCTCTCTGAGTCTACTCAAGATAAGTGTTCTTCTTGTTTGTCTATCCCAGCTGTCTTTAGTTGTAGTGGGGATTGAATAGTGCTTATCCCATCATTCTTAAGCAGGGCTTATTGCGAGGGTTAGGCAGGGATTAGGTTCCTGCTCAGCATTAGGTGCAGAACCTATATAGGGATGTTTAGGTCAGACAGGGTGACCTTAGATCTGCCTAGGGGTCTCCACTCTCCCCTTCCCTAGCGTTGGCTCCCTTCCCCTCATCCCTTTGTGTTGCACTTAGTCTTTCCTATACTGTGCGTGACATTATCATTCCATTAGGCATCCTGGCCCATCAGGCTTATTACCATTAACCCGGACAACCATTAAAGGGAACCTGTCATCAGGTTTTTTCACCCCATCAATGTAAAGCATTGTAATGGCGATTATATCTTTAACTTTATTTTAAAAATGAAGATTAACATTTTATCAAAATGTATTGTTATGCAATGAGCCACAAGTGCAGGGGAGGGCACTGCACTTACAGCTCTGCTGACTTTCTTCCCTATTCCCTGCCTATCTCCTGTCAGTGATTGACAAATCACTCTTCTTTGAGCTATCTGTATCTCCGGCCCGAGATCTAGTGTAAGCGTCATCGTTGCCCAGCGTGGTGCATACACAGTAAGGTCCTGATGCAGCAGGCTGTTAGTTTGCATAGTTTGCAGATCGCGTCGGACACTGACCATCTTCTTCCCTCCTGTTGCTCATTTCTGCTCTTGTCAACCTAGTGAAGAGCACGTTATCAATACATTTGCTGTCAGTACCCTAGACAACAAGGGATGTTAACATTAAACATCCCACATTCCACTAGGGCTGTTATCATTTCCCACTACCCTGCATTAGCCTAACAGAGATGCCATACTGTTATACTTTAATCTTGATAATAAAGAAGAACGCCATACACTCCCATCTGTGGTGGCTGCAGACAGTCAGAAACATATAAATTAATACTCTGACCACTAAAAACTTATTAAACCTAAACTTGTCAAATTGTTAAATGATGATTAATGATTAGTGATCCATCCTGCTGCACTGGGCTGTAATATGGCTGTAAAACAGCTAAAATACAGCAGTTTTACCCTTTAGCAAAGATGAGAGAAATAAAATCACAGGACCCTGGTCTGGCGACCACATCAGTAGTCCGTGGCTGATGGACAGAAGCCCTGCTACCTGCTGAGGCTCTTTTTTTTCATTAGCCGGCCTGCTGTGCGCAGTGCCACACTGATGACTGTGTGCCAGGCTGTCTTGTCAAAAGAGGTGCTGCAGATGCCGGCAAGTAGGATGCTGACCACAGGGCTCTCACCCAGCAGCCAGGGACTAATGACAGGGCTGCAAATCGATTTACTATTCTCTACCCTCTAGACAGGTGCATACCGCCAATGGTGGCAGGCCACGCGACTGCTAGGGGATCCAAAAACCCTATGTGTCGACCCGCCACCACAATTGTGGATTACCAGGGCAATGGGGTACTCAGAGCCGAGCCCATGGAAGTCTATGGGGATGTCACAGGTAGCGGTGGCTCGGTCTGTGGCCCTGGCGGTCTGGCGTATGTTGGGGGAATATTTACAGGGGATAGATATATTTACAGTTCGTGACGCCACCTGTAGTCTCTGGTAATTTGTACCAGCGCTGCTGTAGATCTCTGAGGGGATGGTGAGGCAGCTAGATGTCGGGTCCCCTACAGGTGGGACTCTTCCCTCAGGTCGATGGTTATGGTGGGGTTGTGCAGGCATGCAATTAAATAACTCAGTCTCACACCGTCAGCGTCTTTCCATACCTTTTACTTGTAAGATGGTAAGGCAGGTCCCAGGGAGGCTGATCCAATGGAGAATGTGTTTTGAGGTAGCAGCTGGACAAGTTAGGGGCCTCCTTTACGTTCACAATGATGAGTCCAACCAGCATAAAGCGTAGTTCCCTCTATAAACTCCAGCTATTTCAAAGCTGTACTGCCCGGTCAGTTTTGTGGTTGGAGCCTTCCTATGAGAGAGCTGAGTTCCTATTCTTGCTGATCAGGCTCAAGGTTCTCACTCCCCCTGACCCCAGTTACGTACTGACACTCCAAGGGCTGCTTTCTGTTACCTAAGGTCCAGTAAGCCTCTGGTTTTTCTACCACTATGCGTGAAGCTATAGTGATGCTTCGGTCCCCAGTGACCGGTGACAATGTGCAGGACTTCTCCAATCCTAAAGCACTTCTAAATTCCTTCCACTGTGCCTTTCGCCTTGTCCGCGCTTGTAGCATAAGCACTCCACACTTCCTAAAGTCATATAAATCAATCCTTCCTTACTTCTCTCCAGAGCTTGCTGACAGAATCTCAGTATTCCACTAGGCAGGAGCACGTCTCTGAACCTTCACTGTCCTTGAGACAGGAGACTGAAGTATCTGTAACTAACTCTTCCTTCTCATTAGGTGTCTCAGTCCTTTTTCTAGTGGGGCACAGCTCTGACCAGGCTGAGGTGATCTGGCTCACCTTTACTGGCCTCCACTTTCTGAACTGCTGACAGACTCAGGCTGGACTACTTCCTCCCTCCAGGTCCAGGCTAGACTCACTCACTGTATCACTGAATGACTCCTGACCACTCCCTGACGAGTGACTAAATACCCTAAGGGTGTGTCTAAGTGTGTGTTGGAGTGAATGGTTATAGAGCATTAAACTGCTATCTCTCCACACATCCTCCAGGGTACTGCGTGTGCCTTCACACCAGGGCTACACATTCCCCCATGGCAAAAGACAGCACTCCCGGGCTGTTAAATACAAAGAGACAATTTTTGTTTATGCATTAAACATTAACATTAACTCGTCCCATCCGGGAGGTAAGGATTTCTTGAACGTTGCAAACAAAACATTAAATATAGAAAAATACAAAATATTAAATAGACATGTTCATATAATAAACGGCAAGATTCTTGTGAAGGACCCGCACCAAACCTTCAACGTGGGTCCTGGGTGGGCTGCAGGACATATGAATGCAGACCTCACTCAGTGCCGCACCACACGGGTTTTATTATTCAGAGGTAGTTGTGGTGGTTTTATGTAAAACCAATATTGTGCACCGAAGCGCAACTATTTACAGGATAAGTTCTGGGCTGGCACAGTCCTCAGCCTCTCAGTCCATGTCATAATAAAAGAGCACATATATATCTTTCTCACTTTAATATCTACATTATATATCTATATATATACTTATTTTAACTTTAAATTCACCTTATATCAAATTCTGTATGCAAGAATCTGCAATTAACTTTTTCAAATCTTCATTCTAGTACCCAGCCGGGCATTCTACTCATTTTACATAAAACATAGATACATTTGGTAATAAAGTGCAAAACTGGCAAAAATTCTCAAACTTTCTACAACGTTACATATGGTAGACCCCTGTCTGGATCTTACCGGTTTTTTTTTTTTACTGTTTAATTACTTCAACTACATTTTCCACCCCGGGGGCTGGAACAATGCGATGGTCCCTAGATCCCATGACTAACAAGTCGTGACCTGCTATCAGAGTCTGGGTCGCCACAGTTCTCGTACGAACCTCTAGGGGCGCAACGGGTGCTTTCGCTTTATGAGACGCTGTTTGCGTTACTGTAATGGCCACTTGCTCTCGTGATGCAGAAATAGTCGCCGTGCACGTCGTCGTGTAAACTGCTGATTGAGATGTGGTCTGGGTCGCAGGTTGCGATGCAGCAGGACAAGATAATGAAGAGTATGCAGATGTTGCTTCCATTTGCGAGGAGCCTGCAGGGGGCGATGCTGGGGCACGGCCTGGTGCTGTTTGAGCTGGAGACGGGGACGCTGCGGTAGTGGTGACGTTACCTGCGTCGGGGACGGGGTCACGGACGATTGTGACATTAAGGGCATACCATCCCTTCATACCCCAGTGTCGTGTATAGGTGACAATGTCTCCATTAATTAGGTCCCTCCCGGGATGGCCTTGCGGTAGGTGGGATTCTACGTCCCTGCGACTAACAAAGACCCCTGGGTAGAGGCCCGGTTCTCTGATGAAGCCCCAGCCCTTCCGGAGCTGGAACTCTGTCACACACCCCTGCCGCCGCGGTTCCCTCAGAGTACCTTTTTCTCTACGGACACTTTCCTTGTCCGCGATCAGCTCTGCATGCTGCCGCTGTCGGTTGCGCTGAGCCTCCTGTTCTTCCTCCTGCCGGCGTTGCTGTTTCTCTTCGCGACGCTGCCACTCACGTTCCCACTGGGCGGTGTAGGCGACGTCATCCAGGCGCGCCATCTCATCCCAGTCAACGTCTGGTAATGACGGACAGGACCCCTCCGGTGTCCCTATCGGGGATCGATCATCTGCTGCGGCCTCCTGGCCGGGCGGGCGTTCCGGAACTGGCGGTACCTCCTCAACCTCCTTCGCCTCCACCGCTTCACCGGTGGGATCAGGGTCGGTACTTTCGGGGCAGCCTCCGGTTGCTCCTTAGCCTTGGGCAGCAGAAATTTTGGAAGTTCCAGACGTGAGGGGTCATCGAAGGGAGAGATCACCGCGTCCCACAGCCGCCGCTGCATCAGGGTACGCCGGCGTCTCTCGATCTCCTCCATGCCAGGTTGTGGCAAAATCATCTTTTTCAGTCTGGCATTCTCTTCTTTAATTTCCAGCAATGCTTGCTGCAGGTGCAGGACCACCGATGGTTCCGGTTCCAGTGGCAGCTTGGCTGGGGAGCGGGGCCTGCCTTCCACCGCTTCCCTGCTCGGCTGCACACGTCCTGCTTCCATGATGTTCCAGAACCGTCTCTCTTCTTCTTTTCGAAACGTCCGGTCTCTTCCGTGGAGGCGGGGTTTGCGTCTCCTCCTCTTCGCAGGGAAGGTGAAGAGGAGGCGGACCTCCTTTGCTGTAGGGCAGGATCGCATGTTGTAATAGCACTTTGAGAGGGCAGGCATTCTCTTCGCGCCACAGGGGGCACACGCCCACGAATCCACGCCCACCTTCTTCTCCAGCGCCTGAGGGCGCGAATTTGGCGGCAAAATGGCGGATTTTAGCGCCAAAAATAGCAAACAGTCCTTTTCCACAAAAACACCTCCACAGGCACACAGGGCTCGCGATTTTGCGAGTTTCGCATCCTGTTCGTGACGCCAAAGTTTTGTGTCGACCCGCCACCACAATTGTGGATTACCAGGGCAATGGGGTACTCAGAGCCGAGCCCATGGAAGTCTATGGGGATGTCACAGGTAGCGGTGGCTCGGTCTGTGGCCCTGGCGGTCTGGCGTATGTTGGGGGAATATTTACAGGGGATAGATATATTTACAGTTCGTGACGCCACCTGTAGTCTCTGGTAATTTGTACCAGCGCTGCTGTAGATCTCTGAGGGGATGGTGAGGCAGCTAGATGTCGGGTCCCCTACAGGTGGGACTCTTCCCTCAGGTCGATGGTTATGGTGGGGTTGTGCAGGCATGCAATTAAATAACTCAGTCTCACACCGTCAGCGTCTTTCCATACCTTTTACTTGTAAGATGGTAAGGCAGGTCCCAGGGAGGCTGATCCAATGGAGAATGTGTTTTGAGGTAGCAGCTGGACAAGTTAGGGGCCTCCTTTACGTTCACAATGATGAGTCCAACCAGCATAAAGCGTAGTTCCCTCTATAAACTCCAGCTATTTCAAAGCTGTACTGCCCGGTCAGTTTTGTGGTTGGAGCCTTCCTATGAGAGAGCTGAGTTCCTATTCTTGCTGATCAGGCTCAAGGTTCTCACTCCCCCTGACCCCAGTTACGTACCGACACTCCAAGGGCTGCTTTCTGTTACCTAAGGTCCAGTAAGCCTCTGGTTTTTCTACCACTATGCGTGAAGCTATAGTGATGCTTCGGTCCCCAGTGACCGGTGACAATGTGCAGGACTTCTCCAATCCTAAAGCACTTCTAAATTCCTTCCACTGTGCCTTTCGCCTTGTCCGCGCTTGTAGCATAAGCACTCCACACTTCCTAAAGTCATATAAATCAATCCTTCCTTACTTCTCTCCAGAGCTTGCTGACAGAATCTCAGTATTCCACTAGGCAGGAGCACGTCTCTGAACCTTCACTGTCCTTGAGACAGGAGACTGAAGTATCTGTAACTAACTCTTCCTTCTCATTAGGTGTCTCAGTCCTTTTTCTAGTGGGGCACAGCTCTGACCAGGCTGAGGTGATCTGGCTCACCTTTACTGGCCTCCACTTTCTGAACTGCTGACAGACTCAGGCTGGACTACTTCCTCCCTCCAGGTCCAGGCTAGACTCACTCACTGTATCACTGAATGACTCCTGACCACTCCCTGACGAGTGACTAAATACCCTAAGGGTGTGTCTAAGTGTGTGTTGGAGTGAATGGTTATAGAGCATTAAACTGCTATCTCTCCACACATCCTCCAGGGTACTGCGTGTGCCTTCACACCAGGGCTACACACCTACAATATAGGGTATCGGGGGCTTTTTAGGCCCTGGTGCTTATTTTTTTGCTAATATCTGCAAAATTTCCTAAAAGGCCCCCGTTACGTAAGAGTGTAGATTTTTGACGTCACGCATGATAGGATTAACTGATGGGGCCAAGAGCCAAATGTATGGTGTTTGCCTATTTCTACTAACTTTAATCATATTCTTATTTGTACAGCAGAAGGTTTCACGAGCCGAGCGCACACCGTAAACCTCAGTTACTATCAGACTTGCACAGCAGACAACCGCAAGTAACTGCTTCAATTGGAACTATATCTGATTGCAGTACTTTTACGTCTTAGATGCCATTGTGAACACTGACCATAGCATCGAAGTGGATTGTCATCCAAATGGTTTATTTAACAGCAGCTTGGGGGGTCCCAATTTGGACCTTGCTATGGGACCACCAGATTTCTATCTTCATCCGTGCCCTGAGATATCAGGGATGGTGTGAAACCTGACAATCTCACTGGCTAGTACATACTGCATTTATCAGTGTTGTCTTATACTGTAATACAGATTTGCTCTTTGCCCAGCTTTTATTTCTTATTATTACCTGTCAACCTTTCTTCTCGTTTCTGCTGCTGCCTGCCGTAAATAACTTTGGACAGCTATTCTGGGAGCCATGATTGCCTGGATTGCCAGTACACATGGTTATGTTATGGCCAGTGCAATGAGTCGTAGGTTGAAATAAACAGGGATAGGAGAGGGGGAAGTTAACATCCAGTTTATGAACAAAGAGAAGACTTAAAGGGATTGTCCAGTTTAGCTAAGTTCTCATTGGAGCAGAGCAAGTGGTGCACAAATTTATAACAAGTCTATGGATGAAATAGAATGTTTAGAAATCTCCATATATTCTGTTCCAGTTACACAGACATGTTAGTGATTGGCTGCTGTGGTGACACTGTGTTCATCGCTGTGAACAGTGATTGGCTGCAGTGTTCATATACCTGCCCTTGACAGAAGTGAAAGCTCGGAGACCGGTGGTGGACTGGACAAGGTTAGAGAGAGGCTAGGGAATGGTAGGTTTTGTAGATAGCAATTTTTATTTTTAGACTGTACTAGAAAAGTGGTGGACAACACCTTTAAAGGTGTTCAGCACTAAAAAAAAAAAACTGGGCTAACTTTTGCCAGTGTCAGCCTTTTGCATAAGCTTTGTTTGGTATTGCAGCCCATCCCTTATAACTAAATAGGGCCCAGCTGAAAAAAGATGTACAAGAAAGGTACTGTGTTTAGAGAAAACAGATCTTCAAATAGTCTCTTCAGGAAAGAAGAGGACTGGAGCTGTAGTGCCATGTATTGGGGTAGTAATCCTAAAAGTCACTATTGACCCTTTAATGAGCTTTGCTACATAACTTAGAATAAGAAGCCAAGCCAGATACTCTATTTGCAGACACGTGTTTTGGAGATTTTGACTCTCATCTGTGAAAACTAGGAGAATTATTTGGATTGCACTCTGACCAATGTTAAAGCGAACCTGTCACCAGTAGAGATGAGCGACTTTGCCTCCGGGAGGGTCAAGTCGGGTTTCGGACCACCCGACTTTCACAAAAGTCGAGTCGAACGAAATCGGCCGACTATCGGCAGAAGTCGAAGGTCCGGCTGAAACACGAAACCCAATGCAAGTCAATGTGGAAGCCTAGTCGGCAGGGAGTGGAGGACAGTAAACACACCTACAGTGCCCATTTCAATGCCAACGACATCAATTCTTATTACTTAAGCTTGTCAACCTTAATTTACTTTATAATAATAGTAACACATTGAAAACTGGGGATTATTTGGCTAAAGTTGTGGGGGGGGGGCAGGGCTGGCTCCAGGTTTTCGTGAGCCCCGGGTCAAAGAGTGTCAGTGGGCCCCTTTAACACATACCACAATTCATGATGCTCCGATACGGCAGAGAAATATAGTTATAGTACAATGACAAATACTTCACTTCTTACATTACATGACTGATATCTATTTTAAATTCTACAATAGCTCAAAAATCGGACAGTATATTCCTCCATACAGTATTATGGCCACCACATAGTGCGCCATACAGAATAATGAGCCCCATATCTTGCTCCATACAGAATAATTGGTCCCATATAATGCTCCATACAGTATATGATGAGCTCCACATAATGCTACAGTATATGATCGTCCCCATATAATGTGCCATACAGTACAGGACGGTCCCCATAGAGTATAATGAGCCCCACATATTGCTCCATACAGTATAATGAGTCGTATACATACAGTATATGATGGGCCCCATATATTGCTCCATACAGAATGGGCTCCATATAATGCTCCATACAGAATAGGCCCCATATGTGCTCCATATGATACTCTATACCCTATATGATGCCCCATAAATAATGAACCCCATATGATGCTCCAGTAAATGATGGGCCCCATGGATGATGCTCCAGTGTATAATGGGCCCCTTATATGATGCTCCAGTGTATGATGGGCCCCATTTATAATGCTCCAGTGTATGATGGGCCCCATGGATGATGCTCCAGTGTATGATGGGCCTGTATAATGCTCCATATATAATGGGCCCCATTTATAATGCTCCAGTGTATAATGGGCCCCTTATATGATGCTCCTGTGTATGATGGGCCCCATGGATGATGCTCCAGTGTATGATGGGAATATATAATGCTCTGTATATAATGGGCCCCATATGATGCTCCAGTGTATAATGGGCCCCGTATTTGATGCTCCAGTGTATGATGGGCCCCATTTATAATGCTCCAGTGTGTGATGGGCCCCATGGATGATGCTCCAGTGTATGATGGGCCTATATAATGCTCCATATATAATGGGCCCCATTTATAATGCTCCAATGTATAATGGGCCCCATATATGATGCTCCAGTGTATGATGGGCCCCATTTATAATGCTCCAGTGTATGATGGGCCCCATGGATGATGCTTCAGTGTATAATGGGCCTATATAATGCTCCATATATAATGGGCCCCATATGATGCTCCAGTGTATAATGGGCCCCATATATGATGCTCCAGTGTATGATGGGCCCCATTTATAATGCTCCAGTGTATGATGGGCCCCATGGATGACGCTCCAGTGTATGATGGGCCTATATAATGCTCCATATATAATGGGCCCCATGTGATGCTCCAGTGTATAATGGGCCCCGTATATGTGACTCGACCACGCACCACAATTGTGGGTTACCAGGGCTATGGGGTACTCGGAGCCGAGCCCATGGAAGTCTATGGGGGCTGTCACTGGTAGCGGTGGCTCGGTCCGTGGCCCTGGCGGTCAGGCGTATGATGGGGGGATATTATTTACAGGGGATAGGTAGATAACAGTTCGTGACGCCACCTGTAGTTTTCTGATCACTAAAGACCAGCGCTGCTGAATAGATCTCTGAGGGGATGTTATGGCAGCTAGATGTCAGGTCCCCCACAGGTGGGACTGGTCCCTCTGAGTCTATGGTGATGGTGATAGTGCAGGGGTGTGGATAAATGAACACAGTCTCACACAATGCAGCTTCTTTCCATACCTTTTACTTTCAAGATGTTAGGCAGGTCCCGGGGAGCTGGTTGGGGTGGAGAATGCACATCAGGTAACAGCGGAGCAGGTTAGAGGCCTCCTTTACTTCCAATGTAGATGAGTCCAACTTGCGTGAAGCTAAGTTAACTCTAATAACTCCAGCTAACTTCTCAGCTGTACTACTGCCCGGTCAGCTTTGTGGTGGAGCCTTCCTTATCTTTGCTTTACAGATGTTGAGAGACTAGGTTCTTGCTTTTGTCCTGCAGAGTCTCAAAGTTCCTACTCTCCCTGACTCCAGTTACGTACCGACACTCTAAGGGCTTGTTCCTGTGACTTGTAGTCCAGCGAACCTCTGGTTTTTCTGTTACTATGCGTAAAGCGGTAGCAACACTTCGGTCCCCAGTGACCGGTGGTTTAGTGCAAGTAATCCAATACTTTAGGCACTTCTCTAACTTCTTCCACTGCGCCCTTCGCCCTGCTTCTTCTCTTAACACAGCACTGCAGCGTGGATGTAGTAAGGCAGTTCTTCTCTGAGTTCACTGAGCAGCTCCTAATATCCTCCAAGTCCAGACTGGTTAAGAGGTAGCTCTGACTAGGCTAGGATGACTGACCTCACCCGTACTAGCCTCCACTTCTTTGTCAGGTGAGCTTCTCTTTGGCACTTAGCTCACACAGAGCTCTAACAGGAAACTGATCTGAGCTGTAACACTGTGCCACAGACTACTGACTGCTGAAGGACTCACTGTCTGCACTTCCTGCAAGACTCCCTGTCTGCTGCATGTCACTTCCTTTATATACCTTGTGGGTGTGTCTAGGTGTAATGAATGATGTCAAGCTTTAACTGTTACCCTTCTGTGCAGACTCCAGGATTTACGTGTGCCCTACAAAGCTGGGCTACACATCCCCCCTTGGTAAAACACAGCACTCCCGGGCTGTAAATAGACAAAGAAAGACATTTGTTTTGAATTAAAACATAACATCAAAACTCATCCCATAAGGGAGGTACGAGTTCTTAAACGTTACATTATGTACAATGGTCATTAGAACAGTATCAAAATTATCACAACTTTCAATAAATACACAGTATTCTTGTGGAGGACCCGCACCAAACCTCCCACGTGGGTCCTGGGTGGGCTGCAGGACTTCTGAATGCAGACCTCACTCAGTGCCACACCATACGGGTTTTAGGTTCAGAGGTAATTGTTATGGTTTTATGTAAAACCACGATGAGGCACAAGGTGCGACTATTTACAGGATACAGTTTTTGGGCTGGCTCAGTCCTCAGCCACGCAGTCCATTATAAAACATTTTCAAGTAATTCACATTACAATAACGAAACTTTAAATTCCTTCAAGTGCAATAAACTTCTTTATACAATTTTATACAATTGGTCATAGATAGTAAACCTTTTCTGAGTCATAATAAACTAGTGTGCTAGGACTACTTTTGATAACGAATAGGTAGCTTCCCTTTCGTTGTACGTTCTGATCTACGTGGAGTAGCTTCAGGTATAATAGTCTCTGATCTATCTGTTCTGCGTAACGGCAAACTATAATACTGTCTCAATCTTTCTATGGATCTGGCAAGCGTACTGAGGGCTGGGCGGTGTGAGTCAGCTTCGCCAGGGGATCCCATAGCATGGGGCGCTGCTTCTGGTGATTCTACTTCTTGAGATTCTGCAGGCTGGGGTTCTGCTGGAATAGGTACCTCTAGAACTGGCTCTATTGGCACAATGGGTACGACTGGAGGTAGAGTTTCCTCTTGTGGCTGATAAAACTGCAACACAGGAATGATTACCGCATCTCCCAGTCTGGGCCAATCCGCAGGTAAATCTCCCAGATCCGTGTGTATGACCTCCTCTTCACTTTCTTCTCGATTGACGACAGGGTTCTCTTCACGAAGCTTTAATGGCTCTGGACACAACTTTAAATGGTCTCTAGACACAGTGGCGGTCGTTCTTCCTCCATCCTTACTGATGATACAGACTTTTCTGTTATCATATTTGGAATTTTGTACGACATAGGGCTCTTGTTCCCACTGGTTGTCCAACTTGTGCATCTTCCTTTTCCTTTTTAACACCATTTCTCCAGGCATCAAAGGCTTAGCGGGAGCATTCTTGTTGTAAATATTCTCCTGCTTTTCCCGAGCTTTATTGAGACTTTCTTCTACGCAGGCTTGCACTCTTCTGTATTGCTCTTGCCGATTTGTGTCCCAATTTTCAACGGTGTCATCTGCCTCTGGTTCCACCACACCAAGTTCCAAATCCATTGGCAATCTTCCAGGTCTTGCTCTCATAAGGTAAGCTGGGGTGCAGTTGGTAGAACTTACTGGTACGTGGTTATACAAGTCAACCAGGTCAGGCAACAACTCCGGCCACCGATTTCTTTCTTCCAGTGGTATGGATTTTAGCAAATCAATAACAATGTGGTTCATTTTCTCACAAAGGCCGTTGGTTTGAGGGTGGCATGGCGTCGTTCTAATTTTCTTACACCCATACAAGTGACAGAATTCCTTGAACAGATCCGCTTCAAAAGCAGGACCTTGATCAGTCAGTACCTGCTCCGGATACCCATGCGGTCTGCAGAAGCTTGCTTGGAAGGTCCTTGCTGCCGTCACTGCTGTCTGATCCTTGACGGGGATGACCACCAAAAATCTCGAATAATGATCCACCATGGTCAGGGCATATGAGTATCCAGACCTGCTTGGCGCCAATTTGACGTGGTCCAAGGCCACGATCTCCAAGGGACGAGTCGTCCGGATAGGCTGCAGGGGTGCCTTCTGACTACCGTAGTCCTTTCGTCTGAGACCACAGGGTCCACAGTTCCGACACCACCTCTCTATGGAGCTGCGCATTCCTACCCAGTAGAACCGGCACCTCAGCAGGATCTCCAGCTTTTTCCAGCCAAAGTGTCCCGCTTGATCGTGGTAGGCCTCTAACACCATTTGGACGTCTGCCTTGGGGACCACTATCTGCCATACCATCTCATGGGTCCTGGGGTCGACGTATCTCCTGCACAACTTCTCACGGTATATGAACAACCGGCTTCTCTCATTCCACAGGAGCTTTGCTGACATAGGTGCATCTTTTTCCAAGGAGGAACCTTCTTGTCTTAACAACTCCTTGATACGGCTGACCACTGGATCGCTGTCCTGAGTCTCTTTCCAGCTGTGATGGGGTAAGGGATTTAACGTTTTACCATACTGCTTTCTGTAGACTCGCTGCTCATGGATTATCCCATTCCTATGGAACGCAGGTAGCTCAATTTCTTCCAGGTCGTCCGATTCTTCCTCCGTGTCAGATTCATGCAGCATTCTGGACAAGGCATCGGCGTTGGCATTCTTACGGCCTGCCCGGTACTTGATGGTAAACTGATAGTTTGACAGTCGAGCCATCCAACGTTGCTCCATGGCTCCCAGCTTGGCTGTTTCCAGGTGCGTTAACGGGTTGTTGTCTGTGTACGCAGTGAACTGGTTGGAGGCAAGGTAGTGCTTAAATCTTTCAGTAATGGCCCAGACCAGCGCCAGGAACTCTAGCTTGAAGCTGCTATAATTTTCCGGATTCCTCTCAGTTGGCCTGAGTTTTCTGCTGGCATATGCGATGACTTTTCTTGGCCATTCTGCTTCTGACTGAGAACCGCTCCCAATCCTTCATTACTGGCATCGGTGTACAGCAGGAACGGTTGGCTGTAATCAGGGTAAGCCAGGATTTCATCACCTGTAAGGATCTCTTTCATCTTTTGGAATGCTTCAGCCTGTTCCTTGCCCCAATTAAAGGGAGGGTTTCTGCTCTTTAGGGATTGTCCTACTAGGAGGTCCTGTAGAGGCGCTGCCTTCTTTGTGTAATCTTTCACGAACCTCCTGTAGTAACCCGTTAGTCCCAGGAACTGTCGCACTTCCTTGAGGTTCTTCGGCTCCGGCCATTTCTGGATGGCGGTGACTTTCTCTGGGTCCGGCGCTACTCCTTCCAAACTGACGATGTGCCCCAAGTACTGCACCTTCTGTTTGAGTAGATGGCATTTTGAGGGTTTCAACTTCATCCCATACCTGGACAGGGACTCGAATACTTCTGCCAGGTGCTTCAGATGGTCCTCATATGTCTTGGAATACACGATGACGTCGTCTAGGTATAGCAGCACGGTTTCAAAATTGAGATGTCCCAGACAGTTCTCCATCACTCTCTGGAATGTTCCTGGGGCACTGCTGAGCCCAAACGGCATTCTGTCGAACTCACAGAGCCCCATTGGGGTGGTGAAAGCCGTTTTCTCACGATCCTCCTCAGCCACAGCCACTTGCCAGTACCCACTAGTCAGATCGAGGGTAGAAAAGTAATTAGCCGTTTTCAGAGCAGCTAAGGATTCCTCAATTCGTGGTAATGGGTATGCATCTTTATGTGTTATGCGATTCACCTGCCTGTAATCCACACACATTCTCATGCTACCATCCTTCTTTTTAACCAGAACTAGAGGTGCTGCCCAGGGACTACAACTATCCCTTATTACCCCGGCTTCCTTCATATCACGTAACATTTCCTTAGCTTTCTGATAATGGGCTGGAGGTATAGGCCTGTACCGCTCTTTGATGGGAGGATGACTGCCTGTAGGGATATGATGCTGTACTCCCTTAATGGTCCCAAAGTCGAGGGGGTGTTTACTAAATACTTGTGCGTACTCTTGTACCACCCGTAATATCCCTTGCTTCTGGTGGGTGGGAGTGGTGTCCGTCCCGACATGGAGTTGCTGACACCAATCCGCCACCTGAGTTGCCGGGTCATTATCCTCCGCTAGTTGGCGGGAGACTAAGGACTCAGTCGGGAGAATAGAATTATTATCAACGGCATGTAATTTAGCAACTGTTGCATAACGGGGTAAATTTACTTCGTCATCTCCCCAGTTGAGAAGCCGTACCGGTACTCTCCCATTTATCACTTCCACTACCCCCCTAGCAGTCATAAGTGTAGGTCTATGTTCTGAACGATAGGGTTCTACTACTGCTTGGTAGTTCTGTCCTCTCAGACCTATGGCTGCCCTACACACCATATTATCATTTCACTCATTGGGGTATCACAATGGGATTCGAGTCTGTGACCCGTACATTACCAATTTCGCCGTCTGTAAGCTTCGCTTGCTGCTGACACATCAGGGCCCGGATCTCTCTCTGGATCACTCCCTTCTGTCTTGGTCTGGCAATTTCAGCGAGCTGTTGGAGTAAAAACACAACTTCTCCCAGACAGTTACTGATAATGTTAGTACCCAAAATTACATTTAAACCGTTCTCTTCATTTACAGTCTTTACTACTAGAAGCCCCTGGTCTTTCAACTCCTCTCTGCCCACTTTCACATCCACACTTTTGGTCCCGACTCCGAGTACTTCCACTGGGAGACCATTAGAAGCATACACGGTAAAGTCAGGGCTCGGGGTTTGGAGACTGTCCATAGACCAGAACTTAGTGTATAGGACATCAGGTATTATGGTCACCTGAGACCCAGTGTCCAGCAACGCCGGAACTGCAATCCCGTCCAGAATGATGGATAGGTAGGGTCGTCCACCCACGAACCTGCGGTTCCAATCTAAGGGGCCTGACGAGTCTCCACCTGGGTGTTGGCCCTCGGACCCAGGTTCTGCCCGTTTAAAGGACACTGTGTAGACATATGACCTTTCCGGTTGCAGCGGTAACAGATGATCTCCCGGCGAGGAGGGTGCTGATCAGGGGTTGCTCCTGGGGGTGGCGTTGTCCTCCTCCGGTGGGGCGACGTCCTCCTTCTCCTCCGGTTCATCCATGGGACATCCTCTGGGCAGTCGGCTAATAAGATCTTTCCTCCTTCCTCTTTCCGCAGCTGTAGGGCACTCATTACAGTAGCCAGATTTTTAGTCAGCTGGCGCACTTCTGAGCGCAGACAGTCCAATTCACTAGGGGCGTCGCCTGCATTTTGGCTTCTGCCACTTGTGGGGAAAAGGTAGGTACTGCCGGTTCCAGAGTGACTTCACCCGGGTGATGTTGAGTCGCCACCTCAGGTTTGCCCAGGGGTCGCAGTCCTTTTATTGCCATGTCCTTTAGGGCATCAAAAGTAGCATCTGGATGATCTAAAGACCACCAGTTTACAGTTCTGCGTTCTGCTTGGGACCTTAGTCCTTGCACAAATTGTTCTTTCAGCATCTTACTTTCATCAATGGCACTTATGGTATTAACCTGCTTGAGGGCTCTCAGGGCCCCTTGTAGACGGCAGGCGTAGTCCCTTATACTGTCGCCTGGTTGCTGTGAACAGTGGTAAAATGCCATCCGGAGATCTGTTTCTGTGCGATCTTCAAAAATGGCCTGCAACTTTAAGAGGATCGCAGGCACCAACTCCTGGTCTGTGGTAGCCCAAGTCTCCACTTCTCTCTCAGCAGCGCCAGTTAGCTGCCCTATCAATACTGCAGCTTTTTGTCTCTCAGACATGGAGTACATTTCCAGGATACTGCATATCTTCCGTTTGAATCCTGCTAAAGTGCCTGGCTCGCCGCTGTACTGGGGAAGCCATTTCGCCCCAGGCATGTATGGGAGCGTTAGTGGCATGAGCGGGACCACCGGACCAGGTGAGGGGCCTGCACCTCCACCCGGCGTTTCATTACCAAGCGGTGCGTGATCGGGACCTCCGGCTGGGGCTGCACTGGCTGCCGGTTGTTGCGACATGTTAGTGCCCCCTTGGTTAAACAAAGCCTACCGTTTTCAGAAGCTGCTGCTCCACAAGCGCAGCGGTGGGGACAGGACCTTCGTCGCAGGCGCTCTAATGTCAGAGCGTTCACTTCCTGTTGCAGGACCTGCCGCTGAGTCAGAGCCGGGGGCGTGTCCAAGACTCTGCGCGCTCTTTCAGGTACGCCCACCTTCTTCTCCAGCGCCTTAGGGCGCGAATATGGCGGCAAATATGGCGGTATTTGGCGCCCAAAAGTGCAAACAGTCTTTTTCACTAAAACACTCCACAGGCACACAGGGCTCGCAATGCTGCAAGTTTCAAATCCTGTTCGTGACGCCAAATTGACTCGACCACGCACCACAATTGTGGGTTACCAGGGCTATGGGGTACTCGGAGCCGAGCCCATGGAAGTCTATGGGGGCTGTCACTGGTAGCGGTGGCTCGGTCCGTGGCCCTGGCGGTCAGGCGTATGATGGGGGGATATTATTTACAGGGGATAGGTAGATAACAGTTCGTGACGCCACCTGTAGTTTTCTGATCACTAAAGACCAGCGCTGCTGAATAGATCTCTGAGGGGATGTTATGGCAGCTAGATGTCAGGTCCCCCACAGGTGGGACTGGTCCCTCTGAGTCTATGGTGATGGTGATAGTGCAGGGGTGTGGATAAATGAACACAGTCTCACACAATGCAGCTTCTTTCCATACCTTTTTCTTTCAAGATGTTAGGCAGGTCCCGGGAAGCTGGTTGGGGTGGAGAATGCACATCAGGTAACAGCGGAGCAGGTTAGAGGCCTCCTTTACTTCCAATGTAGATGAGTCCAACTTGCGTGAAGCTAAGTTAACTCTAATAACTCCAGCTAACTTCTCAGCTGTACTACTGCCCGGTCAGCTTTGTGGTGGAGCCTTCCTTATCTTTGCTTTACAGATGTTGAGAGACTAGGTTCTTGCTTTTGTCCTGCAGAGACTCAAAGTTCCTACTCTCCCTGACTCCAGTTACGTACCGACACTCTAAGGGCTTGTTCCTGTGACTTGTAGTCCAGCGAACCTCTGGTTTTTCTGTTACTATGCGTAAAGCGGTAGCAACACTTCGGTCCCCAGTGACCGGTGGTTTAGTGCAAGTAATCCAATACTTTAGGTACTTCTCTAACTTCTTCCACTGCGCCCTTCGCCCTGCTTCTTCTCTTAACACAGCACTGCAGCGTGGATGTAGTAAGGCAGTTCTTCTCTGAGTTCACTGAGCAGCTCCTAATATCCTCCAAGTCCAGACTGGTTAAGAGGTAGCTCTGACTAGGCTAGGATGACTGACCTCACCCGTACTAGCCTCCACTTCTTTGTCAGGTGAGCTTCTCTTTGGCAATTAGCTCACACAGAGCTCTAACAGGAAACTGATCTGAGCTGTAACACTGTGCCACAGACTACTGACTGCTGAAGGACTCACTGTCTGCACTTCCTGCAAGACTCCCTGTCTGCTGCATGTCACTTCCTTTATATACCTTGTGGGTGTGTCTAGGTGTAATGAATGATGTCAAGCTTTAACTGTTACCCTTCTGTGCAGACTCCAGGATTTACGTGTGCCCTACAAAGCTGGGCTACACATATGATGCTCCAGTGTATGATGGGCTCCATTTATAGTGCTCCAGTGTATGATGGGCACCATGGATGATGCTCCAGTGTATGATGGGCCCCATATATAATGCTCCAGTGTATAATGGGCCCATTCTATGATGCTCAAGTGTATGATGGGCCCCATATATAATTCTCCAGTGTACAATGCTCCCCATATATTGCCCAAAACATAAAAAAATGGGCACTAAAATACTCTGAACTCCTCAGCGTCGCCATCTTCCAAGCTCTCTGCACTTGGACTATTCAGGCAGAGGGCGTACAGACGCGACGTCATCGCGCTCTCTGACCTGAATGTGACTGTCAGGAAACGCGGAAGACGTCACAGCGGTGGAGCAGGGAGAGGTAAGTATTGCAAGTGCTGGGGCCCTGAGCAAGCAGGGGGGCCACTCTCGTGGGCGCGGCGCTGGCACAGGGACCCTCATAGTACGCCGGTGTCTCTAACGGTGAGTGGGCCCCCCCACCTGCTCAGGGCCCCGACACTTGCCCGGGTGTGCCAGGTGCTGACGCTGGCCCTGGGGGGTACAGCCCAGTTATGGAGGTGGAAAAACTGGCATATGTTGAGGTGAAGGCTGGCCAGGTGTCCAGTTTACAGGCTAGTAGTCAAAGGGGAATGAACTGTGAGGGAGAACATCGATAGGGGAGGAGAGGTAATTTTAAACCATAGTTGACAACTGCTGTCTCTTGTCTGTTGCAATCATGGGCGTACCCAGGATCAAAACTAGGGGGGGCAAGCCAATGTCGCATCTTATACAGGTTACATCATATACACTGTACATTATCCTGCATATTAGGTATGGAGCATTAGAACTGTTGTATATTGTATAATACAGCAGTGTATGCGACACTACGCTGTATATACCATATATTATACATGGCAGTCGCGCTCATGTCAGGAGCGGTACCAGCAAGTCCGAAGATTGCAGTGCGATCCTCGCATGAGTTATACGGCCGTCTGTCTATGCCCTTGTTATAATAATACTGAAATATTAATCTATTATTAAAGTATTAAGGAGCTCACAAGTAAAAAAAGCCCCCTACCTCCCCTGTCCCCCACCCACACCCCAACAGCCATCGTCTCACATGCACCCCTTAGTGTTCTGTCCCACTGACCCCACAATACCTCCATCCTCTTACATTCAACCCCAGTGACCTGTCCACCCTCCCTCACAATACCCCATCCTCTCACATCAACCCCTGTGTGCCAGCCCCCACAATACCCCCATCCTCTCACATTAACCAACCAGTGCCCTGTATCCCCTCCCCCACAATACCCCATCCTCTCACATTCACTCTCTGTGCCCTGTTGCCCCTCCCCCACTTCAGCCTCCACAATACCCCATCCTCTCACATTAACCCCCCAGTGCCCTAGCCCCCACAATACCCCATACTCTTACATTCACCCCAGTGCCCTGTACCCCTCCCCCACAGTACCCCCATCCTCTCATATTAACCCCCCCAGTGCCCTAGCCCCCACAATACCCCCATCCTCTTACATTCACCCCAGTGCCCTGTACCAATCCCCCACTGTACCCCCATCCTCTCACATTCCCCCACAGTGACCATGACATGCCTGAGCAGAATGAATTTAATACATTCCATCCCCTCTTACCATGAAGCTTGCAGGCAGTGACTGAGGCCGGACCAGGAAGTGTCCAGTGTCTGCACACAGAGGGCATTAGGACCCAGTGTGGCTGAGACAACCAGAGCCTGCAGGGCAGAAAGTGAAACTACAGCTGCTGCCGCCAGGAAGGAAGGAAGGAAGGAGGGAGCTCCTCTGGAGAGACAGCACTGCGCACACAGACAGGCACTGCAACCTGTGACAGAGGGAGCCTGCATAGTGCTGCTCTCTCCTGCTCTCTTTCATTGTGTGCCCCTGCTTCTAGGGAGGGGCAGCTGCCCCCCCTGCCCCACGGTGGGTACGCCCATGGTTGCAATCGATTCAGTTTTACCAGTCGTGTGAGCGGTACTCGAGAAATCAGTCCACAACATGGTCATGAAACCCCTGTCTCCAACGCCACTTCGGCTGTGTGCACCACGAACACCTCTTCCATTTGGCCCAGTACGGCTCGTGGTAGAACCTGCACCGCTGCTGTGTGCTGGGAATGCCTCTAACAAACGGTTTACCAGAGTTGCTTGTTGGTTCGCCAATATTAGCTCTAGGTTCTCCTGTGGCATGTTGTTCTGTAAATTGTCTTTATAGCGTGGATCGAGGATGCTGGCCAACCAGTAGTCGTCATCCTTCATAATTTTGGCAATGCGGGGGTCCCTTTTTAGGATCCACAAGACATAATCACACATGTGGGCCAATGTTCCAGATGTCAATGATGCACTGCCAGTGGTGGGTGGAGGAGCACTTTCTGCCAAATCCACATCCCTCCAGTCACGCACAAACCCTGTACCTGACCTTGGCAAGCCAACATTTTCTCCTTCCCCCTGAGAAGCATCCTTCTCCCCAAAATAATCATCCCCCTCATCCTCCTCCTCTTCCTCTTCTTCCTCCACCTCGTCTAGGACAGTTCCATTAGCAGACAATGGCTGACTGTCATCAAGGCTTCCCTCCTCCTCCTCTTCCTCCTCCGCTGCAGACGCCTGATCCTTAATGTGCGTCAAAGTTTGCATGAGCAGACGCATAAGTGGGATGCTCATGCTTATGATGGCGTCGTCTGCGCTTACCAGCCGTGTGCATTCCTCAAAACACTGAAGGACTTTACAGAAGTCTTTCAGCTTTGACCACTGCACACCCGACAACTCAAATTCTGCACTCAAACTGCCTGCCCGTGTATCCTACCACAAATGCATTACAGCCTACCTCTGTTCGCACAGCCTCTCAACCATGTGCATGGTGGAGTTCCACCTTGATGCAACGTCAATGATTAGGCGGTGCTTGGGGAGGTGGAGCGATCGCTGCAGCCTCTGCATATGACTGGAGAATACGGACGAGTGACGGATAATTATTTATGAAGCACTGCACCACCAGGTTCAAGGTGTGAGCCAGGCAAGGTATGTGTCTGAGTTTTGCCAGGGCTAAGGCCGCCACAAAATTACCGCCGTTGTCACTGACTACCTTGCCTGGCTCAAGATGTAGACTGCCTAGCCATGACTCAGTTTCTCGCTACAAGTAGTCGGCCAGTACCTCCGCGGTGTGTCTGTTGTCGCCCAAAGACATCATCTTTAAAACAGCCTGCTGATGCTTACCACTAGCTGTTCGATAGTGAGACACCTCGGGTGCAACACTTGCAGCTGCGGATGGAGTGCTCGTGCGACTGCGCTCTGTCGACGAGCTTTCGCTTCTGGAGGAGGAGGAGGGTCGAACGCCTACAGCCAACTGTTGCCTATACCATGGGCTAGGCAGCACTGTTCCACTGTCGCTGTCACCTGTGGACCTTGCATCCACCACATTAACCCAGTGCGCAGTTATGGACACGTAACGGCCCTGGCCATGCCTACTGGCCCATGCATCTTTTGTGAGGTGCACCTTTCCACTCACTGATTGTTTGAGTGCAAGGACAATGCGGTCTTTCTCATGCAGGTGGAGGGCAAGGATGGCTTTTCTAGAAAAGAAGTGCCGACTGGGTAGGTCATAGCGTGGGACAGCGTAGGCCATGAGCTCTCGGAACGCTGCGCTTTTAACTAAACGGAAGGGCATCATCTCTAATGAGATCAGTTTGGCAATGTAGGCGTTCAAAGCCAGTACGCGGATGAGAGGATGAGTACTTTCTTGTCCTACTCAGAGTGTCTGCTAGGGTGAGCTGGACTTGAGAGCTGCATATGGGGGAACTAGCGGTGGACATGGCGGACTGAGAGGGGGTTGGTGATGGTGGTGGTGGTGGTGATGGCCTAGATTCAGTCTTTGGTTGCAAAAACATTGTGATTCCCTGACTGCTTTGGCCTTGTGACGACACCTCAACATTTCTTGCAGGTGGTGTGCTAACCGGTGCGCTTACAGAGGGGGAAGCGATGTAGCGTTGTTGGCTACCTTCAGTCGGACCAGGGGCACATGTGCTACCTGAGGTTTTGTTGTCCGTCCACGCTTGCAAGTGCATGGCGTTTAAATGTCTAAGCATGCAACTGGTAATCAAATTTCGAAGATTTTTCCCTCGGCTAAATATTCTTCCGCACTTCTTACAGATAACCTTCGCCTCATCAATAGGATTTTGGTCAAAAAAGTGCCACACTGCACTCTTCCTACTATGGGATAAATTTTCTGGGCTTTCACGCTGTGATAATTTGACCGTCTGGCTAAGCTGTCCTGCAACTATTTTTGTTTTTTTAACACGTTTTTGGACTGCTACGGGCCTGCCAGATAACCGCAGCTGTGATGTCGATGCCTGCTGCGGATCCTCCTCCTCTTCTGAGCTATTGCCAGCGGCACCCTCTTCCCCCAATGAATGCTAATCCGGGTCAACAACTGGGTCATCCATCATTACCTCCTCTTCAATTTCATCTGCACCTTCCTCTGTGTCACCGTGTAAGGTGGAATAGTATGCGGGAAGGGGCACCTGAGTTCCATCAGGGTCAGATTCTGGCTCAGTAGACCGCGAGGGCAATGTAGTGCTATGGGTGAATGTACCAGCAGAATCATATAGTAGTGGCTCTGCATCAGTGCACTCCATGTCATATTTATCTTGGACTGGGGAATTCAGGATTTGACTTGATAACCCAGGCATGGAATGTGAAAAGAGCTCCATGGAGTAATCTGAAGTATGGCCTGCCGCATCCTTCACTTTTGGTGGGGGTGAAGGACACAAGGAAAGGTGTTGTTCCTGACCAGGAGCCTGCACTGACTGGCGATAGAGCTGGAGGCTGTTTCTGTAATGTAAGCCAAAACCTGTCCTGATGCTCCGGCTTTAAAAGTGGTTTACCTACTCCCAGAAAAGGGAGCCTTCCAGGCCATTTGGAGCCAGACGATGATGCAGGCTCAACACCTCCTGCCTTAGGTGCTATTGTGCTTTTGGCACTACCAGCAGATGCACCACCACCACCATCAGTACCAGCTGGCCCCCCTGCCCACGTCCGCAGTCTCTTCCACCATACTTCCTCATGTTTGGGAAAATGTACCAAAAATACCAGCAGATATATGGTACTGTATCAGAAGCATACAGCTGTATACGATGAAGGGGAAAATTGTAAATCTCCGTATATATTTCCGGAGTCACACACAGACGCTCTCAGGCTCAGTATGGATTAGACCAGAGTATAAAAAGTAGAAAAAGGGTAATGTATCAGAAGTGTACAGCTGTATACAGTGTAGGGGTAATTTTAAATCTCCATATATATTTCCAGAGTCAGACACAGACTCTCACAGGCTCAGTATGGATTACACCAGAATATAAAAAGCAAAAAAGTGTACTGTATCAGAAGCGTACTGCCGTATACAGGGCGGCAAAAATTTTTAATCTCCGTATATATTTCCAGAGTCACACACAGACGCTCACAGGCTCAGTATGGATTGCACCAGAATATAAAAAGTTGAAAAAGGGTAATGTATTAGAAGCGTACAGCTGTATACAGTGTTGGGGTAATTTTAAATCTCCGTATATATTTCAGGAGTAACACACAGATGCTCACAGGCTCAGTATGGAGTAGACCAGAATATGAAAAGCAGAAAAAGTGTACTGTTTCAGTAGCGTACAGCTGTATACAATGCTGGGGTAATTTTAAATCTCTGTATATATTTCAGGATTAACACACAGAAGCTCACAGGCTCAGTATGGAGTAGGCCAGACTGTGAAAAGCAGAAAAAGTGTACTGTATCAGTAGCGTACAGCTGTGTACAGTGTTGGGGTAATTTTAAATCTCCGTATATATTTCAGGAGTAACACACAGACGCTCACAGGCTCAGTATGGAATAGACCAGAATATGAAAAGCAGAAAAATGGTACTGTATCAGTAGCGTACAGCTGTATACAGTGTTGGGGTAATTTTAAATCTCCGTATATATTTCAGGAGTAACACACAGATGCTCACAGGCTCAGTATGGAGTAGACCAGAATATGAAAAGCAGAAAAAGTGTACTGTATCAGTAGCGTACAGCTGTATACAGTGTTGAGGGAATTTTAAATCTCCGTATATATTTCCGGAGTAACACACAGACGCTCTCTCAGTATGGATTTGACCGTAATACAGAAGGCAGAGAAATGGTACTGTATCAGAAGATACCAGCTGTATACGGTTTTGGGGAAAATTTTAATCTCCGTATATATTTCTGGAGTCACACACAGACGCTCTCTCAGTATGGATTTGACCATAATACAGAAGGCAGAAAAACTGTACTGTATCAGAAGATACCAGGTGTATACGATTTTGGGGAAAATTTTAATCTCCGTATATATTTCCAGAGTCACACACAGACGCTCTCTCAGTATGGATTTGAAAAACAGCATTAGTTCCGGTATGAACCAAAGTTCAAAAGGAGCCGATATCACCAAATAGAAATATAATACAGCAAAGGTGAAAGATAAAATATAACTTTTAATAAATATTAAAATTAATATGGTAAGTCACCCAGTAAAAGGAAAGGTTCTGCTTGTTCAAATAATCAATTAATCAATATATAATGAACATAATGAAGACTAGCACCCATCCATAAGGATACAAATTGGCCCCTCAATGCATAGGGGAGGCAATAGGTTTCAAAATCACAGCCGAAGCATGACAAGTTAGCCAAACAAATATCCAAGACTGTGACAAAAAATGTACATATAGTATACACCGTACAAAAATATGTCTGATGAGAAAAGAATTCTCACCACCAACAGGCAAAAACATATATATATGATGAGAAAAAGGAACAATCTCATCGCCAATATGGAGATATAGCAGGAGCCACTTCAGGAACCTTGTGGAGTGCGATGAATCCCTGGTACATTGAAAGGGAAGACAATACCCTGTCGATCCCTATGGGGCTATCATAATATGACCCCAAAGCTCCTGCCCTGACAAAGGCAGTCCACACCTAACCCTGTCACAAAAAAAGCCCTGCACTTTCCCTAGTGGGATGTCCCGACGCGTTTTCTTCAAGTCTATTCATCAGGGGACTAGCTTGTAGATAAAGTGCAATAGTGCTGTAAACTAAGGACACATAAGGCCCTTCTGCTCTCAAAGCAGACAGCAGACAGCTGCTGATTATTTGAACAAGCAGCACCTTTCCTTTTACTGGGTGACTTACCACAGTATGGATTTGACCGTAATACAGAAGGCAAAAAAACGGTGCTGTATCAGAAGATACCAGCTGTATACGGTTTGGGGAAAATTTTAATCTCCGCATATATTTCCGGAGTCACACACAGATAGTCAGCATGTATTTGTCCGTGATACCAGCCGGTACACAGTAGTGTGTGAGGAGCGTACAGCTCTATACGGTGTGGGGAAAAATGAACGCTCGGTAACTGTGCAGAAAAAAAGAATAAAAGTATTAGTGCTGTGTAGGTGCTGTGTTAAAAAGCAGTCTGCACAGCAGTGTACACACAGCAATACAGCTAGCACGCAGCCTGATAATCAGCTCTGCTGCTGCACACAAGAAATTCCTCCCCTGTCACTGGCAGGCAGCCTAATAATCAGCTCTGCTGCTGCACACAAGAAATTCCTCCCCTGTCACTGCACACTAACTGTACAGCCAATCGCTAACAGCACAAGCACAGAATAAGTTTTCTTTCCTGCCTATTGCTCTCCCTACTGAGAAACAGCGGCAGCAACCTCTCCGTACGCTAAGATCGGCAGAAGTAAAATGGCGTTCGACGGTGAGGGCTTTTATAGGCCCTGTGACGCCACACAAAGCAAGCCAATCACTGCAATGCTCTTCTCTAAGATGGTGGTGGCCGCTGCGCATGTCATCCTGTTGCCCACAGTGTACGTCCTTGATCATTGGCTGAGAAAAGGCGCCTGCAAGCATTATGGGAAAACCGACTTTGGCGCTCGGGTCGCTAAACGCATGGCCTACCTCACGCTATGGTTGGCGAAAACTGACTTTGGCGAAAGTCGGTGTTTTTTTAATCTGACCAACCTGTTTCGCTGAACTCTATTGGGGACCACTGAAATAGACTATGATTGCAACTCAATCCTCATACTGGCCGGTGGCTCTCCTCACTTGAGCGTGACAGCTGCATTGAAATACATCACACTATCACACTTGGATGAAGAGAGCCACCGGCCAGTCCGAGCATTGTGATACGATCGTCGTCCGTGTTATACGGCCGACTGGCTGCAACCTTATTCTTCTGATATATGGCGCACTCTGCTCCGATGAGTGTCTTTTACTCTTTTCTCAGTGCCTCTCAATCCCTGTAGCTGTAGCCCTCCTGGCTTGATTGATGTGGATGATGTGTCCTACTACGTCATCCGCAGATCTCTGCAAATCTTGCGCCTGCGCGATAATAGCGCAGACATGCGCAGGCATACCACATGTGGAGCTTAGTCCTAAAATGCGACAGCATCTATTAACCAGAACCGAACTTGGCACTTGCAATTGTGCATTAAAGAACCTTAGTAGGGCAGAGCAAATTGATTCTGCGCAGGTAAAAAGATTGGCAGTGATCTATGGGTGAGGGTGACGTCATCAACATCAACCAAGCCAGGACGATGGTATGTGTAGGCATTGAGGAGGCACCGAGAAAAAAGGAAAAAGGCGCCCATTGGCCCAGAAATATGAAAAGTATATTTGGCATATGCGCTGAGAGTTGGGGCTTAGATACAGGTCGATGGACTGCGGTAATAGAGCAGTTAATGGTGGTAGCTTTAGTTTATATTGGGAAAACCATAGGTTTCCTTTAAGAAATGGCAAGGGTGAATAGATATTATTCATTATCCGTGAAGTTGAGTATATTCTGCTTATAAATGCGGAAACTCCGAAGTATCAATCATTGTCCGCGTTATTGTTCTTGCTTTTAGCGTGTAATCTTCTCTCCTCTTTGCGGAGCGCACGTTATAAGTTAATACAGTAACTGCCGATGACATTTGCTTGTTAAACGTCCATCTGCTACTTTTCGGAGGACTCGGGAACCTGCGGTTATCTGGCATGGCGTATATGCATGGTGAACAATGACACAGATCGCTCATAAATCTTTATAGCACCTGCTGTGTGGATCAATCTTTTATATATGCAGCCGCTGTGAAAAACCAAGTCACGGCAGAAAATTTATAACTCCTTCCTCACTCCAGCCATCTGCGGACAGGACACCAGGAATAAAAGTGTAAGGTTATTACAACGCGATGGTGGACACATCTGGGCTTGTTTAATCTAAAAACTGAGCTATCGGTGCACACATGTTTATTTTTGCTTATGGTGGTGGATGGGTGCTGACAAGTAAAAAATTAGGTGTTGCAGTAGAGTTCAAGAAGATCTGTGACCACTCACTAGGTCAAATGTGTCCAATTTTTGCCCTTATTTTATTCCTGCTGCTCCCCTGAATTTGCAATTTTTCATTTTTTTTTTTTTAAATCCACAAACAGGTCCAGAGATATGGATCTTTTTTAGATAGTGTTAATTATGCAGAGCAGCATAAAGACACACCCTAGAGGATCCTGTAAGCCACGCCTCCTTGAAAAGACCGTAATAATTGTCACTGAATAAAAAGTCCCATATTTCTGGAACTGTTTGTACAAATGTATGAAGAGACAGTACAGAAATCTTTCTAATTATCTTTTTACAACATGGTCTAAAGAGGACAAGGGGGCATTATCTATGTCTAGAGGAAAGAAGGCTTTATCATCATAATAAACAGCATTAATTTATTGTACAAGCAATGAGACTATGGATTCTTTATTCTACCAGTAGTGAGACTATGATTTTTTTTTACTGTATGAGAATTGAGATTATGGATTCTTTACTGCAAAAGCAATGAGACTATGGTTTCTTTACTGTACAAGCAGCAGGACTATGGATTCCCCACTCTGCGAGTAGTGGGACTATGGATTCTTTACTCCACAAGCAGCAAGACTATGGATTCTTCATTCTGCGAGTAGTAAGACTTTGGACTCTTTACTGTATGAGCATTGAGACTATTGATTATTTACTGTACAAGCAGCAAGCCTATGGATTGTCTACTTTATGAGTAGTAAGACTATGAATTCTTTACTGTACAGCTAGTAAGACTATAAATTCCTTACTGCACAGCACAAGCAGTAAGGCTATGGTTTCTTTACTGCACAATCAGCGAGACTATGGATTCCTCACTCTGTGAGTTGTGGAACTATGGATTCTAAATGGCACAAGCAGCAAGACTATGGATTATCTACTCTATGAGTAGTAAGAAAATTGATTCTTTACTGTACAAGCAGTAAGATTATGGAATCTTTACTGCACAAGCAGTGAGATTGTTGATTCTTTACTTTACGAGCACTGAAACTATGGAATCTTTATTGCCCAACCATTGAGACTATGGATTCTTTACTGTACGGGTAGTGAGAATATGAATTCTTTACTGTACGAGCTGTGAGACTATGGATTCTTTACTGTACGGGTAGTGAGAATATGAATTCTTTACTGTATGAGCAGTGAGACTGGATTCTTTCCTGTACGAGCAGTGAGACTGTGGAATCTTTATTGCACGAACAGTGTGACTATGGATTCTTTACTGTACGGTTAGTGAGAATATGAATTCTTTACTGTACGAGCAGTGAAACTGTGGACTCTTTACTGTACAAGCAGTGAGACATTGGATTCTTTACAATATGAGCAGTGAGACAGTGGATTCTTTCTTGTACGAGCAGTGAGATGGTGGATTCTTTCCTGTATGAGCAGTGAGACTGTGGATTCTTTATTGTACTGTACAAGAATTAAGCATATGACTCTCTGCCACACTATCTTTTAATGGTCAGTTCACTACACAAGTTCAAGGAGGACCTTTTCTTGAGAAATATATTTCAGGTTATAAGTACTAGTTTTCTGTGATGTGATCCATTAAAATAGTCTGATTACCATATTTGAAGTCAAGAAGGGATTTTTCCCCTAACATGAGTCGATTAAGTTCTACCTCATGGGGTGTATGTCTCCTTTGGGAAAAAACATTTGAATCAAACATTGAATTTGACTGACTTGTGTGTTTTCTTTCAATCTTAAAACTATAAAACTATGAGACTCACTATATGACACAGT
This sequence comes from Oophaga sylvatica, assembly GCA_033576555.1. Lineage (NCBI taxonomy): Eukaryota > Metazoa > Chordata > Amphibia > Anura > Dendrobatidae > Oophaga > Oophaga sylvatica. The sequence continues at coordinate 69,532,947 of JARQOD010000003.1, read as the reverse complement.
TCGCTGAGCTCTTCATGCAAAATGAGGACTGCATGGACATATCACAGAACCAATTTTTTTAGAAAACATCCTAAAAAGCAATGCAATGTTTTTTCAACATATGCCCTGCATATTTTTCAGAGGGCATAGTTCTCCAATTTGCAGGGAAAATAGCTATAAGGGTGCAGAGTTAGCAGTCCGAGCCAGCCCCTGAGGTCTGAGGTAGCCCAAAGACCTCTCTGCTATATGCACACACCAGTATTAAAAATGGCACATGGTATGTGGGCACCTGATTATACATTTTGAATTAGGGTCCATACATATCCCTCCAACTGAACAAAGTCATTACTGTATTGAGTCTCTAAATTAAATTTTGTTTCAATGTTTCTTTAAATGAAAAATACACCTCCACACTAGGATTTTAATGGCAGTTACCCATTTCTATTCAAAAATGCAGATATTTTTTCTCTGTCACTTGTATAACAAAAATGTTTTTCTGGCTCCTAAACTATTAATTATTGTGCGCCGTACGCCCACTCCTCTTTGTACTGTTGTATTACATTCTGGCATATCTCAACATCTTATTTAAATAAGGTTATCAAACATGACAACAAGCTTTAGTGACTTTGCATTGCTGATTCCAGAACTTGGATGTTGCTGAGTCACACTCGCACAATTGGCAGGGAATAATTGGACAGTCGCCAGCCCCATTTGGAAGTTGGCAGCACCCGCTGCCCTTTTGTTTAGGTGCCCATGCGAGGAGCGTGTTTAGCATGCAGCAGAATCAGCATCGGGGCTTTCATCAGGATGATTGGTGCTCTGCTCTACAGCTGGACGTATCCCCCCCCTTTCCTATCCTAGCGCTTGTCTTTATTATAAACGCGCTCCTCTTGATTACCATAACAATAAGGCACCGTGCCAGCTAGACTGACGGGAGACTTCTGTCAAGGTCACTCTCTCCTTTGTCGGTGTTGATGAAGAAGCAGGGTCTTATTTTTTGCATATTATTCATCAAATTTCTGTTAACTGCATTGGTATTTTTTTTTAATATTTTTCAAAATGATTTGGGCATTTTGTAAAACACCTTATTGGTACAGGTCAAACACAGGTCCACATCTACTGTAGGTCTTCCATGCAGCTCCTGGATAGCATCTTGAAAAAGGAGGAATGCGCACGTCCGGTGTCCTGCTTAATAAACTGTTTCATGGACTGGTAGCTGCCCCTTTTCTGAAAGGATATGTCAAAGAAGTGTTCATTGAAAATCAGAGATAAAATACCAGTGAATTCCATAGTATAAGGAGGAGAAGTCACTCTACACAGGCTTGTGGTGTTGTACTTGTTTCTAGAGAACATTCAAGTGTTGTGCCTCTCAGCAACTAAAAATACCATTGATCCATTTTATGTTGTACAGTATCTTTGTTCTTGTCTCACCTTTCCCCTCGTGGGTGCTTACCACTGAACCACTTAAGGTGTGCCATGTTTACATTTGGCGTAGGTGGCACATTGGGCAGGGAAGATGGAGCAGTTGCCCCCATCCTCCAGGACATTGTAAACCAAATAGAGGAATCACCTTGGTGAGAAAAATGGCAGAAAAATAGGAAATAAAACAATTGTTAAAAATGAGGAGTGTACACAGGTTAATAGAACATAAACCATTTAAAGGGAATCTGTCACCTAATTTTCGCCCTATGAGATAGGGCCACCGCCATCAGGGGCTTATCTACAGCATTCTGTAATGCTGTAGATAAGCCCCCGATGGTACCTGAAAGTGAAGAAAAACTAGTTATATTATACTCACCCAGGGGCGGTCCGCCGTTCGTTCGGGTCAGATGGGCGTCACGGTCAGGTCTTGTGACGAAGCCGGCGTGTTCTTTCTGTCCCGTCGCGGCTCCTGCGCAGGCGCACTGCTCTGCCCTGGTGAAGGCAGAGCAGAGTACTGCAGTGCGCAGGCGCCGGGAAAGGTCAGAGAGATCCGGCTCCTGCGCACTGTAGTACTCTGCTCTGCTCTCACCAGGGCAGAGCAGTGCGCCTGCGCAGGAGCCGCGACGGGACAGAAAGAACACGCCGGCTTCGTCACAAGATGGGAGGCCCAGACCTGACCGCGACGCCCATCTGACCCGAACGTACGGCGGAACGCCCCTGGGTGAGTATAATATAACTCGTTTTTCTTCACTTTCAGGTAACATCGGGGGCTTATCTACAGCATTACAGAATGCTGTAGATAAGCCCCTGATGGCGGTGGCCCTATCTCATAGGGCGAAAATGAGGTGACAGATTCCCTTTAAGAAGAATGGCTTGGGGGCAAAAACACAGAGACATACAGCAGTGTCATCTGGTATGGATAATGAGATGAGGGTGCGCTCAGCAGGCAGGGTTGTGTGAAGACACAACACCTGTAGACGTGTGTAAATGCTGCTGCGGCCTCGGCGTGGCTGTAGGAGAAAAACTTCTTCCAGATGAATAATAGTAGAGGAGGATGATACAACGTTGAACTGCGGTAAGAGAGAAGCCTTTTGTGTTCCAAAATAGTTCTTTATTGTCCCACGGTGTTTCTGTGCCAAACCAGCACCTTTCTCAAGGTAAAGCAACAAACATGATATGAAATGTGATTTTGTTGTTTTACCTTGAGAAAAGCAATGGTATGGTGCCAAAACGGGTTAGTACAATAAAGAACCATTTTGGATCACAAAAGGCTTCTCATTTAGCACAGTGCAGCCCATTCAACATGATATTGTCCTCTTCTACTAAACTTTTTCAGATGACTGACTAGGACGGTGATAGTTGATTATAGAAAACACCTTCGGCACTCAGAAATTATACTTCTGTAAAGTTTCCGTATGATTGAAAGAATCTTTATTCACAGTTGACAAAGGAAACAGACAAGACAAAATTTCCAATGTTTCGGCTCTCTGGCCTTTATCAAGGATGTCTGTCCCACAATGAAACGGCGTTAGAGGTGAGCTTGTGGTCCGGAGCAGGGTGAATGTGCCTCTAATAACAGTTTGTGATACTTACATCAAACTATCGGTGATTCAGCATGTGTGAGTTTGTAAAAATAACAGGAGTTTTCAAAGATGAATACATACAGAGTAGAATGAAAAGTCTCTCAATATCAGTTTGTGTTATGATCTGCTACAAGCACTAAGGAAAGATGGGAATTCTGTCCCTACTATAGAACTAAGCTGGATCCCTACGATGTAACGGGGAACCTGATCCTGCGACCAGACCCGCTAAAGTCCTCAGCTAGTCTGAACGAAGACCTATAGTTGCGAGGGAGGAATCCCTACAAGAACTAGGGACTGGGAGAAAAGGTGGACACCTCCTAACAGAAATTGTAGCAGGGAAAAATAAAACAGAAAACAAATTACTTAGAGATCCTAAGATCAAGCAAAACTGACTGAGTAAGGCACCTAAAAGCACTCGGCTAGCTTAAGAGTAGGTAATACAATGAAGTCCAGCAAAGCCAGAAGGGCGGAGCCAGACTAAATAGGGAAAAAAGGTCATGTGACCAGCAAACTGAAACAAAACCTAACAAGAGGGTTCTAACAGTACCCTCCCTTCTAAGAGGATCCTCCGGATCCCCTAGGACTTAGGCTTATCCGGAAACCTCTTGTGAAACGCTCTGACAAGTCTAGATGCAGAAACATCATTCGCCCTCACCCATGAGTTATCCTCGGGTCCATAACCCTTCCAAGCGACGAGGTACTGTAAACCCCCTCTATACCGTCTAGAATTTAGGATGCGGGAAATCTCATATTGCCCGTCCTCCACCACCAGGGGAACAGTGGCCGAGACGTCTCCATCTGAGACCTCAGCTTTTTTCAAGAGAGAAACATGAAACACCGGATTAATCTTCCAGGAGGTAGGAAGCTCCAACTTAACAGCAGATTGGTTAATAACCTGAAGCACCTTAAAGGGCCCTACAAACTTGGGACCCAATTTCTTAGACGGAATCCTCAAGCGCAGATTCTTAGAGGACAACCAAACCATGTCACCAATAGCAAACAAAACCTCTTGTCGTTTTCTATCAAAATACACTTTGGATCTTTTGTTAGCCTCCTGAAGATTACCATGCACATCAGTCCAAACTCTCTCCAAAACACCAGAAAAATTCTCCTCTTCAGGTACAGCCGATCCCAACTTGGAAAATGACCCAAACGACGGATGTCTCCCAGTACAACAAAAAAAAGGCGAACAACCAGCAGAAGCGGATGTATGGTTGTTAAGAGCAAACTCAGCAAGTGGCAGAAACTCAGACCACCCTCTTGATTATCAGTCACAAAACAACGCAAGAACTGCTCAACATCCTGGTTTTTTTCCTTTCTGTCTGGCCATTAGACTCAGGATGATATCCGGATGAAAACGACAAATGAACTCCCAACCTGTCACAAAAGGCGCGCCAAAAACGAGCCACAAACTGAGGTCCCCTATCAGAAACAATGTCAGTAGGAACACCATGTAGTCTGACTATTTCCTTGACAAAGGCCTTAGCGAGAGTCTTAGCGCAGGGCAGTTTGATGAAAGGAACCAAGTGACACATCTTGCTAAAACGGTCCACGACCACCCAGATGACAGTGAAACCCTCAGAGGGGGGAAGGTCAGTAATAAAGTCCATAGCCAAATGTGTCCAAGGTGCACTAGGGACCTCCAGAGGGCAAAGCAACCCCGCAGCAGGAGTATGAGAAGACTTAGATCTAGCACACACAGTGCATTGGCGCACCCACTTAATGACTTCCTTCTGCCATCCAGCCACCAAAAACTGCGACCCACAAGTCTCTTGGTCTCACCAGGATGACCTGCCAACCGAGTGTCATGACATTCATCAAACAAATCTCTCCTCAGGGTACCAGGCACAAACAACCTCCCATGCGGCGTGTTAGATGGGGCATTCTCCTGTGCTTTAAGAATCTCATCTTTCAACACGGAGTCCAAAACAGCAATAACAACCCCCTCTTGCAAGATGCTTTCCTCCTCCTCCTCAGTACCACCATAGGAGAAAAGCTGCGAGACAAAGCATCAGCTTTAACATTTTTAGTACCTGGGATGTAAGCAACGGTAAAATTAAACCGTGAGAAAAACAGTGCCCACCTAGCCTGACGTGCATTCAAGCGTTTGGCAGCATCAGGTAGATCAGATTTTTATGATCGGTGAAGACTCGAACGGGAAATTCCGCTCCCTCCAAAAAATGACGCCAGTGTTCAAATGCAAGTTTAATTGCCAACAATTCCCGATTACCGATATCATAATTTAGTTCAGACTCAGAAAATTTCTTTGAAAAAAAAGCACAGGGATGTACTCCATCCGTCTTTGCCTGAGACAACACCGCGCCGACCCCCACAGAAAGAGCATCAATCTCAACAAAAATGGTTTAGTCACATCAGGCTGCGTAAGGATGGGAGCAGAGCTGAACCTCTCCTTTAGCAACACAAAAGCCTCAATGGCCTCAGTAGTCCACTGAAACCGCATCAGCACCTTTCCTGGTGAGATCGGTCAGAGGTTTGGCAATCACAGAAATTTTTTTTATGAATTTTCTATAATAATTGGCGAACCCAAAAACCTCTGTATTGATTTCACACCAATAGGCCTAGGCCATTCCTGCACAGCTTGCACCTTCACGGGTCCATCTCAAAACCTTCACTGGAGACAATGTAGCCCAAAAAACTAAGTCTCTGTACAGCGAACTCACATTTTTCTAGTTTGGCAAAAAGTGAATTATCACTCAGTAACTGTAATACTTCACGCACACTCCTCCAATGAGACTCCAAATCCAGTGAATAAATCAAAATGTCATCCAAATACACAACCACACTTCTGCCGATCAAAGGTTAAGGATGTCATTAATAAGATTCTGAAAAAATGCCGGAGCACTGGAAAGCCCAAAAGGCATGACCAGATTCTCAAAATGACCCAGTGGAGTGATAAACGCAGTCTTCCATTCATCCCCCTCCTTCATGCGCAACAAATTGTATGCCCTCGAAGATCAATTTTCGAGAACCACTTGGCCCCACTAACTGATTAAACAAATCAGGAATCAATGGCAGTGGGTAAGGATTGCGTCAGTAATCTTATTAATCTCACGAAAGTCTAGACAAGGCCGTAAACCGCCGTCCTTTTTTTTAACAAAAAAAAAATCCAACCGCCACAGGAGATTTGGAAGGCCTAATGTGACCGGCGGCCAAGCTTGTCTGTATGTATTCCTCAAAGCCTTTCTCTCAGGAATAGTCAAATTAAATAAACGAATTTTAGGAAGAGTCGCTCAGGAACAAATTCAATTGCACAATCATAATCTCTATGAGGAGGCAATACCTGCGATTCATTATCAGAAAAAACTTTCCAAAAATCCTGAATAGGTACAGGTAAACTCCCCCTTAAACTACAGCAGCAATACGCCCGTTACAACACTTGTCATAACAATTAGGACTCCAGGACTTAATTTCATTGGTAGACCAATCCAGTACCGGATTGTGCAATTTTAACCAGGGTAACCCCAAAATCACGGTGAGGGCAAATTATTCAAAACTACCAAATCCAAATTCTCTTGATGAACACCATTAATAGTAGAGGGGAAATTCACAGATATGGTGAGTAAATTTTTCAAGTGAGAACCATCCACAGACACCACCTTAATAGGGGAAGATAGAAGTTTGGGTTTTAATTTTAGTTTTTCCAAAAATTTCCATCAATCACATTGAGAGTTGAACCACAATCCACAAATACCCGAAACTCATTAATTCTCCTCACCAGCAGTGGTAGCAAAAAGAAAGACACCTTTATTGTTTAAACAAGCTATGCGGGCGAAATGACCTCATTTTTTTTTCTCTCTTTATTCATTCGAAGCGCACAGTTCTTAATAAAATGCCAGATTTGTCACAATAGAAACACAAGCCCTCCGCAAATCTACGGTCTTTTTCCCGAGAGTGAGGTGTCATTGCTCCAATTTCCATCGGCTCTGCAATGTCAGTACAGTCCCTCTCCAGATTTGGAGATGACAAGGCAAATTTACTCTCATTAACCCTTGCACGCAGTCTCCTATCCACCCGTTATGGCTAATTGCATAGCCTCTTGCAAGTTACCAGGTATAGGATAAGCAATCAGCAAATCTTTAACCCTTTCACTTAACCCTGCAAGAAATAAACTTTTTCAAAGCTGAATCGTTCCATCCCACCTGAGTGGACCACCTTAGGAAGTGAGTACAATATTTTTCCACATTACCTGATCCTGTCTCAAACGTCTCAATTCTGTCTCAGCTGATGAAACACGATCCGGATCGTCATACAATAACCCAAAGCAGAAAAAAAAACTATCACTGATCTAAAGCATGGATCACTAGGCTGCAGAGAAAAGGCCCAGTCCTGAGGTTCTTTGCGCAAAAGTGACATTATGAACCCTATGCGCTGTGATTCTCACCAGAGGATCTGGGTCTCAAATGGAAATACAACAAGCAAGCATTTTTAAAAGAAAAAAAAAATCTTGTTGTTCACCAAAAAATAAATCAGGCAAACGTGCCTTTGGCTCCACGAAATGTGCTCCAGAACAACTACTCACGTGTTGCTGGATTTCAGCCACCTCCAAAGAAAGTCCCTGCAGGCGTTGAGCCAAATCCTGAACCGACACCATGATGGAAACAGAAAATCTTTCCTTAGAGATTTTTTTTTATTTATTTTTTTTTTAGGCTGGACTTACTGTTATGATCTGCTACAAGCACTAAGGAAAGATGGGAATTCTGTCCCTACTATAGAACTAAGCTGGATCCCTACGATGTAACGGGGAACCTGATCCTGCGACCAGACCCGCTAAAGTCCTCAGCTAGTCTGAACGAAGACCTATAGTTGCGAGGGAGGAATCCCTACAAGAACTAGGGATGGGAGAAAAGGTGGACACCTCCTAACAGAAATTGTAGCAGGGAAAAATAAAACAGAAACAAATTACTTAGAGATCCTAAGATCAAGCAAAACTGACTGAGTAAGGCACCTAAGCACTCGGCTAGCTTAAGAGTAGGTAATACAATGAAGTCCAGCAAAGCCAGAAGGGCGGAGCCAGACTAAATAGGAAAAAAGGTCATGTGACCAGCAAACTGAAACAAAACCTAACAAGAGGGTTCTAACAGTTTGTAATTCTCACTAGAAATGATGGTCAAGCAAAAAGTAGCAAGCAGAGGGTTAACCAGCAGGTCAGAGAGTTTGTAGACATCGCAGAAGTTTGCAAAGATGAATGCAAGAGAAGACTCCGGAGGGTGGTAAACTGTTGGCAGCGGATTATTCAGGTATTTCCATGCGTTGTGACAACAGAACTTGTTTATTCAAGAACAGTTAGGAACAATATATGAATGATAGGCTTAATAGATCATGAATAAATCATTTGTGTGTCTTTATCTGTGCAGCATCTACAGCAGGCTGCTTCTCTCATACACAGACACAGGAAAACAGAAAAATACAGTCACAATGCTATCCCTGTGTGAGCCTCTGGGAGTTTTTTTTAATCTTTATAAGCAGCATACAAATTTAGCAACTAAACACTCATAGACAGGAATGGAGTTGTTGCACCAAACATATTCCAACACCCCCACTCAACAACTACTTATCCTGTTAGGCCGGGATCACACATGCGACGAAGTCGTCCAACACTCGCATGTGAAATCCCAGCTCTGGCGCCGGCACTCGGGAGTGGAGTGCGCGGCTGCATGTAGTTCTATGCAGACGCTCGCTCCACTCATGAGTGCGGGCGCCAGAGCTGGGATTTCACATGCGAGTGTCGGACGACTTCGTCGCATGTATGATCCCGGCCTTAGTCCCATTGCGGTTCTGAAGTCCACAAAACTTGGCTTTTGATAATGGCTTTTTCATTACCATCCAGTTATCATCTTGTCAGAATTGCAATAAGCAAACTCGAGTACACCACATTCCATTAAGTCACGTAAGTAGTGATGTTTTACATCAATGTGCTTAGTCCTTGCACTAAGCTTCTCACTGCTGGCAAGTTTAATGCATCCTTGGTTGTCCTCATAGATAACTGTTGGTTGAGCTAATGGCTTGCCAAAAATCTTCCAAAAGTTGTTTCAACTAAATTACTTCTTGACTTGCATAAGCAGCAGACATATATTCTGCTTCTGTAGATGATAATGCGACTGACACTTATTTTCTGTTGGACCAAGAAATTGAATTTTCTCCTAACTTGAACAAGTAACCACTTGTTGATTTCCGATCACTTGAATCTCCAGCCCAATCTGCATCCACATAACCTCTGAGAGGGAGATGTCCTGATGCAGATATCTTTAGGATATTGAAAATTCTCTTAATTTCATTCCAGTCTCTTTGGCGTGGCTTGCTTATACGTCGGCAGAGAATTTCAAACTGTGGCTGTGATATCCGCGAGTTGTGGTTGCTATGTACTGAAGCGCCCCCACTGGCATGTTTGTAAGTCTCATTGCTGGGTAGCAGATCTTCTTCTCCTTCCAACCTTAAGTAGGACGGATCATTGGTGTTGACTCACCTTTGGCTTCTGACATTCCAAACTGGTTTAGGATTGCAGAAATTTACCCTCTGAGTCATATTTGTTTTTGAAGTCCCACTAACATCCGATAGCTAAATTTCCTTGTGGTAGATCAATAAGCTCCCATGTCTGGAGTTGGTGAAGGAACTCCACCCTCTTCATTAGCAGCATTTATCCACTTCTGCTTCTCGTGGATAGACAGTTTTTGAATCTCTTGCCATGACTGTGGCTCTGGTTCAAGAAGTGTTCTGACCATATAAGAAAGGCGTCTAGCTGGGATACCTTTTGTTTGGCCTTTCAGATCTCCTAACTGGAAGTTGACTTGGTTCTTCTGTGTCTTCCTTGGGTGCTTCACAGCTTATCCACACTTCAGTGTTTTCTTTTTCGGTGTCTGGGTTTGGTGATTGGATTCTTATACTTGCTTCTTAGGTTGAATAACTGGTGTAACTTCATGGAATTTGAGTGATACAGAGTTTTCATCAATCACTACATCTCTGTTGATTGTTACTTTGTTGGTCTCTGGGTGCAGGATTCTGTATCCCTTTTGAGTTTCGCTATAGCCACCAGGACTTCTTGCTTTGCGTGTGATTCCCACTTTGAACGTTTTTCTTTGGGAATATACACAAACGTTTTGCTTTCAAATATCCGAGGTGCTTCAGGTTAGGCCTTCGCAGTTCAATAGCTCATATGGAGTTTTATTTGTGGCTTTACCTGGCACTCTGTTTTGAAGAAAGCAAGCTGTCATGATGGCTTCTACCCAATATGCTGTAGGTAGAATTCGCATCAAACATACTTCTTCCACTTTCACGGAGAGTACGGTTCTTTCTCTCTGCAATGCCATTTTGTTCAGGGTTGTATTGAATGGTAGTCTGGAACACGATTCCATTCTTTTTCAAAATGGTTTGCACCTTACCATTTGTATATTCGGTTCCATTTTCTGCATGCAGGGCTTTTGGCATTCTTCCAAATTTGTTAAACACTACAGCAAGATATTCTTCAAGTTTCTGTGTAACTTCATCCTTACTGTGAAGCAGGTGGGCGACTGTATATCTGAAGTAGTCATCAATAAATGTGAGAAAATATCTCTTCTTGCTAGAATTTGAACACTCATTGGACCGCATACATCTGTATGTATCAGATCCAGAGGCTGCACAGATCTAGTCATGCTTATCTTAGGAAAGGATTTTCTGGACATTTTCCCTTTAAGACAGCTAGTGCACTTCATCATTTGACTACACTGGTTGATTTCAATGCCATTTGCAAGTTGAGCTAGTTCCTTACTTCTTCTGGGTCTCTGTGTCCCAAGAAGTCTGTGCCATAAATGGATACAGTTCTTATGCAGATCTTGTCTAGCACTGAACACTCTTTTTTTTTGCATTTTAGCTGATAAAGTTCATCTTGGATTTTTCCTTCTTTGAGATGAAGCAGCTGTTATCTCTAAAAGTAAATACCTTCCCATTTTGAGTGAGCTTCTTTACTGGACAGAAGATTGCTTTCAAGGCTGGGAACATAGAGAACATCCTTTATTGGGATCTTTCTGCTTTGTGCTGAGGAAACTGGACAGTGGAGGTAGCGGTCTCCTACTCCTTCTGAAGTCATATTGTGACCATTAGCTAAGATGACCTTTTCTAACTTGCTTTCATTAAGGTCAGTGAAAAAAATTCTTGTTATTTGTCATATGACTGCTTGCACCAGAATCTTACACTATATATGCTTTGCAAATAGGCCTATACGGCATTAAATGCAGATTCAGCACATGCAGAATTTTTTTATAGTGTTTTAACACTTTTATGACTGTTCTGCTTTTTAAGCTGACTATCTTGCTTTCCAAATTCTGCAGTCTGCTCTAAGGTGGCCGGGCTTTTTAAAAGACAAAACATTCACGAGTTTCTCTTAGATTGCTATTATATTTAGGGAAATCCAGTGTCTTTAATGCAGTTTCTGCTCGAATTCAATACTGCTGCCTTACATGCTGCGTTTTTCTCTTGAATTCATCCACAAGTTTGCTTTTAACATACTCTAGTGTCAGCTCATCATCTGGCCATGCATCTAGTGAAGTCACAAGTGGCTCATAAACTAGTGTTGAGCATTCCGATACCGCAAGTATCGGGTATCGGCCGATATTCGCTGTATCGGAATTCCGATACTTAGTTCCGATATTTTTCCTATATCGTTATACCGGAATCGGAAGTTCCCATAATTCTTTGAGAGGCACTGTGATTTTAGTCAGCCAATGAGGAATCCTACGAAGTGTGGGCACATCCTGTACTGCTGCGGTCATCTTAACTAATGGCATGGCTGTGATTGGCTGCTGAAATGATGTCAGAATGCACTATAAAAGGCGCCACCGCCTTTTTAGCGTCACTGTGCTGTGAACTCAGTTAGGGGACAGAACCTGCTCTGCTGACTCTGAGGGACAGTTAGAGATTGCGATTTTGTGTACTGTGCTTTAGGCAGGCTATTTTACAACCGCTATGTAAAGCTTCCTTTTGCCTTGCAGTATTGTTTTTAACAGCTCTGTGCAAGGTGTGTGTGTGAGAGTGCAGGTGACGCGCAGTTTGCTCTGCATCCACCGCTGTTGTTAGGCATCTGCACGTGTCACTCACTGACTCTTTTTTTTTTTTAATTTTGTGGAATTGGTGCAGCTCCATTCAATAGAAATTAACAGTGATCTATTAGTGTGACGCGCTTCCATCCGTAACAATACATTGGTTGCAAACACTATAGAAGTACAGAAAGGAGCCTTTCAACAGAATAGTGAACGTTGTGTGCAGTGTTCACTGTAGTCCTGTTGAGCTTTTTTTTTGAGTGCATATTACGCTCCAGTTAGTTCTCAACCACTGCTGGTTGTAGTCTGCTGAGCGTGTGTCACTGCCTCATCCTTCACATTTTTCTCCAAATTGGTGCGCTCCATTATATTTGAAAAAATCTAATCTATTAGTGTGACGCCTTCCATCCGTATACAATACATTGGTTGCAAACACTATAGAAGTACACAAAGGGGCCTTTCACAGTACTGAACAGTTGCCTGCAGTGGTTCACTGTTAGTCTGTGAGCTTTTCATTTTTTTGAGTGCAGGATTACGCTCCAGTTAGTTCTTCAACCACTGCTGGTTGTAGTCTGCTGACGTGGTGTCACTGCCTCATCCTTCACATTTTTCTCAAATTGGTGCTGCTCCATTATATTTGAAAAAAATCTAATCTATTAGTGTGACGTGCTTTCCATCTGTATACAATACATTGGTTTGCAAAACACTATAGAAGTACACAAAGGGGCCTTTCACAGCTACTGAACAGTTGTCTGCAGTGTTCACGTAGTCTGTGAGCTTTTCATTTTTTGAGTGCAGATTACGCTCCAGTTAGTTCTTCAACCACTGCTGGTTGTAGTCTGCTGAGCGTGTGCTCACTGTCCTCATCCTTCACATTTTTCTCAAATTGGTGCTGCTCCATTATATTTGAAAAAATCTAATCTATTAGTGTGACGCGCTTCCTCCTTTTACAATACAAAGGTTGAAAAAACAAAGAATACACAAAAGGGGGCCCTTTTACGCTACCGAACAGTTTTTTTCCCCTGTTCCTGTTGTTCCCCGGGTATTTTTCCCCTTTTTTATGCAGATTTTTAAGCCCCCCTTATTTCTTTTAACCCCCGGGTTGTAGTCTGCGTGGTGTCACCCCCCCCATCCCACAAAATTCCTTCTCAAATTGGGCTGCTCCCCTTTTATTTTAAAAAAAAAAATTTAACTTTTGTGTGACCGGGTTTTTCCTTTTCCTATAAAAAAAATTGGGGCAAACACAAAAAAAAAACACAAAAAGGGGCCTTTCCGCCCCCTGAACATTTCCTGCATTTTCACTGTAGTCTGTGAGCTTTTCATTTTTTTGATGCAGGGAAAATTCGGTCCAGTTAGTTTTTTAAAAACCAAAAGCTGGGTTGTTTCTGCTGAGCGTGTGGGCCCCCGGCCTTTTTCCCCTTACATTTTTTTTAAATTGGGGGTGCCCATTTATTTTAAAAAAAAAAATTATTATTTTGGGGGCCCTTCCACTTTTCAATTTTTTGGGGTTCAAACCTAAGAATACACAAAGGGGGCCCCCTTTTTGTACGAAACATTTTTTTGCAGTGTTTTTCTGTAGCGTGAGCTTTTCATTTTTTGAGTGCAGATTACCTCCGTTAGTTTTTCAACCATGCTGGTTTATCCCCCTGAGCGGGTGTCACTGCTCATCCTTCCAAAATTTTTTCTCAAAAATGGTTGCTGCTCCATTATATTTGAAAAAAAATCTAATCTATTAGTGTACGCGCTTTCCACCCCGTATACATTACATTGGTTTGCAAACTATAAAAGGGACACAAAGGGGCCTTTCACAGCTCTGAACAGTTTTCTGAAATGTTCACTGTAGTCCGTGACTTTTCATTTTTTGAGTGCAGATTAGTCATTTTAGTTCTTCAACCACTCCCGGTTTATCTGCTGAGGTGTGTCACTGCCTCATCCTTCACATTTTTCTCAAATGGTGCTGCAAACATTATATTTGAAAAAAATCCTAATCTTTTAGTTTTACGCGCTTCCATCCGTTACAAGCCCTTGGTTGAAAACCCACTATTAAGTCCCCCAAAGGGGCCTTTCACAGCTACTGAACATTGTCCCCGTGTTAACGCAGCCCCCTGAGGAAAAACCCCAACCTTTTTTTGGCCTTAAACTTTTCTGATTTCTTTATCATCTCCCAAAAATGAAGAAGGCAGGGGGTAAGGCCGTGGTCGGGGGCGGTGGGTTTCAGCAGGGGAATGACGTGGGGATCTGTGGTGCTGCCGCACCCGTGAACAGCATCCCTTTTTTTCCCCGTGGGCGTTCCTTTATGGCACTATTTAGGAGCCGGCGTACCCCCCTGCTGCGGGAGAACAAATTGAAGCCGTTGTTGGTTGGTGGCAGCCAATCATCGACTTCAATTGCTTCCACCTCCTTCAGGACCAAGCACTGTTGAACAACCATCTGTCCTTCACCGCCTGCCAAATTGCCCAGGCATTAAGAGGCTCTGTAAAGGACCAGCTGAGTCTCTGCTTTGTTTCAAATCTGTTGGCTGCAAAAGGGGCCCAGCCAAGCAGCTTTGGAATGTGAAAAAGAGGCAGTATGCAGTGATGCCAAAAATGTGTCTCTCTAAATTTGTGAAAGGGCGGGGGGAGCCAGTTGCCGATGGTCAGCACACCCCGAAACGCAATGATGATAAATGAGACTCAGGTGCCAGTTTCTTTTTGAGCATGAGTGGCCGACCACCCAACAGCAGCGGGGTGTTGGAAAGGGGAATGGAGTTTATGGGGTTTCAAGACCCAACATGGGTGAGGAACAGGAAGGTGGTTGGTAGCAGCTTTTAGGAAGAATTGCCCCAACGGTCCAAACAGAGGGGGGAGGTAGGCTGCAGACTCGGTTGCCGGGACCTGTTTGGCACCCGTTTGCCTTTCCTTCCAACAGCCAAAACGGGGCTACCAGGATTGCAATGCTTTGTCCTTTTTTGAAAACACTGCAATGAAATTGCTATTTCAAATGAAGCTGTGAATCAAAAGTAAAAAGAGGTAAAAGTGTCAGAAAACCTAATAACCACAAATATGTGAAACAGTGCGGGTCAAAGCACGTGGTTGGGGTTACAAAACACATTTGGAGATGTAGGCCAACCAAACACAGCACCACATCTTCACCGTGTTGGACCCTTCCTCCAGCTCACCAAAGGGTTTTGGCTTCCTAAAAGGGAAAGATGGAAGAACCTCTGTCACTGTTGTCCCAAGGACCCATTTTATTCCACCCAATTTGCAAGTTCCCTGCCCTCCTCACACCCCCAGGACAAAACAGCCATTCGTAGCACAAAACATGGTAAAAGACGGCCATACTGGGGCAAACATCCATGGGGAACAGGCTCTGAATGTGGGCATTGCAAAACTCCTGTCCCTTGAAATGCTGTCTTCAGGCTGGTGGAGACTTACAGTTTCCAACTTAAAGGCATTGGCAGTCCCACAATAAAAATGTTCCCCGCCATTTTAATTTCAGCAGGCAACCGTCCCTGGTTGCAAAAAGATGTTGGGGAAAAAATAAACATCGCTATTAAACCGCATCAAGGTCCACCTGCCACCGAAGCGTGGACCAGTACCCTGGGGCCGGGACGATTTCCTTTCCCTCACTTTCCCTTGGGGGCCCATGTTGTGGGCCGGGTACGATCTTGCGAGTGGCGTGTACGTGTTCTGCCAACCAAGGATTGAGGAATCCAGGCCCGTCCCCCATTGACTCCTCCTCCTACCCGTTCCCCAGAATTCAACGCTGCAGGGCCGCACGGTCTACCTCCACAATGGAAACCCCTGAAGCTTACTGTTGCACCGATATGACACAGCCTGGCCAAACGTCAACAGGCCGTCCTTTAAATTAATTCCCAGGGGAATCGAACCCACCAGCGCAGGAGCTCTGGAATGCCATCAAGGGAGGAAGAGCGAGTGTGGTTTTTGCCGGGGGAATCTCCAGCCAGGCTTGGTAGGTGTGAAAAATGGCCAAAATCTGGTGGCAGCTCCCGGGCCTTGGCAACCCCCACCACATCCATGTCTGGCACTGTGCTCAAAATTGGTCGTGCCGAAAATTTTTTAGGGGACTATCCGGATTTTGATGCACTGCGCCAAAGGGCCGCCCCAGAGGCGCTTTACTTGCGACGTCCGCATGGCCGATCGCCATTGCCCCCTCTGCAAAACAGTTTCGCCTTCCCCGAACATCGCATCATATGTGCCCTACCCACCCATGTTTAAATTCCACGTTACATATGTTGGAGCGGTTTGTTAAGCGCACCAGCAGTAATGGAGTTCACTTTCTCAGGCCCCAATCAAGCAATTGCGCCGTTCAAAATTCACCACAATGAGTGGGCCTCATTAAGGACCATCTGCCACGTTTTGCGTGCGTTTTGATCCCCCCGCGGTGGCGATGCAAAATATTGCACTAGTCAGCCTGACTGTCCCTTATCTGCCTGCTTCAAAAAACACTGCAAGATAAGGGATGAGGTTTTGGAAGGGTGGAGGATGAGGAGTCCCCAAATTCCATCACCTTCTGACGGGTCAGCGCAAAGTGGTTCCTCACAAAGGGCGGGCAGGGCTCACTTTGTGAGGAGGAGAGGGAGGAGGCAATGGAGGGAAGAATCGCTCCAGAGGGAGGTACACAACACCAAGTCAGAAAGTAGAGCGGGGTGGGGGGGTGCAGAGCAGGCAAGAGGGAAGCCTCTTGAGGGGAAAAAAGCGTTTCTTGGCCGTTGGGAGTCTCCCGCACAGGTTGATTTGTGCGCGTGCCTGAGAAACACCGCCGCATCGCCCCCCTTCTCACCGTTGATTATTGGGTGTTACACCCCCCTAGACCCCGCACCCGGGCCAAAATTACAAAGCCTCATCACACCGTTAAAACCGGGAGCGTAAAATGCCGGGAGGGGGGTACCAAGGGGACACACTGGTGCAATCCATAAATGTTCTCCATTCCAGCCCAGACACTGCTGCTGCTACTGCTTTACAAAGCAACTCTGTGCTCGAGGCAGTGGGGAAAGCTCCAACAAGAGGGAAGCACAAGCAGCGCCTTTTCACAGGCAAGACCAGTATGTTCCCAAAATGTGGCGAAGTTTTGTCTACACCATCGAGACGCTCCAGTCAGCAGGAGGCAACGTTTCCGTAAGATGGTGACAGACTCCCTGTCTTTCCCTCTCATGTACTCCAGATGGCTCTCCCCATTCAAGTTTTGGGTCTCAAGCTGGTTAATGGCCAGAGCTTGCCATATGCATTGGGGGTGGCTTGCCCTGCTGCCAGTGTATTATCGGAGCGCGTCTTTAGTGCTCCCGGTGGTTCTTACTCGACCCGGTCGCATGCGACTATCCCGTAATGTAGACCGGCTTACTTTTCTGAAAATGAAAAGATGGATCTCGCCAGGATTTGTCTGTCCGTTTTCAAAATTTAAATAAAGGTTCGCAACGTTTCCATGTCTCCTGTTTGTTCATCTTTCTACCACTGAACTCTACTCCCTGGGCTACAAAACACTGCCAGTTGCTGCTCAGAAGTGTCGTGTCCACAGACCAATACACAAGCTATAGTGTTTAGTGGGGTTCCAGTAACGCCAGCTGTTCCCCTGCTGTGTGTCCGGCAAGAAGTCTCCTGTTCCCTACACATGCACAGAAAAACCCATGTGGAACATGCTCCAAATAGGGAAGAGCCGTCACCCAGATTGTTATGCTTAAAACAGGAAATTGTGAAGTTTTCCAGGCCTAGAATGAAAAATTTTTATAACAAATATGGACAAATAATATTTGTCATCACAGCGCATATCTGCACATGTCTATTAGAAATGGTAACAAAAACTAAAAATAGTGCTCACTTTTTGAAATTAATGCATAAAAGTACATTTCATACTTATCAATTAATGCTTTTTAAGGAACTTTATCTGTACCTGTAAGATAATGCAGTCAATGGATGTACGAATCATAAAATCCTCATCATCATATCACGAGTTTTATTTATGACAGACATTATAAAATACATATACTGATGCAACTGTAACTTCACACACCATATATGAAATGGCCAGCATCTAAACCTGGTAATAATGTGCAATAATAAATTATTACATCTAGAAAGTGCATCAAGCATACTGACAATAGGTAGTTATACCTGCAAGTGCTGTTGAAACAAGCACAACAGATATAAATTAATAATGGTATTATGGTATCACAGTGCATAGTTACTCATGGACAATGTCGATGTAATACGGTACCTCAATAAAGTCAGCGTCAACCATTATGCTTGTTAGTCTTGTAGATTGTTAAAGAGGGAACGTGCTTTTTTTGTTGGTATAGGTGGAGTATTTAGACAGTAAATGATTACTGCTGTCGTATTTTTGGCGTCACATTTTATAGAGTAATCTAATTGACACACGATACCCTACCCTACGGCGTGACAGTAGGAAGGTAGTGTTGACGGGTAAAGCCTTGCGCAACCAGACATGCTTTTACCCTCTTCAAACATGTACAACAAAAATGCAGATTGCAGCCGCAGACTTTATTGACGTACAGTATAACACGCCATTACCCATCAGAGGCTGTCCACTGTCTGATACAGACATAGAAATATACCTTTGCTATCCGTAGCCTTTGTTTCACCTACACTTGCAGGCACACACTTACATTGTGACAATGCATAATGTTTTTTTAAATGGTTATTTTTTATCGTACATTATGCGTCATCACATTGATGAGTCCATGTGGACATGTCAAAACATGCTGTACAAAGTTAACGATTTTATTAACTTAAATAATTTTAAATGTCTGTGACTGTCACATATAAAATGCAATGATGATGATGAGTGACTATTACAAAATCCATTGTCTTCACTATTTTATGGTTTAACCATAGCGTTCCTTAACCCCTTACTGCCATCGGACGTACTATCCCTCCATGGTACCTGGGCCCGTATACCGGGGACGGGATAGTACGTCATAGGTGATCAGCTGCGCTCCTGAGGGGAGCGCAGCTAATCGCCGCCGGGTGTCAGCTGAATATCACAGCTGACACCCATGACTGTGTGTCAGGAGTGTCACGGACCCCTCCCGGCACATTAACCCCTTGGCACACCGCGATCAAATATGAAACGCGGTGTACTGGGGGGCACAGGGGAGGATCGCGCAGGGTGGGGGTCCCTGCGCGCCCCCCTGAGACCTCAGAGCAGCGCGATGTGACGCACTGTTCTGAGGGCTTCCTCCCTCCCAGGACCCGGATCCCAAGAGGGCCGGGGTCCTGGAGGGAGGCGGTACCTCAGTGCCTGCGAGAGCAGGCACTGAGAAGCCTGCATCTATGCCTGTGCGATCGCTGGTGTGACAGAGTGCTGTGCACACTGTCACACCAGCGATCTGATAAAATACTGTGATGTCCCACCCTGGGACAAAGTAAAAAAGTTAAAAAAGTAAAAATAAAAAATGTGTAAAAAAAAAATCCAAAATAGATAAAAAAAAAAAAATATTCCCAATTAAATTCACTTCTTCCTGTAAATAAAAAAAACAAAACAATAAAAGTACACATATTTGGTATCGCCGCGTCCGTAACGACCCCCCCTATAAAATTGTCCCACTAGTTAACCCCTTTAGTGAACCCCTTAAAAAAAAAAAAAAAAAAACGAAGCAAAAAATCAATGCTTTATCATCATACCGCCGAACAAAAAGTGGAATAACGCACGATCAAAAAGACCTATATAAAAAAACATGGTACCGCTGAAAACGTCATCTGTCCCGCAAAAAACGAGCCGTCATAAAGCATCATCAGCGAAAAAATAAAAAAGTTATAGCTCGCAGAATAAAGCGATGCAAAAATAATTATTTTTTATATAAAATTGTTTTTATTCTATAAAAGCGCCAAAACATGAAAAAATGATATAAATGAGGTATCGCCATAATCGTACTGACCCAAAGAATAAAACTGCTTTATCAATTTTACCACACGCGGAACGGTATAAACGCCTCCCCCAAAAGAAATTCATGAATTGCTGATTTTTGTTCATTCTAACCTCCCAAAAATCGAAATAAAAAGCGATCAAAAAACGTCACGTGCTCAAAAATGGTACCAATAAAAACGTCAACTCGTCCCGCAAAAAATAAGACCTCACATGACTCTGTGGGCCAAAATATGCAAAAATTATAGCTCTCAAAATGTGATGATGCAAAAACTATTTTTGCAATAAAAAGCGTCTTTTAGCGTGACAGCTGCCAATCATAAAAACCCGCTATAAATAGTAAATCAAACCCCCCTTTATCACCCCCTTAGTAAGGGAAAAATAATAAAATTAAAAAAAAGTATTTATTTCCATTTTCCCATTAGGGTTAGGGTTAGGGTTGCGGCTAAAGTTAGGGTTAGGGTTGGCGCTAAAGTTAGGATTAGGGTTAGGGTTGGGATTAGGGGTGTGTTAGGGTTAGGTTTGTGGTTAGGGTTGGGACTAGGGTTAGGGGTGTGTTGGGGTTAGGGTTGGAGTTAGAATTGGGGGGTTTCCGCTGTTTAGGCACATCAGGGGCTCTCCAAATGTGACATGGCGTCTGATCTCAATTCCAGCCAATTCTGCGTTGAAAAAGTCAAACGGTGCTCCTTCACTTCTGAGCTCTGCCATGCGCCCAAACAGTAGTTTACTCCCGCATATGGGTATCAGCGTATTTGTTTTTACGGCTGTACATTATAAACTTCTATGAAGCACTTCGGGGTTCAAAGTGCTCACCACACATCTAGATAAGTTCCTTGTGGGGTCTATTTTTCAAAATGGGGTCACTTGTTGGGGATTTCCACTGTTTAGGCGCATCAGGGGCTCTCCAAATGCGACATGACGCCCCCAGACCATTCCATCAAAGTCTGCAATCCAAAACGTCACTACTTCCCTTCCGAGCCCTGACGTGCGCCCATACAGTAGTTTTCTCCCACATATTGGGTATCAGCGTACTCAGGACAAATTGGACAACAACTTTTGGGTTCCAATTTCTTCTGTTACCCTTGTGAAAATAAAATATTGGGGGCGAAAAAATCATTTTTGTAAAAAAAAAAAAGATTTTTTATTTTTACGGCTGTACGTTATAAACTTCTGTGAAGCACTTCGGGGTTCAAAGTGCTCACCACACATCTAGATAAGTTCCTTGTGGGGTCTATTTGCCAAAATGGGGTCACTTGTGGGGGGTTTCCACTGTATAGGTGCATCAGGGGCTCTCCAAATGTGACATGACGCCCCCAGACCATTCCATCAAAGTCTGCAATCCAAAACGTCACTACTTCCCTTCCGAGCCCTGACGTGCGCCCATACAGTAGTTTTCTCCCACATATTGGGTATCAGCGTACTCAGGACAAATTGGACAACAACTTTTGGGTTCCAATTTCTTCTGTTACCCTTGTGAAAATAAAATATTGGGGACGAAAAAATCATTTTTGTAAAAAAAAAAAAAAGATTTTTTATTTTACGGCTGTACGTTATAAACTTTAGTGAAACACCTGGGGGTTAAAAGTTCTCACCACACATCTAGATAAGTTCCTTGAGGGTCTAGTTTCCAAAATGGCGTCATTTATGGGGGTTTCCACTGTTTAGGCAGATCAGGAGCTCTCCAAACACGACATGGCGTCCAGCCAATTCTGCGTTGAAAAAGTCAGACGGCGCTCCTTCCCTTCCAAACTCTGCCATGCACCCAAACAGTGGTTTACCCCCACATATGGGGTATCAGCGCACTCAGGACAAATTGCACAATAACTTTTGGAGTCTTGTTACCCTTGGAAAAATAAAAATTGGGGTGAAAATATCATTTTTGTGGAAAAAATATGATTTTTAAATTTTACGGCTCTACGTTATAAACTTGTGTGAAGCACTTGGGGGTTCAAATTGCTCACCAAAGATCTAGAAAAGTTCCTTAGGGGGTCTAGTTTCCAAAATGGGGTCATTTGTGGGGGGTTTCCACTGTTTAGGCACATCAGGGGCTCTCCAAATGCAACATGGCATCCAATCTCAATTCCAGCCAATTTTGGTTGGAAAAAGTCAAATGGTGCTCCTTCCATTCCGAGCTCTGCCGTGCGCCCAAACAGTGGTTCCCACCCACATATGGGGTATCAGCGTACTCAGGACAAATTGGACAACAACTTATGTGGTCCAATTTCTCCTGTTACCCTTGAGAAAATAAAAAATTAGTGACTAAAATATAATTTTTGTGGGAAAAAAATAGAATTTTTTATTTTCATGCCCGGGCATTATAAACTTGTGTGAAGCACTTGGGGGTTCAAAGTGCTCACCAAAGATCTAGATAAGTTCCTTAGGGGTCTAGTTTCCAAAATGGGGTCACTTGTGGGGGGTTTCCACTGTTTAGGCTCATCTGGGGCACTGCAAACAGAACATGACCCCCATCAACGTCTGCATTCCAAAACGTTACTACTTCCTTTCCAAGCCCTGCCGTGCACCCAAACAGTTCCCCCCCCCCACATATGGGGTATCAGCGTACTCAGGACAAATTGGACAACAACTTTTGGGGTCCAATTTCCTTGGGAAAATTCAAAAATTTGGGACTAAAAAATCATTTTTGTGGAAATTTTTTTTTTTTTTTCACACCCAGGCATTATAAGCTTTTGTGAAACACTTGGGAGTTCAAAGTGCTCACAACAGATCTAGATAAGTACCTTAGGGGGTCTAGTTTCCAAAATGGTGTCACTTGTGGGGATTTCCACTGTTTAGGCGCATCAGGGGCTCTCCAAACACGACATGGCGTCCAATCTCAATTCCAGCCAATTTTAGTTTGAAAAAGTCAAACGGCGCTCCTTCCCTTACGAGCTCTGCCGTGTGCCCAAACAGTGGTTTTCCCCCACATATTGGGTATTGGCGTACTCATGAGAAATTGCATAACAACCTTATCTGCCCATTTTCTCCTTTTACCCTTGTGAAAATAAAAAAAAAGTTTGTAAAAGATCATTTTTGTGGCTAAAAAGTTAAATATTCATTTTTTCCTTCCACGTTGCTTTAGTTCCTGTGAAGCACCTGAAGGGTTAATAATCTTCTTGAATGTGGTTTTGAGTACCTTGAGGGGTGCAGTTTTTAGAATGGTGTCACTTTTGGGTATTTTCTGCCATATAGACCCCTCAAAGTGACTTCAAATGAGAGGTGGTCCCTAAAAAAAATGGCTTTGTAAATTTTGTTGTAAAAATGAGAAATCGCTGGTCAACTTTTAACCCTTATAACTTCCTAACAAAAAAAAATTTTGGTTCCAAAATTGTGCTGATGTAAAGTAGACATGTGGGAAATGTTATTTATTAACTATTTTGTGCGACATATTTCTCTGTTTTAAGGGAATAAAAATTCAAAGTTTGAAAATTGCAAAATTTTAAAAATTTTCGCCATATTTGCATTTATTTCAAAAATAAACGCAAGTTATATCGAAGAAATTTTACTTCTAACGTGAAGTACAATATGTCACGAGAAAACAATCTCAGAATCGCGAAGATCCGTTGAAGCGTTCCAGAGTTATAACCTCATAAAGAGACAGTGGTCAGAATTGTAAAAATTTGCCCGGTCATTAACGTGCAAACCACCCTTGGGGGTGAAGGGGTTAAGCATTATTCATAAATACAAAAATGGACTTTTATTCTTAAATTTACAACACTATATTTTGTAACCAATTTTTTGGGTGGTGTGTTGTTCCATTTCTTGTTGGCATGTGCATATATGCGTTTATATTTGCAGGGTCTTTATTTTTATTCTTGAAGTTAGGAAACATGTGTATCTTCGTACCGTGTTAGCCAGTAGATAGAAAAATATTTAGACTTGAGAGTCCGCAGTGGTTGATACCTTTTAATGGATAACTGAAAAGATGGTAACAAATTGCAAGCTTTCGAGGCTACGCACGTCTCTTCATCAGGCAAAGACTAAAACAAAAATGAAGCATCACATATTTCTATACACAACAGGACACAGGAATAGTGCAATAGGTAAGACAAGTAAGTCACGTGTAGCAGAACTGTCATTATGACAGAGGGATGAACATAAATATTGGAACAGTTCCTAGATAAGGATAGAAAGTTTTTATTGCCCTCTGATTGGGGTCTGGTTTTGTGTTTTCATGCCCCTGGAAGGGCAGAGACGCAGATTCCTTAATTGATATAGAATGACATAAATCCGTGTGATCTATTCATTCCATCACTAAGAGTGTCAAAGGTCATGATGAGCTTATATTCTGAAACCTTTGTATCTTTCTCATATTTGAAGTTATAATACCAGTAATTCCATATCCATCATGCTATGACCGGGCATACAAAAATGTTTTGCCACAGGTAAATCCATTATTTTTTCTCTTATTGTGTGGCGCTGATAATTCATCCTTGTTCTCATTTTTTGGCCGGTCTCCCCTCACTTGTCCCTCCCTCACTTGTCTTACCTATTCCTGTGTCCTGTTGTGTGTAGAAATATGTGATTCTTCATTTTTTGTTTTAGTCTTAGCCTGATGAAGAGACCTGAGTAGTCTCGAAAGCTTGGAATTTGTTACCATCTTTTCAGTTAGCCATTAAATGGTATCAACCACTGAGGACTCTCAAGTCTAAATATTTTTCACAATGAATGAGCACTTATAGATCCCTTATAATGCCACCATATAGTGCCAAAACAATACTACCATATATAATGTCCACATAATTCTGCAATATTTTGCCCAAATAATATGCAAATAATACTCCTTTTTAGGAACCCATGTATTACTGCAATATCATGCCAAGACACTAATACATATTGTAACACCCATATCTTGCAAATATAAATTGTCTGATTAATGTTCTTCATGGAAATATTACTCAGTTATACAGCCTACATAATAATGCCATATAGTGATAAACTGCTATATGCACACACAGATTTTACTGCCACATAGTACAAAGATAATGCTGCCATATGCAAAGCCCATAAATATCAAAATATAATTATTGAATTATGTACATCATTGAAATATTTAAAATATAAAAGGCACACAATACTATCATAATACTGTCATACTGCTATATATTACCGAACTAACATTCTGAGCAATGCGATATTCAGTAAAATAAAAAGATAAATTGCCCAAATAACATCTCATAATAATAATCATTTAAAGAGCCCACATAATACTGCCCTATAGTGCTAAGACAATACTGCTATATGCAGCACCCATATAATATTCTCATACATTGTCTTAATAATATGACTTATTAAAAACCTCACTTCAAGAGTCCACATGATACTGCCATATACAGTGCCTACATTATACTACCATATATTGGCCAATACTACTCACTACACCCTCCTTGACCCTGGGCTTCAACACCGCCAGTTGCTGCTCAGAAGTGTTAGATGCACAGATGAAAACAATCGCTGATGTGTTTGTGGGGTTCAGTAACGCCTGCTGTTCCCCTGCTGTGTGTCTGGCAAAAATTACTGCTGCTAACTACAACTTCAACTTCAAACATCTCATACTAGGCCTCTGCCTACACCCTCCTTGACCCTGGGCTTCAACACCGCCAGTTGCTGCTCAGAAGTGTTAGATGCACAGATGAAAACAATAGCTGATGTGTTTGTGGGGTTCAGTAACGCCTGCTGTTCCCCTGCTGTGTGTCCGGCAAAAATTACTGCTAGCTACCTACACATGGTGAAAAAAGCATGACATGTCAAAGTGTCTAGTGCTACACATAGATATGAGGCTACACCCTGATTTCTAAGCTGTAAACATTTGAAACGTCAGCTTTAAAACCATAAAATGATTAGTCTTTGTCACAAATCTGTAACAAAATAATTGTGACATATTATTTCAGATATGCACATGTCGAAAACAAATGCTAACACAAAAGCCTACTTATGCTATAGGATACTGATGGTCAACCTTGTCACTCCATAGCTTAGACAAATCCAACTCACATCATGACTCAAATGCTGCAATGTTGGAAGTGCATAATGTGGGTTGAACTTTGACAACAGCTGCAGTGCGAAGGTTAGACTTCAGTGTTCTTGGCTTTTAAATAAAAGCATACAAGTAAATATAATAATCCAATGTTGATTAAGGGACGTGATGTACACCTGTAATATTGTGCAAACAATGCATGTAGGAATAGTCCTCTTCAACATTACTTATATTTGTGTCATTTTAAAAAATACATATTTAATTAGAAAGTTAACAGCCCATATCATAAAGGTCCTTCATGTAAACATGATAATCGCTAACAAAAATCATGCATTACCTTGTTAAAGTCAATAGTGCATAGTCACAATAGCAAAATATATACCTGTAAGTGGTGCTGAAAGAACGACAACTGATAGAATAGGTGAATGATATCTATTTATCAGACTGAATAGCGACACCTGTACAATGTCGATATAATACTGTACCTTAACAAAACAGCTGTGTCACACCTCACACTCGTTTTTCTTGTAGCTTGTTATGTAATAGGGCACATGCGTGTATGTTTCATCATAGGTGCATGTTTACTGAGTAAAGCAGTCATGACAACGCCTTTGTGTTGTCGGTACGCTTGCGATGATGAACGATGCGCACCGTGAATGTTAGTCTGCGTCATAAGACGCACAGACGCTCCAATACCCAACGCGTCACAGCAGGAAGCCAGTCTGTGCGTCCAAACAAAGGCGCAACCATACATGCACGTAACCTTTTATAAAGCTATATAAAAAAAGGATGTAGTAGTAACGCACACTTTATTGAGGTACAGTATTACATCGCCATTCAACATCTGTGGCTATGCAGTCTCATCTATATATACCTTATCTAACCGTTGTCATGCTTGCAAGTCCACAGTCAGGCATAAATAGCTGTTTTGACTATGCACTATGCACTTTTTAAAGTTTTTGTTTGTTAATATAAATGATTGGCACATATTATCAGTATTACATGATGGAAATTTTAGATATTTTTAAAAACTTTTTAGTGATATTATTCACCAAATGTAAACTTTTATGAATGTCAAAGATAACTTGTAATGCTGATTATGTTTTTAAGTCAGCCATTCATTGTCTACACAATAGAAATGGTGTACATACTGTTACTTAGCCATCATTAATGGATTCTGATATGTACTTGTATGCTTTTATTTTAAACCGTATAGCAGATTATTTAACCTATTTTAATTGTGGTTTGCATTGCTTTTCAACATGTTAATGTATGCGTTTATGTTTGTAAATTATTAATTTACATATATTTTTTTAAGTAAAATCATCATCTTATGGTACTAAAGGTTATATTTCTCTTGTTTGGAGTATAGACATTTTTAATTGACACGTAACAAGGAAAATACTTGATCTAGTATTTAAACATCCTCCTTGACCCTGGGCTCCAACACCGCCAGTTGTTGCTCGGAAGTGCTGTTAGCACAGTCAACACTTGCTCCTGTGTTACTGGGGTTCAGTAATGTCAGCTGTTCCCCTGCTGTGTGAACGGCAAAATGTCCTGCTGCCTCCACCCTGTTCTCTTCTCATCCCTGGGCTCCAACACCGCCAGTTGTTGCTCGGAAGTGCTGTTAGCACAGTCAACACTTGCTCCTGTGTTACTGGGGTTCAGTAATGTCAGCTGTTCCCCTGCTGTGTGAACGGCAAAAAGTCCTGCTGCCTCCACCCTGTTCTCTTCTCATCCCTGGGCTCCAACACCGCCAGTTGTTGCTCGGAAGTGCTGTTAGCACAGTCAACACTTGCTCCTGTGTTACTGGGGTTCAGTAATGTCAGCTGTTCCCCTGCTGTGTGAACGGCAAAAAGTCCTGCTGCCTCCACCCTGTTGTCTTCTCATCCCTGGGCTCCAACACTGCCAGTTGTTGCCTGGAAGTGCTGTTAGCACAGTCAACACTTGCTCCTGTGTTAATGGGGTTCAGTAATGTCAGCTGTTCCCCTGCTGTGTGAACGGCAAAAAGTCCTGCTGCCTCCACCCTGTTCTCTTCTCATACCTGGGCTTCAACACCGCCAGTTGTTGCCTGGAAGTGCTGTTAGCACAGTCAACACTTGCTCCTGTGTTACTGGGGTTCAGTAATGTCAGCTGTTCCCCTGCTGTGTGAACGGCAAAAAGTCCTGCTGCCTCCAACCGGTTCTCTTCTCATCCCTGGGCTCCAACACCGACAGTTGTTGCTCGGAAGTGCTGTTAGCACAGTCAACACTTGCTCCTGTGTTACTGGGGTTCAGTAATGTCAGCTGTTCCCCTGCTGTGTGAACGGCAAAAAGTCCTGCTGCCTCCAACCGGTTCTCTTCTCATCCCTGGGCTCCAACACCGACAGTTGTTGCTCGGAAGTGCTGTTAGCACAGTCAACACTTGCTCCTGTGTTACTGGGGTTCAGTAATGTCAGCTGTTCCCCTGCTGTGTGAACGGCAAAAAGTCCTACTGCCTCCACCCTGTTGTCTTCTCATCCCTGGGCTCCAACACCGCCAGTTGTTGCCTGGAAGTGCTGTTAGCACAGTCAACACTTGCTTCTGTGTTACTGGGGTTCAGTAATGTCAGCTGTTCCCCTGCTGTGTGAACGGCAAAAAGTCATGCTGCCTCCACCCTGTTCTCTTCTCATCCCTGGGCTTCAACACCGCCAGTTGTTGCCTGGAAGTGCTGTTAGCACAGTCAACACTTGCTCCTGTGTTACTGGGGTTCAGTAATGTCAGCTGTTCCCCTGCTGTGTGAACGGCAAAAGGTCCTGCTGCCTCCAACCGGTTCTCTTCTCATCCCTGGGCTCCAACACCGACAGTTGTTGCTCGGAAGTGTCATTGGCACGGGTACTCACTCCTGCCCAGACTGGTTACAGCACGCCATCTGTTTCCTGTCAGTGTAAACGTCACTTAGCCTCCAATAAGTTGTCCTGTCGTGTTGCGGTCGGGTTAGCCGACTCTATGGTGCCTGGAGTTTAGGTGCTTCCTATGTGTGCTGCGGGATATGCAAATAAAGGCTGTTTCCGTTGTGACAATAGGACAATCACCCACTGTAGTACTGTGGGATTCGGTAACTGCGGCCGGCTCGCGGCCTGTCAACTTAAATTTCCATGGGTACCTTCTGCTACCCGTCCGGGTTCCAGTACCGTCAGCTGGTTCTCCGCAGTGCCTTTGGCCTAGGTGCCTCCATCTCGGTATCCGCGTTCCAGCAACGTCTGCTGGTCCTTGGTAGTGCTTTGGAGCACAGGTACCTCCTGCTTAGTAACCGTGTCCCAGTAACGTCAGCTGGTCCTCGGTTGTGCCATTGGCTCTTTTCCTTCTGCTGCCCCTCCGGGTTCCAGCACAGTCAGCTGGTCCTCGTTACTTGCATTGGCTCTTGTACCTTCTGCTACCCGTCCGGGTTCCAGTACCGTCAACTGGTTCTCCGCAGTGCCTGTGGCCTAGGTGCCTCCATCTTGGTATCCACGTTCCAGCAACGTCTGCTGGTCATTGGTAGTGCTTTGGAGCACAGGTACCTCCTGCTTAGTAACCGTGTCCCAGTAACGTCAGCTGGTCCTCGGTTGTGCCATTGGCTCTTTTCCTTCTGCTGCCCTTCCGGGTTCCAGCACAGTCAGCTGGTCCTCGTTACTTGCATTGGCTCTTGTACCTTGTGCTACATTTACAAATTGAAGATTTTTTCAATGTTTTTTTGGGAAATCACTCTGGATCTCCAACAATGAAGACGACGACCCTGATGACCACCCCGAAGAAGATGACCACCACAAGGACGACGAGCATCAAGCCAACCAGCCTAAACACCATCACAAAGAAGAAATAAAAGATTACCAAACAGGACTAAGAAGGTTAAGACAAACTACAAGATACAGAACAAGAGACTTAAGAACAATAAGCAGAAGATCAAAAAGCAGAAGAACATGAAGTATAAGACCAAAATGAAGAGCAAAATATATGCTCTAAATTATAAGCAGAAGAAGACTAAGCAGTGTATGGGGGTGAGTCCGTTCCTCCTCGTGGTGCCCCTGGAAAATGCCTGCTGCTGCAGGCTAAACTGAACACGGACAAATACTGTTGTAATTTAAATCTTTTGTGACAGCAAGAACGGAAGGATGAAAAATTCATACTTTGACAGATTACAAGTACAGGAATCTCTGTCACAAATAAGAATATGATGAAGAAGATGAAGTACAATATGAATAAGAATAATAGTTTAATAAGAAGAATATGAGTAATGTTAACAAAAATGATATAGCAAGAAGTTTAAGAAGAAGATAAAGAAGGTGAAGATGAAGAATAATTTGATGAAAAAGATGATGATGCTGAAGATTATGAAGGAGAAAGTGTGTCAAAAGTTAAAAAGTATAGGAGCATGGAAGTTGTGAAATATACATATTTGCCAAAATAGAAAAAACGTTAACAACATTGTCAATTTCTTCGTCAATCCGAACATCTTTAAAAAAAAAATATTTATGCTATTCCATTTGATTGGGTTAAACATCTATGCCTTTAATGTCTCCTCAACCTTCCCCAATACATTCTACATTACTCTTTGTTGTTTTCCTTCATGTACAATTAACCAACAAGGCAAGAATGGGGTTTTTTTAATTCCGATATTTTGCTCCCATAGACTTACATTGGATTTCCGGTATCGGTATCGGGTATCGCCGATATTTTTTGGGTATCGGCGATACCATTCCGATTCCGATACTTTTGGATATCGGAAAGTATCGCTCAACTCTACTGCTTAGTCTTCTTCTGCTTATAATTTAGAGCATATATTTTGCTCTTCATTTTGGTCTGATACTTCATGTTCTTCTGCTTTTTGATCTTCTGCTTATTGTTCTTAAGTCTCTTGTTCTGTATCTTGTAGTTTGTCTTAACCTTCTTAGTCCTGTTTGGTAATCTTTTATTTCTTCTTTGTGATGGTGTTTAGGCTGGTTGGCTTGATGCTCGTCGTCCTTGTGGTGGTCATCTTCTTCGGGGTGGTCATCAGGGTCGTCGTCTTCATTGTTGGAGATCCAGAGTGATTTCCCAAAAAAACATTGAAAAAATCTTCAATTTGTAAATGTAGCACAAGGTACAAGAGCCAATGCAAGTAACGAGGACCAGCTGACTGTGCTGGAACCCGGAGGGGCAGCAGAAGGAAAAGAGCCAATGGCACAACCGAGGACCAGCTGACGTTACTGGGACACGGTTACTAAGCAGGAGGTACCTGTGCTCCAAAGCACTACCAAGGACCAGCAGACGTTGCTGGAACTCGGATACCGAGATGGAGGAACCTAGGCCAAAGGCACTGCGGAGAACCAGTTGACGGTACTGGAACCCGGACGGGTAGCAGAAGGTACAAGAGCCAATGCAAGTAACGAGGACCAGCTGACTGTGCTGGAACCCGGAAGGGCAGCAGAAGGAAAAGAGCCAATGGCACAACCGAGGACCAGCTGGCGTTACTGGGACACGGTTACTAAGCAGGAGGTACCTGTGCTCCAAAGCACTACCAAGGACCAGCAGACGTTGCTGGAACTCGGATACCGAGATGGAGGCACCTAGGCCAAAGGCACTGCGGAGAGCCAGTTGACGGTACTGGAACCCGGACGGGTAGCAGAAGGTACAAGAGCCAATGCAAGTAACGAGGACCAGCTGACTGTGCTGGAACCCGGAGGGGCAGCAGAAGGAAAAGAGCCAATGGCACAACCGAGGACCAGCTGACGTTACTGGGACACGGTTACTAAGCAGGAGGTACCTGTGCTCCAAAGCACTACCAAGGACCAGCAGACGTTGCTGGAACTCGGATACCGAGATGGAGGCACCTAGGCCAAAGGCACTGCGGAGAACCAGTTGACGGTACTGGAACCCGGACAGGTAGCAGAAGGTACAAGAGCCAATGCAAGTAACGAGGACCAGCTCACTGTGCTGGAACCCGGAGGGGCAGCAGAAGGAAAAGAGCCAATGGCACAACCGAGGACCAGCTGACGTTACTGGGACACGGTTACTAAGCAGGAGGTACCTGTGCTCCAAAGCACTACCAAGGACCAGCAGACGTTGCTGGAAAGCGGATACCGAGATGGAGGCACCTAGGCCAAAGGCACTGCGGAGAACCAGTTGACGGTACTGGAACCCGGACGGGTAGCAGAAGGTACAAGAGCCAATGCAAGTAACGAGGACCAGCTGACTGTGCTGGAACCCGGAGGGGCAGCAGAAGGAAAAGAGCCAATGGCACAACCGAGGACCAGCTGACGTTACTGGGACACGGTTACTAAGCAGGAGGTACCTGTGCTCCAAAGCACTACCAAGGACCAGCAGACGTTGCTGGAACTCGGATACCGAGATGGAGGCACCTAGGCCAAAGGCACTGCGGAGAACCAGCTGACGGTACTGGAACCCGGACGGGTAGCAGAAGGTACCCATGGAAATTTAAGTTGACAGGCCGCGAGCCGGCCGCAGTTACCGAATCCCACAGTACTACAGTGGGTGATTGTCCTATTGTCACAACAGAAACAGCCTTTATTTGCATATCCCGCAGCACACATAGGAAGCACCTAAACTCCAGGCACCATAGAGTCGGCTAACCCGAACGCAACACGACAGGACAACTTATTGGAGGCTAAGTGACGTTTACACTGACAGGAAACAGATGGCGTGCTGTAACCAGTCTGGGCAGGAGTGAGTACCCGTGCCAATGACACTTCCGAGCAACAACTGTCGGTGTTGGAGCCCAGGGATGAGAAGAGAACCGGTTGGAGGCAGCAGGACTTTTTGCCGTTCACACAGCAGGGGAACAGCTGACATTACTGAACCCCTGTAACACAGGAGCAAGTGTTGACTGTGCTAACAGCACTTCCAGGCAACAACTGGCGGTGTTGGAGCCCAGGGATGAGAAGACAACAGGGTGGAGGCAGCAGGACTTTTTGCCGTTCACACAGCAGGGGAACAGCTGACATTACTGAACCCCAGTAACACAGGAGCAAGTGTTGACTGTGCTAAAAGCACTTCCAGGCAACAACTGGCGGTGTTGAAGCCCACGGATGAGAAGAGAACAGGGTGGAGGCAGCAGGACTTTTTGCCGTTCACACAGCAGGGGAACAGCTGACATTACTGAACCCCATTAACACAGGAGCAAGTGTTGACTGTGCTAACAGCACTTCCAGGCAACAACTGGCGGTGTTGGATCCCAGGGATGAGAAGAGAACAGGGTGGAGGCAGCAGGACTTTTTGCCGTTCACACAGCAGGGGAACAGCTGACATTACTGAACCCCAGTAACACAGGAGCAAGTGTTGACTGTGCTAACAGCACTTCCGAGCAACAACTGGCGGTGTTGGAGCCCAGGGATGAGAAGAGAACAGGGTGGAGGCAGCAGGACTTTTTGCCGTTCACACAGCAGGGGAACAGCTGACATTACTGAACCCCAGTAACACAGGAGCAAGTGTTGACTGTGCTAACAGCACTTCCAGCAACAACTGGCGGTGTTGAAGCCCAGGGATGAGAAGAGAACAGGGTGGAGGCAGCAGGACTTTTTGCCGTTCACACAGCAGGGGAACAGCTGACATTACTGAACCCCAGTAACACAGGAGCAAGTGTTGACTGTGCTAACAGCACTTCCAGGCAACAACTGGCGGTGTTGAAGCCCAGGGATGAGAAGAAACAGGTGGAGGCAGCAGGACTTTTTGCCGTTCACACAGCAGGGGAACAGCTGACATTACTGAACCCCAGTAACACAGGAGCAAGTGTTGACTGTGCTAACAGCACTTCCAGGCAACAACTGGCGGTGTTGAAGCCCAGGGATGAGAAGAAACAGGGTGGAGGCAGCAGGACTTTTTGCCATTCACACAGCAGGGGAACAGCTGACATTACTGAACCCCATTAACACAGGAGCAAGTGTTGACTGTGCTAACAGCACTTCCAGCAACAACTGGCGGTGTTGAAGCCCAGGGATGAGAAGAGACACGGGTGGAGGCAGCAGGACTTTTTGCCGTTCACACAGCAGGGGAACAGCTGACATTACTGAACCCCAGTAACACAGGAGCAAGTGTTGACTGTGCTAACAGCACTTCCAGGCAACAACTGGCGGTGTTGAAGCCCAGGGATGAGAAGACAACAGGGTGGAGGCAGCAGGACTTTTTGCCAGTTCACACAGCAGGGGAACAGCTGACATTACTGAACCCCAGTAACACAGGAGCAAGTGTTGACTGTGCTAACAGCACTTCCAGGCAACAACTGGCGGTGTTGAAGCCCAGGGATGAGAAGAGAACAGGGTGGAGGCAGCAGGACTTTTTGCCGTTCACACAGCAGGGGAACAGCTGACATTACTGAAACCCCAGTAAACACAGGAGCAAGTGTTGACTGTGCTAACAGCACTTCCAGCAACAACTGGCGGTGTTGAGCCCAGGGATGAGAAGAGAACAGGGTGGAGGCAGCAGGACTTTTTGCCGTTCACACAGCAGGGGAACAGCTGACATTACTGAACCCCAGTAACACAGGAGCAAGTGTTGACTGTGCTAACAGCACTTCCAGGCAACAACTGGCGGTGTTGAAGCCCAGGGATGAGAAGAGAACAGGGTGGAGGCAGCAGGACTTTTTGCCGTTCACACAGCAGGGGAACAGCTGACATTACTGAACCCCAGTAACACAGGAGCAAGTGTTGACTGTGCTAACAGCACTTCCAGGCAACAACTGGCGGTGTTGAAGCCCGGGGATGAGAAGAGAACAGGGTGGAGGCAGCAGGACTTTTTGCCGTTCACACAGCAGGGGAACAGCTGACATTACTAAACCCCCATAACACAGGAGCAAGTGTTGACTGTGCTAACAGCACTTCCAGGCAACAACTGGCGGTGTTGGAGCCCAGGGATGAGAAGAGAACAGGGTGGAGGCAGCAGGACTTTTTGCGTTCACACAGCAGGGGAACAGCTGACATTACTGAACCCCAGTAACACAGGAGCAAGTGTTGACTGTGCTAACAGCACTTCCGGGCAACAACTGGCGGTGTTGAAGCCCAGGGATGAGAAGAGAACAGGGTGGAGGCAGCAGGACTTTTTGCCGTTCACACAGCAGGGGAACAGCTGACATTACTGAACCCCATTAACACAGGAGCAAGTGTTGACTGTGCTAACAGCACTTCCAGGCAACAACTGGCGGTGTTGAAGCCCAGGGATGAGAAGAAACAGGTGGAGGCAGCAGACTTTTGCCGTTCACACAGCAGGGGAACAGCTGACATACTGAACCCCAGTAACACAGGAGCAAGTGTTGACTGTGCTAACAGCACTCCAGGCAACAACTGGCGGTGTTGAAGCCCAGGATGAGAAGACACAGGGTGGAGGCAGCAGGACTTTTTGCCGTTCACAAAGCAGGGAACAGCTGACATTACTGAACCCCAGTAACACAGGAGCAAGTGTTGACTGTGCTAACAGCACTTCCAGGCAACAACTGGCGGTGTTGAAGCCCAGGGATGAGAAGAAACAGGGTGGAGGCAGCAGGACTTTTTGCCGTTCACACAGCAGGGGAACAGCTGACATTACGAACCCCAGTAACACAGGAGCAAGTGTTGACTGTGCTAACAGCACTTCCAGGCAACAACTGGCGGTGTTGAAGCCCAGGGATGAGAAGACAACAGGTGGAGGCAGCAGGACTTTTTGCCGTTCACACAGCAGGGGAACAGCTGACATTATGAACCCCAGTAACACAGGAGCAAGTGTTGACTGTGCTAACAGCACTTCCAGCAACAACTGGCGGTGTTGAAGCCCAGGGATGAGAAGAGAACAGGGTGGAGGCAGCAGGACTTTTTGCCTTCACACAGCAGGGGAACAGCTGACATTACTGAACCCCAGTAACACAGGAGCAAGTGTTGACTGTGCTAACAGCACTTCCAGGCAACAACTGGCGGTGTTGAGCCCAGGGATGAGAGACAAAAGGGTGGAGGAGCAGGCTTTTTGCCGTTACACAGCAGGGGAACAGCTGACATTACTGAACCCCAGTAACACAGGAGCAAGTGTTGACTGTGCTAACAGCACTTCCAGGCAACAAACTGGCGGTGTTGAAGCCAGGGATGAGAAGAGACAGGGTGGAGGCAGCAGGACTTTTTGCCGTTCACACAGCAGGGGAACAGCTGACATTACTGACCCATTAACACAGGAGCAAGTGTTGACTGTGCTAACAGCACTTCCAGGAACACACTGGCGGTGTTGAAGCCCAGGGATGAGAAGACAACAGGGTGGAGGCAGCAGGACTTTTGCGTTCACACAGCAGGGGAACAGCTGACATTACTGAACCCCGTAACACAGGAGCAAGTGTTGACTGTGCTAACAGCACTTCCAGGCAACAACTGGCGGTGTTGAAGCCCAGGGATGAGAAGAGAACAGGGTGGAGGCAGCAGGACTTTTTGCCGTTCACACAGCAGGGGAACAGCTGACATTACTGACCCCAGTAACACAGGAGCAAGTGTTGACTGTGCTAACAGCACTTCCAGGCAACAACTGGCGGTGTTGAAGCCCAGGGATTGAGAAGAGAACAGGGTGGAGGCAGCAGGACTTTTTGCCATTCACACAGTAGGGGAACAGCTGACATTACTGAACCCCAGTAACACAGGAGCAAGTGTTGACTGTGCTAACAGCACTTCCGGCAACAACTGTCGGTGTTGGAGCCCAGGGATGAGAAGGAACAGGGTGGAGGCAGCAGGACGGTGAGAAGAGAACAGTGAGCAGCGGACTTTGCCTTCACACAGCGGGGACAGGACATTATGAACCCCAGTAAACAGGGCAAGTGTTGACGTGCTACAGCATTCCAGGCAACATGCGTGTTGAGCGGGATGAGAAAACAGGGTGGAGGCAGAGGACTTTTTGCCTTCACACGAGGGGAACAGCTGACATTACTGACCATAAACGGAGAGTGTGATGTGCTAACAGCACTTCGAGCAACAATGCGGTGTTGAGCCAGGTGAGAAAGACGGTGGGAAGCTTTTGCGTTCACAGCAGGGGAACATACATTATGAACCAGACACGGAGAAGTGTTGACGTGCAACAGCACTTCCGGCAATGGCGGTGTGAGCCCAGGATGGAAGAAAGGGTGGAGCAGCAGGACTTTTTGCGTTCACACGAGGGGAAACTGAATTATGACCAGTAAGAGAAGTGTTGACTGGCTACAGCCTTCAGAACAATGCGGTGTTGAGCAGAGAGAAGAAAAGGGTGGGGCAGCAGCTTTGCGTTCAAAGGGAACAGTGACATTACTGAACCCCATAACCAGGAAAGTGTTGACTGTGTTTAACA
The DNA here is from genome assembly GCA_033576555.1 of Oophaga sylvatica. Lineage (NCBI taxonomy): Eukaryota > Metazoa > Chordata > Amphibia > Anura > Dendrobatidae > Oophaga > Oophaga sylvatica. The sequence goes on along the minus strand of JARQOD010000003.1, from coordinate 69,495,824 downwards.
GCACCCCCCGGCAAACGGCGGTGTTAACCGGGGGATGAAAGAAACGGGGGGAGGAGCGGACTTTTTCCGTTCCACAGCGGGGAAAAAATAAATTCGAACCCCAACCAGGAGCAAGGTTGATGTGTAAAACCCTTTCCCGGGGCAACAACTGGGGTTTTTTGAAGCCCAGGGAGAGAAAGAACAGGGTGGGAGCAGCAGGCTTTTGCCGTTCACAAAAGCGGGGAACGCGACATTACTGAACCCCGTAAACGGAGCAATTTTGCTTGAAAACAGCACTTCCGGCAAAACTGGCGGTTTTAAACCCCCGGGTGAGAAGGAACGGGGGAGGCAGCAGGACTTTTCCCATTCACAAGTAGGGGAACAGCTGACTTACAAAACCCAGTAAACGGGGGCAAGTTTGACTGTGCTAAAGCCCCCGGGGAACAACGTCGGTGTTGGAGCCCGGGAAAAGAAAGGGGAAAACAGGGGGGAGGCAGCAGGATTTTTTTGCCGTTACAAGCAGGGAACAGCTGAAATTACTGAACCCCAGTAAACAGGACAATGTTACTGTGTAACAGCATTCCCCGAGAAAAACGGCGGTTTTGGGGCCCCCGGGATAGAAAAACGGGGGGGGGCGAAGATTTTTGCCGTTCACACAGCAGGGGAACACTGATTTTACTGAACCCCATAACACGGAGCAAGTGTTGATGTGAAAACGCATTCGAGAAAACTGGGGGTGGGCCCAGGGTTAAAAAACGGGTGGAGGCGCAGGATTTTTTTGCCTTCACACAGCGGGGAACAGTGACATTACTGAACCCAGTAACACAGGAGAAGTGTTGACTGGCAAACACACTTCCGGAAAAAAATGGCGGGGTAAAAACCCAGGGAAAAGGGGATTTTAAAAATACTAGAAAAATTTTTCCTTTTGTGCAATTTTAAAAAAGTCTAACCCAAACAAGGAAAAAAAACCTTTTTATACCTAAGAGTTTTTTTACTTAAAAAAAAAAATTGTAAAAATAATTTACAAAAATAAACCCTACATTAACATTTGAAAAAACAATGCAAACCCCTTTTTTAAAAAAGGTTAAAATAATCGCATAGGTTTTTAAAAAAAAGCAAAAGACATATCAAATCCTTAAATTTGGTAAGAACGGACCCTTTCTATTTTTTGGGGGGGGGAAAAATGGGCGACTTAAAAAAAATCGCTTTTTAAATTATCTTTGACATTATTAAAAATTTACTTTTTGGGGAATAAAATCACTAAAAGTTTTTAAAAATATCAAAATTTTTCCCTTTTTTGTAATATGAAAAAATGTGCCTTTTATTTAACAAACAAAAATTTTTAAAAAAATGCTAGTGCATGTCAAAAAGCTTTTTTATGCGATGGGGACTTGAAAAAAGACAAAAGGGTATTTTAAAGGGATTTAAGTGAGACTGAAAACGATGTTGAAAGGCGGTAATTTGTCCCAAAAAATGTGCTTATACACATCCTTTTTTTTTATTGCTTTAAAGGTTACGTGCATGTTGGTTGGCCTTGTTTGGAGACAACGGCTTCCGCGTGACGCTTGGGTATTGGAGCTCTGTGCTTTTATGCCAACTAACATTCCCGGGCGCATCGCTCTCGCAAGCTACCGACAAAAACAAAAAAGGGGTTGTCATGAGCTTTATCATAAACATGCCCTATGATAAACATACACCTATCCCTATTACAAAAAAACTAAAAAAACGAGTGTGAGGTGTGACACGCTTTTTTTAAAAGGTACAGTTTATATCGAATTGACAGTGTCGCATTCAGTTGAAAAATAGATTCTTCCCCAAATTTTTCAGTTGTCTTCTTTCAGCACCCTTACGGGGGATTTTTTGCTATTGTGACTTCACTATTACTTTAACAGGAATGCAGATTTTTTTTTTGCGATTAACTTTTTACAAAGGCCTTTAATAGGGGGTTTAACTTTCTAAAAAATAGATTTTTTAAATGACACAAAATAGAATTTGAAGAGGACTTTCCTACGCTTGTTTGCACAATATTACAGGTGTACATCCGCCCCTTTAAACAACTTGGTTATTTTTTTAATTGTTGCTTTTTTTTAAAACCCCGAACATGAATTAACCCCCGCACTGCAGCTGTTGTCAAGTTCAACCCCATTTGCACCCCAACATTCAGCATTTGATCATGTGTGAGTTGGTTTGTCAAGTATGGAGTGACAAGGTTGACCATCGTTCCTAAGCAAAGTAGGTTTTTGTGTTAGCATTTTTTTCGACATTGCATACAAAAAAAAATTTCACAATTATTTTGTTCAGTTTTTGACAAAGACTAATTTTTTAGGTTTTAAACTGACGTTTAAATGTTTTTTAGCTTAAAATCGGGTTGCCTCAATTTTGTAACTAGACACTTTGGGGTTTTTTTTGCTTTTTTTTACATGTTATAGCTAGCAGAATTTTTGCCCGGCACAAGCAGGGGAAACGCAGGGGGTTCGAACCCATAAACAATCACGATTGTTTTCATCTGTGCATCTAAAAATTCTGACAGATGGCGGTGTTGAAGCCAGGGTCAAGGAGGGTTAGGGCAGGGCCTGTATGAGTGTTTTGAATTAAAATTGTAGTTAGCAGCAGTAAATTTTGCCAGACACACCAGGGGAAAGCAGGCGTTACTAAACCCCAAAAACATCAGCGATTGTTTTTCATCTGTGCTTAACATTCTGGCAGCAACGGGGCGGTGTTGAAGCCCAGGGTCAAGGGGGTGTAGGCGAGGCCTTGTATGAGATTTTTGAAGTTGAATTTTGTAGTTAGCAGCAGTAATTTTTTGCCGACACACAGCAGGGGAACGCAGGGTTACTAAACCCCCAAAAACATCAGCGATTGTTTTCATCTTGCATTAAAATTCGAGCAGCAATGGCGGTTGAAGCCCAGGGTCAAGGGGTGTAGGATAAAATATTGAGTTATTGCCTTGTTACGTGGCCATTGCAAATGTATGTACTTAAACAAGAATAAATGAAGTTTTACTAGGACAATAAAATGATGAATTTCAATTCCAAGAATAGAAAAATATTTAGACTTGAGAGTCCTCAGTGGTTGATACCGTTTAATGGCTAACTGAGAAGATGGTAACAAATTCCAAGCTTTCGAGACTACTCAGGTATCTTCATCAGGCTAAGACTAAAACAAAAAATGAAGAATCACATATTTTAACACAACAGGACACAGGAATAGGTAAGACAAGTGAGAGAGGGACAAGTGAGGGGAGACCGGCCAAAAAAATGAGAACAAGGATGAATTATCAGCGCCACACAATAAGAGAAAAAAATAATGGATTTACCTGTGGCAAAACACTTTTTGTATGCCCGGTCATAGCATGATGGATATGGAATTACTGGTATTAAAATATAACTTCAAATATGAGAAAGATACAAAGGTTTCAGAATATAAGCTCATTATGACCTTTGACACTCTTAGTGATGGAATGAATAGATCACACGGATTTATGTCATTCTATATCAATTAAGGAATCTGCGTCTCTGCCCTTCCAGGGGCATGAAAACACAAAACCAGACCCCAATCAGAGGGCAAATAAAACTTTCTATCCTTATCTAGGAACTGTTCCAATATTTATGTTCATCCCTCTGTCATAATGACAGTTCTGCTACACGTGACTTACTTGTCTTACCTATTGCACTATTCCTGTGTCCTGTTGTGTATAAAATATGTGATGCTTCATTTTTTGTTTTAGTCTTTGCCTGATGAAGAGACGTGAGTAGCCTCGAAAGCTTGCAATTTGTTACCATCTTTTCAGTTATCCATTAAAAGGTATCAACCACTGCGGACTCTCAAGTCTAAATATTTTTCTATCTACTGGCTAAACAGGTACGAAGATACACATGTTTTCCTAACTTCAAGAATAAAAATAAAGACCCTGCAAATATAAACACATATATGCACATGCCAACAAGAAATGGAACAACACACCCCACAAAAATTGGTTACAAAATATAGTGTTGTAAATTTAAGAATAAAAGTCCATTTTTGTATTTATGAATAATGCTTAAGGAACGCTATGTTTAAACCATAACATAGTGAAGACAATGGATTTTGTAATAGTCACTCATCATCATCATTGCAATTTATATGTGACAGTCACAGACATTTCAATTATTTAAGTTAATAAAATCGTTACTTTGTACAGCATGTATGACATGTCCAGCATGGACTCATCAATGTGATGACGCAATAATGTACGATAAAAAATAACCATTTAAAAAAACATTATGCATTGTCACAATGTAAGTGTGTGCCTGCAAGTGTAGGTGAAACAAAGGCTACGGATAGCAAAGGTATATTCTATGTCTGTATCAGACAGTGGACAGCCTCTGATGGGTAATGGCGATGTTATACTGTACGTCAATAAAGTCTGCGGCTGCAATCATGCATTTTTTGCTTGTACAGTGTTGAAGAGGGTAAAAGCATGTCTGGTTGCGCAAGGCTTTATCCGTCAACACTACCTTCCTACTGTCACGCGTAGGGTAGGGTAGCGTGTGTCAATTAGATGACTCTATAAAATGTGACGCCAAAAATACGACAGCAGTAATCATTTACTGTCTAATACTCCACCTATGACCAACAAAAAAGCACGTTCCCTCTTTAACAATCTACAAGACTAACAAGCATAATGGTTGACGCTGACTTTATTTGAGGTACAGTATTACATCGACATTGTCCATGAGTAACTATGCACTGTGATACCTATATACCATTATTAATTTATATCTGTTGTGCTTGTTTCAACAGCACTTGCAGGTTAACTACCTATTGTCAGTATGCATGATGCACTTTCTAGATGTAATAATTTATTATTGCACATTATTACCAGGTTTAGATGCTGGCCATTTCATATATGGTGTGTGAAGTTACAGTTGGCATCAGTATATGTATTTTATAATGTCTGTCATAAATAAAACTCGTGATGATGATGATGAGGATTTTATGATTCGTACATCCATTGACTGCATTATCTTACAGGTACAGATAAAGTTCCTTAAAAAGCATTAATTGATAAGTATGAAATGTACTTTTATGCATTAATTTTCAAAAAGTGAGCACTATGTTTTAGTTTTTGTTACCATTTCTAATAGACATGTGCAGATATGCGCTGTGATGACAAATTATTATTTGTCCATATTTGTTATAAAAATTTATCATTCTAGGCCTGGAAAACTTCACAATTTCCTGTTTTAAGCATAACAATCAGGGTGACGGCTCTTCCCTATTTGGAGCATGTTCCACATGGGTTTTTCTGTGCATGTGTAGGGAACAGGAGACTTCTTGCCGGACACACAGCAGGGGAACAGCTGGCGTTACTGAACCCCACTAACACTATAGCTTGTGTATTGGTCTGTGGACACGACACTTCTGAGCAGCAACTGGCAGTGTTGTAGCCCAGGGAGTAGAGTTCAGGTGGTAGAAAGATGAACATAACAGGAGACATGGATAACGTTGCGAACCAGTTATTTAATCTGAAAACGGACAGACAAATCCTGGCGAGATCCATGCCTTGTTCATTTTCAGAAAAGTAAGCCGGTCTACATTATCGGAGGATAGTCGCATGCGACGGTCTGATAGTACACCACCTGCAGCACTAAAGACGCGCTCCGATAATACACTGGCAGCAGGGCAAGCCAGCACCTCCAATGCATACTGGCTAAGCTCTGGCCATGTATCCAGCTTAGAGACCCAAAACTTGAATGGGGAAGAGCCATCTGGGAGTACACTGAGAGGGAAAGACATGTAGTCTGTCACCATCTTACGGAAACGTTGCCTCCTGCTGACTGGAGCCGTCTCGGATGGTGTAGACATTTGTGGCGCTGCCACAAAACTTCGCCACATTTGGAACATACTGGTCTTGCCCTGTGCAGAGGCGCTGCTTGTGCTCCCTCTTGTTGCAGAGCTGTCTCCACTGCCTCGACGCACAGAGCTGCTTTGTAAAGCAGTACCAGCAGCAGTGCTCTGGGCTGGAATGGAGAACATTATGGATTGCACCAGTGTGTCTTGGTACTCCCGCATTTTACGCTCCCGGTTCAACGGTGTGATGAGGCTTTGTAAGTTGTCCCGGTAGCAAGGGTCTAGGAGGGTGTACACCCAATAATCAGACATGGTGAGAATGTGGGCGATGCGGCGGTCGTTTCTCAGGCACTGCAGCATGAAATCAACCATGTGCTGCAGACTCCCAACTGGCCAAGAAACGCTGTCCCCTGCAAGAGGCGTCATCTCTGCCTGCTCTGCATCACCCCACCCTCGCTCTACATACTGACTAGAGCGTTGTGTACCTCCCTCTGGAGCGATGTCTTCCTCCTCCATTGACTCCTCCTCATCCTCCTCACAAAGTGAGCCCTGCCCAGCCCTTTGTGAGGAACCACGTTGCGCTGACTGTCCAGAAGGTGATGGAATTTGTGACTCCTCATCCTCCACCTCTTCCAAAACCTCATCCCTTAGTGCTTGCAGTGTTTTTTGAAGCAGGCAGATAAGGGGGACAGTCAGGCTGACTAGTGCATCATCTGCACTCGCCATCTGCGTTGACTCATCAAACGCATGCAAAACGTGGCAGATGTCCTTCATAGAGGCCCACTCAGTAGTGGTGAAGTGTGAACGGCGCAAATTGCGAGTTGATTGCGCCTGATGCAGCTGATACTCCATTACTGCTGGCTGCTGCTCACACAACCGCTCCAACATATGTAACGTGGAATTCCACCTGGTGGGTACGTCACATATGATGCGATGTTCAGGAAGGCGAAATCTGTGTTGCAGAGCTGCAATGCGCGATCTGGCCATGCTGGAACGTCGCAAGTGAGCGCACTCTAGGCGGACCTTGTGCAGCAGTGCATCAAGATCCGGATAGTCCCTCAAAAAACTCTGCACGACCAAGTTGAGCACATGTGCCAGACATGGTATGTGAGTGAGGTTGCCAAGGCCCAGAGCTGCCACCAGATTTCGGCCATTGTCACACACTACCAAGCCTGGCTGGAGATTCGCTGGCAAAAACCACACGTCGCTCTCCTGCTTGATGGCATTCCAGAGCTCCTGCGCTGTGTGGCTTCGATTCCCCATGGGAATTAATTTCAGGACGGCCTGTTGACGTTTGGCCACGGCTGTGCTCATATCGGTCGCAACAGGTAAGCGTTCACGGGTCCATGTGGAGGTAGACCGTGACGGCTCCTGCAGCGATGATTCTGAGGAACTGGAGTAGGAGGAGGAGTCAATGTGGACAGATTGGATTCCTGCAATCCTTGGAGTTGGCAGAACACGTACAGCGCCACTCGCAAGATCTGTACCCGGCTCCACAATATTGACCCAATGGGCAGTGAGGGAAAGGTATCGTCCCTGGCCATGGGTACTGGTCCACGCATCAGTGGTCAGGTGGACCTTGCTACTGACGGCGTTTAGTAGCGCATGTTTAATTTTTCCCTCAACATGCTTTTGCAGACCAGGGACGGCTTGCCTGCTGAAATAAAATCGGCTGGGCACATTGTATTGTGGGACTGCCAATGCCATTAAGTTACAGAAACTGTCAGTCTCCACCAGCCTGAATGACAGCAGTTCAAGGGACAGGAGTTTTGCAATGCCAGCATTCAGAGCCTGTGCTCGTGGATGGTTTGCCGAGTATGGCCGTCTTTTATCCCATGCCTGTGCTACCGATGGCTGTTTTGTGGCCTGGGAGTGTGAGGATGACAGGGAACTTGCAGCTGTGGGTGGAATAACACTGGGTCTCTGGACAACAGTGACAGAGGTTCTTCCATGGCGATCCTGTGAGGAAGCCGAACCAGCTGTGTGTGAGCTGGAGGAAGAGGCTCCAACACAAGCTGAAGATGTAGGTGCTGCTGTAGGTTGGCCTACATCTCCAGTGTGTCTTTGTAACTCAACCACGTGCTTTGACCGCACATGTTTCCACATATTTGTGGTATTAAGGTTACTGACACTTTTACCTCTTTTTACTTTTTGATTACACAGCTTGCATTTGACATAGCAAATATCATCTGCAAGTGTGTCAAAAAAGGACCACGCAGTGCAAGTCCTGGGAGCGCCCGTTTTGGCTGTTGGAAGAGAACTGCTACGAACGGGTGCCAAACTGGAGGCTACAGGCAACCGAGTCTGCAGCCTACCTCTCCCTACTGTTTGGACCGTTGGGGCAATCTCTTCCTCAGAGCTGCTACCACCACCTTCCTGTTCCTCACGCCATGTTGGGTCTTGGACCTCATCATCTCCACTACCCTCTTCCAACACCTGCTGCTGTTGGGTGGTTTGGCCAGCACCATGCTCAACAGAAACTGGCACCTGAGTCTCATCATCATCAGATGCGTTCTGCGGTGTGCTGACCATCGGCACTGGCTCACCCGCCTCTTCACATTCAGAGAGACACAGCTGTTGCGCATCACTGCATACTGCCTCTTCTTCACATTCCAGAATGCTGCTTGGCTGGGCCCCTGTTTGCAAGCCAACAGATTCTGAGAACAGAAGCAGAGACTCAGCTGGCTCCTTTACAGAGCTCTCTGAATGCCTGGGCAATTTGGCAGGCGGTGAAGAGACAGATGGTTGTTCAACAGTGCTGTGGTCCTGAGAGGAGGTGGAAGCAATTAAAGTCGATGCATTGGCTGCCATCCAACCAGCAACGGCTTCAATTTGTTCTTCCCGCAGCAGGGGGGTACGCCGAGCTCCTACAAAAGTGCGCATAAAGGAACGCTCACGGGGAAAACTGGTGGATGCTGTGTCACTGGGTGCGGCAGCAGCCACAGAATCCCCACGTCCTCTCCCTGCTGAAACTCCACGGCCACGACCACGTGCCTTACTCCCTGCCTTCTTCATCTTGGTAGATTGATAAAGAAAGTCAGAAAAGTTATATGGCCTAAGTATGGTTATTCCTCAGAGACTGGAGCGTAATCTGCACTCAAAAAATGAAAAGCTCACAGACTACAGTGAACACTGCACACAACTGTTCACTATCTGTGAAAGGCTCCTTTCTGTACTTCTATAGTGTTTGCAACCAATGTATTGTATACGGATGGAAGCGCGTCACACTAATAGATCACTGTTAATTTCTATTGAATGGAGCTGCACCAATTCCACAAAATAAAATAAAAAAAAGAGTCAGTGAGTGACACGTGCAGATGCCTACAAACAGCGGTGGATGCAGAGCAAACTGCAGCGTCACCTGCACTCTCACACACACACCTTGCACAGAGCTGTTAAAACAACACTGCAAGGCAAAAGGAAGCTTTACATAGCGGTTGGTAAAATAGCCTGCCTAAAGCACAGTACACAAAATCGCAATCTCTAACTGTCCCTCAGAGTCAGCAGAGCAGCGTTCTGTCCCTAACTGAGTTCACAGCACAGTGACGCTAAAATGGCGGCGGCGCCTTTTATAGTGCATTCTGACATCATTTCAGCAGCCAATCACAGCCATGCCATTAGTTAAGATGACCGCAGCAGTACAGGATGTGCCCACACTTCGTAGGATTCCTCATTGGCTGACTAAAATCACAGTGCCTCTCAAAGAATTATGGGAACTTCCGATTCCGGTATACGATATAGGAAAAATATCGGAACTAAGTATCGGAATTCCGATACAGCGAATATCGGCCGATACCCGATACTTGCGGTATCGGAATGCTCAACACTACTAAGCAGTGTATGGGGGTGAGTCCGTTCCTCCTCGTGGTGCCCCTGGAAAATGCCTGCTGCTGCAGGCTAAACTGAACACGGACAAATACTGTTGTAATTTAAATCTTTTGTGACAGCAAGAACGGAAGGATGAAAAATTCATACTTTGACAGATTACAAGTACAGGAATCTCTGTCACAAATAAGAATATGATGAAGAAGATGAAGTACAATATGAATAAGAATAATAGTTTAATAAGAAGAATATGAGTAATGTTAACAAAAAGATGAATAGCAAGAAGTTTAAGAAGAAGGTAAAGAAGGTGAAGATGAAGAATAATTTGATGAATAAGATGATGATGCTGAAGATTATGAAGGAGAAAGTGTGTCAAAAGTTAAAAAGGTGAAGAGCATGGAAGTTGTGAAATTTACATATTTGCCAAAATAGAAAAAACGTTAACAACATTGTCAATTTCTTCGTCAATCCGAACATCTTTAAAAAAAAAAATATTTATGCTATTCCATTTGATTGGGTTAAACATCTATGCCTTTAATGTCTCCTCAACCTTCCCCAATACATTCTACATTACTCTTTGTTGTTTTCCTTCATGTACAATTAACCAACAAGGCAAGAATGGGTTTTTTTTAATTCCAATATTTTGTTCCCATAGACTTACATTGGATTTCCGGTATCGGTATCGGGTATCGCCAATATTTTTTGGGTATCGGCGATACCATTCCGATTCCGATACTTTTGGATATCGGAAAGTATCGCTCAACTCTACTCATAACTCTCTGGAAGACCACTTAATAGAAGTGCAGCAACATGAAAATCTTT
>JARQOD010000003.1:69421708-69485266 GCA_033576555.1 Oophaga sylvatica | reverse complement strand
AATTTCTTCTCCAATTCCCTGAGATGCTCCACAATCTCTAGGGTGTTTCATATATAGTCCTGCATATTCTGTCCATCACTTAGCTTAGACTGATACAACTTTCTCATGAGATAAAGCTTATTGCTGATATTTGATCTTTCATGCACTTTCTGTAAGTCATCCCACATCTCCTTTGCAGCTGCACACTTGCATGTAAGCACAATCTGATTATCATCTACACTGAGGGAGATTGTGCTTTGTGCTTTCTGATCCTTCTCTAGCCAATCATCTGGTAATGGATGAGGCACTTGTTCCTGAGTATATTTCCACGTATCTTCTCTTATGAGCAATATCTTCACCTTGAATTTCCAGGACTGGTAGTTCTGGTTAGTGAGGCTTGGCACTAAGAGTTTGACAGGATTGCTGTTAGTGGACATCTTCTCTGTTGCTCTGTGGTGCTTTTGCTTTGGGCTTCTGTTGCTGTGTCACTCTGGGGTTCTGTGTCACTCTGGACCCATAACCTGTTGGCAGCGGATTATTCAGGATACTCTCCAGACGTGTGACAACAGAGCTTCTTTATTCAGAAACAAACAGGAACAATATATGATAAGCTTAATAGATCAGGAATAAACCATTTGTGTGTTTCTATCTGTGCATCATCTACAGCAGGCTGCTTCTCTCATACACATGTAAGGGGTGCACGGAGGTCCGTTTATGCCCCGCACTCCTTGCACATGTTCCTGGCAAAGCGGGTACATCCCATATGTCATGTAATGTTGTTATAATGTGTATTGCATTGTACCTATGTTTATGTGTTGTAAATAGTAGGGGGAGCACAGTAGGTTAGAATAGGGAATTAGTTAGACCAATAGGATTAGGCTAGTTAGGAGGGGGTAAGGAAGAGTAGTTGGGGAGCTTCCTAGAGTTACTTAGTGTAATCGGGGAGCAAGGACAGGAAAGTCGTGTCTGGGGAACGTCTAAGCCAAGGAGCCCAGCAGTCCAGGGCCTAAGAGCTGACAGTCACATGGTGGAGGAGAAATATCAGGGCAGCATAAAAATGGTAGCAGCTAAGTTCTTGTAAACATCCCTTAACATCTGAAGCCTATGACCTGGAAAGGATTGGAAAAGCGATCCTTCGAATTCACCTTCGGAGAGGGAAGCGGGCGGGGAACTCCTGAAGCAGGTTAATCTGACCAGTCAAGAAGTTGCGGTGGAGGCGGTACGAAAATGTGATATTTCTGGAGGAGTGAGGGACAGTATAGGGAATAGAATGGTGATATTCTGTGAATAATTTTGTGCTGATTCTGTGACTAAACTGGATGAGCTGAGTAAAGTTGTTTTGCTGAAATCGAACTTGGACTCTGACTGTCATTGTGGGATTGTGGAAGAAAAAGAGCCCCGGCAGTGTGGAGTGGACCCTGACTTGCAAGTGAGTGGACTATAATGTATATGTGGCGGGGAGCCAGGGTGTGAAAGAATTGCCTCTGTTAGCCACAACTACAACCCTGGCCCCCGTTACACACAGACATGTTATGAATGTGCTAGAGATGGTTTCTGAACAGAGGCTCCCTCTGGTGGTTACAGACAGTACTGAACCTTTCAGCGAGGAGTGGCAATCTGGAATCACGGACTGGCCTGATATAAGGGAGGTTCCCTCCCATGATGGTTGCCGGTGATCAATTGTTCTTGTCTCGGTTGTGGTTCCTGGTTCATTTGGAAGTTTGCTGGAGTCTTGCCTGCATCTCCTGCTTTCAGATAAGATATTTTTTGCTTTTCTTTTTGTGCTTGCTTTTTGCATTGTTTTCTGCACTTTTGTGGAGGTCAGCCAGGTCCCCTCCTGGGGCCTGAGCTCCTCACAGTTTTTCTGCAGCCACTGTTATTTGCTCATTTGCTTTTTCCTGTTTTTTCAGTGGCTGCGGCTTGGTTTTTGTTCACACTGATATCTGATTTAGTGGGTGGCGAGATCGTGTGATCTCAGTATTTTTGTAATCAGAATTGTTGGATTTTTGTAGGGTTTTCTGGGTTGCAGAAAGTAATCTCTCCTGTCCTATCCTATTTAGTCAGCTTGTGGCCCCAGCGTTTGCTCAGTCTATTTTCTGCCTATGTTTGTATTTTCATCTTGTCTAACCGCCATTATATGTTTGGGGGCTTCCTATTTTCTTTGGGGATCTGCTCCGGGGCAGATAGCTTTCATCTTTCTGCCTTTAGGTGTAGTTATCTCTCAGGCTGTGACGAGGCGTCTAGGATCAACGTAGGAACGCTCCACGGCTACCTCTAGTTGTGTCGTTAGTTTAGGAATCTGCAACCCATCAGTTACCAACATCTCAGGTGTTCGGCTGCCCTGCTGTTGTTCCTGTCCTCCTCAGCTACCGAAACATAACAGTATCACCGGCCATAACTGAAAATTATATGGTACTCACAGAAGGGAAAATAGTGTGGAAAGAAAAAAGTTGTCAGAATTGTCAGAGATTTTTTTTTTTTTTCTGTCTGTTGCATTTTTTCCCTCTTTTTCTCTGGGTGATGAGGAGGATTTTTTTCTCTCTCAATGGAGTTTGCACAGTTGTCTGTCCGTGTGGATCAGCTTGCCACTGAGGTTCGGAGTATTGCTACCTATCTTGCTGGGTTGCCGGTTGTGGAACCTAGGATTCCCATGCCAGATTTGTTTTTGGGGGATCGGGCTAAATTTCTGAATTTCAAAAATAACTGTAAGTTGTTTTTTGCCTTAAAGCCTAAGTCTTCACGTAACGCAGCACAGCAGGTTCAAATTGTCATCTCTCTCCTGCGCGGCGACCCTCAGGATTGGGCTTTTTCCCTGACACCTGGGGATCCTGTTTTGAATAATATTGATGCATTTTTTCTGGCTCTGGGGTTATTGTACGATGAACCTAATGTCACTGATCAAGCTGAAAAAAACAGGAAAAAGCAAATGAGCAAATAACAGTGGCTGCAGAAATACTGTGAGGAGCTCAGGCCCCAGGAGGGGACCTGGCTGACCTCCACAAAAGTGCAGAAAACAATGCAAAAAGCAAGCACAAAAAGAAAAGCAAAAAATATCTTATCTGAAAGCAGGAGATGCAGGCAAGACTCCAGCAAACTTCCAAATGAACCAGGAACCACAACCGAGACAAGAACAATTGATCACCGGCAACCATCATGGGAGGGAACCTCCCTTATATCAGACCAGTCCGTGATTCCAGATTGCCACTCCTCGCTGAAAGGTTCAGTACTGTCTGTAACCACCAGAGGGAGCCTCTGCTCAGAAACCATCTCTAGCACATTCATAACACAGACACAGGAAAACAGGAAATACAGTCACATGCTATCCCTGTGTGAGCCTCTGGGAGTTTTTTTTTTTTTTACTTTATAAACAGCATACAAATCTAGCAACTAAACATTCATAGACAGGAATCAAGTTGTTGCACCAAACATATTTCAACACAAACTCCAAAAGAACAGAAACTGAACATATTACTATGCAATTCTCAGGGGTGTATCCAAGCGGACCTTATAATGACTTGGGAGAAGATGTTGCTGAAGAACGCAACATAAGACCCATTGTCAAGCCCAGTAAAGGCCAGTGGCCATAGTGAATAGGAGTGGAGTTTGGCACTGAAAGGTGTGTAACATTACTCTTGTGCACCAATCTCAAGTGGCAACTACAAAGCTTTGTACACTTTCTTTTTCCTTCCTAATTCTCATTTACGACTACTATATGTAGCTCTGGCAAAAATTAAGAGACCACTGCACAATTTTATAAAAATCAGCTTCTCTACATGTCTGACAGCTATTCCATTCCAGTGTCAGTTGAATCCCAACCAGATTACATCTCATTCTACAAAATGTGCTTCTGATTAGGTGATCACCTGAACCAAATCTTATTTGATGAAGGAAAGTATAAATAAACACTGCAGTGGTGTTCACAATTCTCTTGCAATAGGACAAGCTGGATGGCAAAACAAGTGCTAGTAATATCCCAAAAGTAATAGGAATGGAAAAATAAGTTTTAACCATGCCAAAGGAGTTGAAAAGAAAAGTCTTGATTGAGGAAAAGAAGGGCTCTATTCTGACTTTACTAGCAAAGGGATACAGTGAGCGTCATGTTGCCTCCATCCTTAAAATTTCTAAGATGGCAGTCCATTACAACAAGGTCAAGCAGCAGACATTGGGGACAACAAAGCAACAGACCGGCAGAGGATGAAAACGACTCTCCATTGACCAGGATGACTGTCATCTTATTTGAATGTCATTCAGCAACCGCAGGATGACATCAACTGACGTACAAAAGGAATGGCAAATGGCAGCTGGGGTGAAGTGCACAGCAAGAACAGTTCGCAACAGGCTCCTAGAGGCAGGGCTCAAGTCATGTAAAGCTAGAAAAAAGCCTTTCTTCAATGAGAAGCAAAGGAGTGGCAGGCTGAAGTTTGCCAAAGACCATAAGGATTGGACCATAGAGGACTAGAGTAAGGTAATCTTCTCTGATGAGTCTAATTTTCAGCTTTGCCCAACACCTGGTCATCTAATGGTTAGACAGAGACCTGGAGTGGTGTACAAGCCACAGCATCTTGCACCCCCTGTGAAATTTGGTGGAGGATCGGTGAAGAACTGTCACGGGTGTGTCGCCACGAAGATCGTCACGATTACACAGCCTGACTTCTCGCAGCTGAGTTTTTGGTGCTTTGTGTTTTTCGGCAGTGAGGGAGTTAATTCTCTCTCTCTGTGCTAGATGAGGCCCAGCCTTGCCCAGCTGCAGTCAATGCTGCAGTAGTGGGACTCCTTCAAATACCTGCCAGTCTGTTAGGGAAGTTGTCGGTGAAAGCATTCCTTGCAGACAAACAGAGCGGCTCGTGGTATTTTGGAGTTTGGAGTGAAGTGTACTTGGTGTGTTTTTTTCCCTTCCTCGCTTTATCATTTATCTCCTTACCCGTTGGTGTTCCCTCTGTTGTTGTGGTGTGAGTTTTTGTATGCAAGGTGGTTTTTGGTTTTCCCCTTGTACTGTCTCGTTCGTCTAGTACTGTGTGTTGGCTTATATTATCCTGTCCCCTGTTGTTGTGATCGGGGTCCTTCTCAGGACTAGATTACTGAGGTTCAGGGATCCTCAGGAGGTAGGGGTTACGCTGGCGGCCTGGACCTCTGTACCTTTAACAGTACCTCCAGGTAGAGGGATTAGTCAGGGCCCCAGCTTAGGGTCAGCTTAGGCCCCTGACCTCCTGTATGCAGAGACAGCATGACATGATCTGGGGATGCTTCAGCAAGGCTGGAATTGGGCAGGTTAATCTTTGCAAAGGACGTATGAATCAAGCCGCATACAAGGTTATCATGGAAAAATAGTTGATTCCTTCTGCTCAGGCAATGTTCCCCAACTCTGAGGACTCTTTTTTCCAGCAGGACAATGCGCCATGCCACAGAGCTAGGTCAAACAATGTGTGGATGAAGGACCACCACATCAAATCCCTGTCATGGCCAGCCCAATCTCCAGACCTGAACTCCATTGAAAACTCTGAATGTAATCAGAGGAGATGGATAGTCACAAGCCATCAACAAAGAAGAACTGTTTAAATTTTTGTACCAGGAGCGCATAAGGTCACAAAGCAACGTGAAAGACTGGTGGAAAGCATACCAAGATGCATGAAAGCTGTGATTAAAAAATCATTGTTATTCCACAAAATATTGATTTCTGAACTCTTCCTGAGTTAAAACATTAGTATTGTTGTTTCTAACTGATTATGAACTTGTTTTCTTAGCATTATTTGAGGTCTGAAAGCACTGCATTTTTTTGTTATTTTGACCATTTCTCATTTTCTGAAAATAAATACAAATTTATTGCTGGGAAATTCGGAGACATGTTGTCAGTAGATTATGGTTACTTGACATGAGAAGAAGCTTTACCCATATAGAGTGGATTCCAATCTAGAAACCTAAACTCGATGCGATAAACTGAACAATCAGTTGTTTAATTGTTCCATTACTTGAAACCGGGTCAAGGACTAGGCTTAATAAAGTCATTTTTAATTCCACAACATGGGTCCTTTTACCAATATTGCACTGGGGACTACTACCTAGGGATGGACATCTATGCCAAAGTTGACAGCGGCTCATGTAGCTTGCACTCCTGTTATTGCAATTGTGGAGGAAATAGTTTAACTTTGCTCTTTAAGCATTCGGTTCTATTACACCAGACATCTAACAGGTATGTACAAGATTTTCTTGTCTAATTGCTGAAAAAGGCAGGTTGGCGGAATTTTCTGGCACAGAACTGGATCAGTTGGCATCACCCTTTTGGCATCATAATCTGTACATATGAAAGCCACTAATCACCTGAACGCCATCCCAGAGTAGACTGAAGCAGCACTCCTTTATATCTTTCCTGGTCTCAGAGCGGCAGAAGACAAGATTGGTTATTGTACTGGTCAGGACTATCTGTAACTGGAATAGATGGGCCAGGGATTGTTATCTGTAGCTGAGCTCCTTGTCTTGGTGCCATCACAATGCACTTGTGAATTTACATAAGAAAGGATTAAAGTATGAGTAGCCGAGAGCTTGAAGAGAGATCATATACAGGTATTCTTCCCCATAGCTCCGGGGAGAGAGGTGAATATATGTTATGTCATTATATACAATGTGATGTCATCATGTACAGTCTCGTAATTATTTACAATGTGATGTGTGTATATACAGTGTGATGTCATTATCTACTACATGATGAAATTATATACTGTATGATGCCATTATATTCATGGGTTTGATGTAATTACATGCAGTATGATGTCACTATGAAAAGGGTTTGGCACTCAACTTCTGATGCAAAAACGAAAGGAACTTTAATTCAGTCCTTAAGGTGTAGTATAGCAAAAACGTTTCGGTCACACCTGACCTTCGTCAGTTACGTACTGCAGAGTAAGGCCTCTTTCACACTTCCGGCGGGCGCATGCGTTTTTTTGCCGGATGGTTTCTGATGCCCGGAGACATCAGAAACCATCCGGCAAAAACAAAAAACGTTACATGCTGCGTTTTGTCCGGCCGCCGCAATGTACATTTGCGCCTCATCCGGACAAAACCGCATGCAACGCACTGACATGCGGCGCCACCTGGCGCTAATGCATGTCAATGCGAAAAAAGCCGCATGCGGCGCATCAGGTTTTCTGATGCGGCGCTGCGGCAAAATGCCGGGGGCGCCGTCAGGCGCCCGCCGGATGTGTGAAACCAGCCTAAGGCCTCTTTCACACATCCGTCTTTTTGTATCAGGCATGATCCGTCCTAGGCCTGAAGGGACGGATCCGGCGCTGAAACAAAAAAACTGATGCAACGGATCCAGTTTTTTGCTGGATCCGACCTGAACTTTTGAACCCAGAAAAAGAGGGTTTCTGATGGTCGGAGACACTGGAAAATGTAGTAGTAGTAGTAGTAGTAGTAGTAGACCTCGATTTCCAGAATCCGGATCAGACTTTTGCCGGATTGCACAAAAGTCTGATCCAGTTCCATTGAATTCTATTGTTTCCGGCCGCCTGATGCACGGCTTCAGGCACATCAGGCAGCTCCGGCAAAAAAAAAAACGTTACATGCTCCGTTGTGTCCGGCCGCCGGAATGTACATTTCCGCCAGATCTGGACAAAAACGGATACAACGCACTGACATGCGGCGCCATCCGGCGCTAATGAAAGTCAATGCAAAAAAAACCGCATCCGGCATTACATTTCGCCGGATGCGGTTGGACAAAAAAATGCCGGAGGGCGCCGTCAGGCGCACAACGGATGTGTGAAAGAGGCCTAAGAGTTTTAAAAAAATTGTGGAGATAAATTCATATGGATGTCACGGCATCCGTCAAAGCTGATAATAATATGCGATCTTGGGCTAATAGCAATAGTCTTATAAGATGTGGCTGGTACATCAGAATACCTATGGACGCGGTGTCGACGTAACTGACGACGGTCAGGTGTGACCGAAACGTTTTTGCTGTACTACACCTTATGGACTGAATTAAAGTTACTTTCGTTTTTGCATCATAAGTTGAGTGCCAGGTTCTTCTTTGATTTATCACATTACGGTTTGTGAACCTAACCTAGGCACCTTCCACAGTAGTGCACACGATATCTAGCTCTGACATCATTGTAGATGGTGTGATGTAATAAGTAGCAGGCTATAACCGCAGTCTTGCTATATTGTTAAAATTGCTTGTATTGTAGCTGAGGAAGGGTGTGAGGCCCTAGCTGAACTAGCTTCTGTCTAGACAAGATAGGACAACCTAATAGCAGATTTAGGGGTACTATCATCCTATAAGGATACCTGAAAATCTTGACAAAATTAATGAGGCCCAGGATTGGCTAGAAAGAATGTAATTTGTATAGTCAGCTAATATCCAAATAGAAAACCAGGAGGGCACTGCCAATGCTGACTCCTTATTAACGAAAATCCGCTCATTATTATTCCGGCTCATTAGTGATTCACAGACATTAACTGCAGAACTTCATTAAAGAAAATGATGTAGCACTTAATTATCATCCTCCATAGACTGGTTAAGCACAGACTGTTAACTCTCGGTTAACTTTATGTCAATGGTCAGCTATTACCTGTAATAGATAATTTAGCCTAGGTCAAGTACAGAGGCTGCAAGCATATATTTGCTACTATAATACCAGCATATTCTTCTTGATTGGAAGAAGGGGCCTTATTTAGAATAGGGCCCCAGGAACTTCAAGTCATATTCAGAGTAGACAGTGAAAAAAATATCAGCTTTACCCATGTAGTGACTTGGTAATCTTCACCTTTCAGATTTCACTGGCTGATTAAAAAGAGTCTAAATTGGTGACTGGCATTCATCATTGTCTTGCTCTACAATTTGCTCCATTTAGGCTCAACTGTAGACCAAAGCAAGGTCCAAATGAGCTAAGGTTCTGGACTATTCAACTTCTCATGCAAGATCTTGTAAGATATCAGTTCTTTCAGGGCATAATATCATCCAATGCCCAGGAAACCCAGTAAGAAAAAATACCCTTGCTGATGAAGAGACACTCTCCTTATCTATACTGTTATATGTATGAAAAGTCTTTTTGTGTTCCTGTGGTCTACTACTGGCACGATGTTCAGTGCCTACAAACAACCTGTGGCTTGCTGCTTGCCTTTGTGCCCAAAGCTCCAACTTGTCTGTGATCTAAATTTTTCCAAACTACTATTGGTTGAATCCTCCAGCACGTAATCTTGTGCTTTCAACCAGTGTTCAGTCTAGTGGCTACACCCAACTCTTGGATTTCTGTCAGCCTCTATGTCCGCTGCTTCCCAGACGCTTTTCCTATGTTGCCCGTCTCTACAGCCACTGCTGCCAATCAGCCTGTGGTCTTAGCGTTTCCATTCAGCTTGTGGTCCAAGCTTCCTAGCAGCATGTGTTCTTGAGTCTCCAACCAGTCGGCAGTCCAATGATGCCAGCCTTTCAAGTGCTTCGAACCAGCCTGCTTACATCCAATTTGTGGTGCACAGCCTTCTACCAGATAGTGGTCATGGTTGTGTATACAACCAGCCTATGGTCCAGTATCAAAGTAAATCCATACAACTTGTGACACAAGGCTCTTTCCAGACCGTCAACTTGTGTTTCCAACCTGTCTTCAGTCTAGTGTGTCCAACAAGTTATTGGTATACTATTGGCCTCTATGTCCAGCTCTTCCAACCAGCCTTCACTTTTCTGCCAGCCTCTTTATCCAGTGCTTCTAATGAGCCTGTGGTCTCAGTGTTTCCATCCAACTTGTGGTCCAAGCCACCTATCAGCATGTAGTCTTGTGTTTTGAACCAGTCAGCAGTACAATGTGTCCAACCAGCTCATGGCTTGCTATTTGCCTTTCCAATATTTCCAAACTGCCTGCTTATATCCAACTTGTGGTCCACAGCCTCCTACCAGATTGTGGTCCATTGCCTCGAACCAAACAGATAAAATATTAAGGTGAAATGGTAACCTGTTGTAATATACAGAGAAGGATAAGGACACCCCATGCGTATTGCCACTCAGGAATGTGGCTTCATCAGGTGGTAATTTACAAAACAACAGGTTACAATTTAGCCTTAATATTTTATCTGTTGTGCATACAGTATATTTACATCTTTTTTGTACAGATTACATATACAGGCTCTTTGCTTTTTTGCCAGTAGTGTATGCTTTTTTATGTCATCATTACATGGGGTTATATACTTGCTATATAAAAGTCTTTCTGGTACTCTTGATACTATTTGCATTAGATGTCCAACTGTACTGCTCATGCACTTCATCTGATCTTTTTCTTTTTGATGGTTTACTATTTTCTTGTGCAGGACATATATTTATATCTCTTGTGCACTCTATTTTATTTAAGGTTGACAGATATTCTATATAGGCTATTTTAGCCGTATTTCTTATTATGCAATTATAGCGCCTACATTCCTTATTCCAGGAGGTAGTACAGCTATTATAGCATATTCCTCTCGGCAGTACATTGCTACTTGCACTATTATGCATATTTAATTTGTTGGCATTTATTTGGTTACTTTTTTTAAATTGTTTTTAAATGTTTTGTTTGGCTGGGTTCTTAATAATTTATATACACTTTTCTGGTGATTCTTGTCTTTACATACTTTCTTTCTTCCTTTCTCATACATCCTGTATCCAATTCCTCCAATCAGCCTGTGGTCCTAGACTGCATCCATCCAGCTTGTGATCTGAGCCTCCTACCAACCTGTAGTCTGCCATCTTCAACCATTATGGAGTTTAGTGCCTCAAACTAGTCTGTAGTTTACTGCTAGACTCTACAGTATGTCCGACATCTCCAAATTATGGTCCTAGTACTTACATTACATCCAACTTGTAGTACAAGTGTCCTACCAGCCTGTAATCTTGCATCTCCAAGCAGTTTATAGCCCAGGGTCTCCAACAAGCTTATGATTTCCTGTCAACCTCTATGTCCAGTGTTTCCCACCATATCATAGTCACAGTACTTACATCCAGCTTATGTTCCAAAGCCTATAACCTGATCCATTGCCTCCAACCAACCTCTATGTACAAGCCTTCTACCAGCCTGGAGTCTGGTGTTTGCAGCCTTGATGAGTACTTTGCTCTTTGCCAACCTGTGATCCAGAGTCTGCTGCTTATCCACAGATAAGCAACGACTAAGACAGAAAGCTATATGTCTTGGTCTTTAATCTTTAAACCAGCTCTTTTTCTGGTATTTTTTCCCAGTCTTTCACCAGGGATCTGCCCGTAACAACCCCTAACTGATGTGAGACATAATGAAAACTTACTAGCTCTTCATTGTATGGACATCACAGAGTCCACTTCATCATCATAACATCACCATTTATATGGGTCTAATATCTAATGAAAATCCTGAATTACACAGGAGGTGCTTTGGCCCCCTGCACCAGCGCTACAGTCCCTCCCAGATGTAACATCCCTTTGGCTGCTAAAAGGAAAAGAGAATTACAAGTGCCGTGCAGGTGTATTCTGTCCTAGATCAGGCATCTGACAGCTGAATTGCTTTCCTGGCAGGAGATTTAGGGCCTGATTTTTCATTCCAAAATAGCTGCAAGGTACTAAAAAAAGGCCAGAGGGAGGTTAACCCATTATCTGCTGCAGCTACTTTGGTCTGGAGTAAAATCCAATCCGTGGGCAGGAGAATCCTAGAAAATCAGTATTGCACTTTTGGCACATAGCGAGAGTTTAGAAGTCCTAATAGTTGGTAAAGTTTCCAGATTATCAGACATTGATGCACATTCAGATACATGGACAGATCCATAATAAGAGGAGGGTTACCGAAAATATAACCATGTAAATATCACCCCTTCATCAAAGGCACATCCTTGTTCTCTTCTATCTCTTCATCTTCCTTCATGGTTGATGTAATTTCACATGTCATGGAACCTAGATGTAACATGGCTTTATAACAGTGTGACATTTGTAACATCATTGACTGTCCAAATAACACCGTTATGCGATGCCTAAATAATACAGTCATGGCCAAAAGTTTTGAGAATGACACAAATATTATATTTTCACATGATCTGCTGCCCTCTGGTTTTTATGTGTGTTTGACAGATGTTTTTATCACAGACAGAAATATAATAATTGCAAACATATGAGTAACAAAAGCTTATATTGACAGTTAGAATGAGTTAATGCAGCAAGTCAATGTTTGCAGTGTTGACCCTTCTTCTTCAGGACCTCTGCAATTCTCCCTGGCATGCTCTCAATCAACTTCTGGACCAAATCCTGACTGATAGCAGTCCATTCTTGCGCAATCAATGCTTTCATTTTGTCAGAATTTTTAGGTTTTTGTTTGTCCACCCGTCTCTTGATGATTGACCACAAGTTCTCAAAGGGATTAAGATCTGGAGAGTTTCCAGGCCATGGACCCAAAATCTCTATGTTTTGTTCCCTGAGCCATTTAGTTATCACCTTTGCTTTATGGCAAGGTGCTCCATTATGCTGGAAAAGGCATTGTTGATCGCCAAACTGCTCTTGGAGGGTTGGGAGAAGTTGCTCTTGGAGGACATTCTGGTACCATTCTTTATTCATGGCTGTGTTTTTAGGCAAGACTGTGAGAGAGCCAATTCCCTTGGCTGAGAAGCAACCCCACACATGAATAGTTTCAGGATGCTTAACAGTTGGCATGAGACAAGACTGGTGGTAGCGCTCACCTTGTCTTCTCCGAATGAGGCGTTTTCCTCATGTCACAAACAATCGAAAAGGGGATTCATCTGAGAAAATAACTTTACCCCAGTCCTCAGCAGTCCACTGCCTGTACCTTTTGCAGAATATCAGTCTGTCCATGATGTTTTTTCTGGAGAGAAGTGGCTTCTTTGCTGCCCTCCTTGAGACCAGGCCTTGCTCCAAGAGTCTCCGCCTCACAGTGCGTGCAGATGCACTCACACCTGCCTGCTGCCATTCCTGAGCAAGCTCTGCACTGCTGGTAGCCCGATCCCGCAGCTGAAACACTTTTAAGAGACGGTCCTGGTGCTTGCTGGTCTTTCTTGGACGCCCTGGAGCCTTTTTGGCAACAATGGAACCTCTCTCCTTAAAGTTCTTGATGATGCAATAGATTGTTGACTGAGGTGCAATCTTTCTAGCTGAGATACTCTTCCCTGTTAGACCATTTTTGTGCATTGCAATGATGACTGCACGTGTTCCTTTAGAGATAACTATGGTTAACAGAAGAGAAACAATGATGCCAAGCACCAGCCTCCTTTTAAAGTGTCCAGTGGTGTCATTCTTACTTAATCATGACATATTGATCTCCAGCCATGTCCTCATCAACACCCACACCTGTGTTAATGGAGCAATCACTGAAAAGAGGTTAGCTGGCCCTTTTAAGGCAGGGCTGCAATGATGTTGAAATGTGTTTTGGGGGATAAAGTTAATTTTCTAGCCAAATATTGACTTTGCAAGTAATTGCTGTTAAGCTGATCACTCTTTATAACATTCTGGAGTATATGCAAAT
Source organism: Oophaga sylvatica (assembly GCA_033576555.1). Lineage (NCBI taxonomy): Eukaryota > Metazoa > Chordata > Amphibia > Anura > Dendrobatidae > Oophaga > Oophaga sylvatica. Next base: position 69,471,839 of record JARQOD010000003.1, on the reverse strand, counting down.
TGCCATTAGAAAAAGTGAAGCAGTAGACTTTGTAAAAATTAATATTTGTGTCATTCTCAAAACTTTTGGTCATGACTGTACTGCCACACACAACCCACGTTATTCCAACTATTTTGTGGTCACCACAATAGTACCCACACAATGCAATAATCTTGGATAGATAAGAGAAAGTCAATGATATTGAAAATAAATACTGTTGAAACTCTTGCTGGTAGTTTAGGACAATAAAGTCGGTATCAGAAAATCAAAGGTCAATTGCACAGTTTGCCACCTCTAGGCAAGACCTTCAAGATGCCAGAAAAAATTGGTAAATCCCAAGGATTCCAAAATCTCCTAAATCCCTCCCGAAAGTAGTACTTCCGGAAGGAATCTGGAATAACAATGATATGGTCAGGTCAGTCATCAGTCGGAGCTCCAGTGTTTAAACCCACCAAAGGGTTGTAGAAGTGGTGTAAGGAGGTGGCAGATCCCCTCAGTTGTGCCCTCTCCTTCTTCTGTGTGACTCCCCGTGCGCTTTATGTACATATGTTATGCACCTGGATGTTTATTGTGTCATTATGCTGTATTTGTTATGTATTGTATTGTGGATGTTCCCTTTTAACTACTATATATAGTTAGGGACAGCAAACAGTTAATGTTGAGGGCTGAGCCAGCAGCAGCCAGAAGGCAGGAGGAAGCTGCTGCTCCTGTCAGGATCCTGGGTACGTTAGCCCTGAGCAGACGCGTATTACAGACAGGGTATTGCCAGACTCCCGGAAGGGAGAAATCTGTTGATCTAGACCCAAGGACTTAAAAGGACTCGTAAGGACTGCAACACGGGCCCCAGGACTCTGGAAGGGCCCCCGCTGAAGGGACTTTAAGCATCCAGATCCAAGCAAGTGGACTACTGCGAACTTCCGCTACTTCGGCCATTGTGGGTACGGCTGTAGCAAGTGTCAGGGAGAGAGCAGGATGCCAGTGTTGAATTTGTCTTTTTTGCCTTTTTCATCACCGTTCATTAAAAAGTTATTCCCTGTTGGAAAACAGCTGCATTCTTGAACTCTCATTGCCTGGACTACGGTGACTAGAGGAAGAGAAGGTAACCCGTGGGGAAAAAGCTGTGTCAGTCCTGTATTGCAAGTGCAAGGGGCCGGGGTGTCTTCAGACTTTGTTTTGTGGGTGAGCTCGGTCAGGGCTACCACCCCAGTCACCCTTGTTTTACAGTGACATGAAGTGGCATGGTCTGAAAAGGTGTGGACACAGGAGGAAACTGTGTACAAGATGGTCAATGTCCATCGAGAAAGGCATCTCTTCAAGATGAGACAAGTATGCCAACTTGAAGCACTTTGAAGCTTCACTGCTGTAGTTAAGCAAAAATTTTCACACGACCTCGATCTGGCGGCCAAATCAGTCGTCCATGGCTGCCAGACCATAATACTGCAAACCTCCTCCTACCTGATTAGGAGGTCCAGCACGAAGTCATGTGTATGATAACAATAACGTTGCATCAGGCCTACTAATCAGAAAAGATGTCAATCATCTGGTCCAGTGACCAATGTGTGCACTGGGCCAGAGTCCTGTGAATTTTTTGGCTAAATTCTTCCCAATATTTTTTGTTTTTACCAGTTCTCCCAACCGCCACATGCTAGTCATAATACCAATGTGCTGCAGAGGGGCTTTTAGAACCCCTATAAGTTCCAAATCCGAGTTGCAAACCTTCTATAGCTGTATCCCTAAGTCTTCAGAATAATATAATATTTCAATGAGCTGACATCCCATCACCTCCAACAAGATGCACATCCATTTGGTAGAATGTCTCAAGTGGGGTACCACAGGGCTCTGTCCTGGGCCCTGTATTGTTCAACATCTTTATCAATGATTTAGATGAAGGAATTGAGGGTAAGCTGATTAAATTTGCTGATGACACAAAGCTAGGAGGGATAGCTAATACTGGAGAAGAGAGAAAGGATTCAAAAATATATAAATAAACTGGAGCAGTGGGCAGCAACTAACAGAATGGTTTTTAACAGGGAAAAATGCAAAGTACTACATCTGGGCAATAAAAATGAAAAAAGCATATACAAAATGGGAGGAATAGGGCTAAGTAACAGCACATGTGAAAAAGACTTGGGTATACTAATAGATCACAGACTGAACAACATGAGTCAACAGTGTGATGCAGCAGCAAAAAAGGCAAATTCAATTCTAGGATGTATTAACAGAAGCATACAGTCTAGATCACGTGAGGTCATTATTGCTCTCTACTCCTCTTTGGTCAGACCTCATCTGGAATACTGTGTCCAGTTTTGGGCACCACATTTTAAAAAAGACATCAACAAACTGGAGCAAGTTCAGAGAAGAGCGACCATAATGGTGACCGGTCTGCAAACCATGTCCTATGAGGAACGGTTGCAGGATTTGGGAATGTTTAGCTTGCGAAAAAGACTGAGAGGAGACTTATGAGCTGTCTACAAATATCTCAAGGGCTGTCACATTGTAGAAGGATCATCTTTATTCTCATTTGCACAAGGAAAGACTAGAAGCAATGGGATGAAACTGAATGGGAGGAGACACAGATTAGATATTAGAAAATACTTTTTGACAGTTAGGGTGGTCAATGAGTGGAACAGGCTGCCACGAGAGGTGGTGAATTCTCCTTCAATAGAAGTTTTCAAACAGAGGCTGAACAGACATCTGTCTGGGATGATTTAGTGAATCCTGCGTTGAGCAGGGGGTTTAACCAGATGGCCCAGGAGGTCCTTTCCAACTCTACCATTCTATGATTCTATGATCATCCAACTTATCTTCCAATTATGTAATCATTCCAATAATGATGAATAACAGGTATGAGATGGGTAGAAATAAAGCAAAGATACATGAGAATGGGCAGATAATAAGTTTAGAAAGAGAAAAGAGCAATTCGTTATGTTGGTGGTCTAACAGCTCCAAGAACAATGCCACCATATCTGTCTGCAGCGAGTAAGGTGTTCAATGAGGTTGATCATGTCTTTTCGATGAAAAGTACATCCACCATTATTTCTAACATCATATTCCATGCTTTTCGGCTACACTTGCTGAAGGTCATCGGTAATAACGCTATACACCTCCATCTACTTCAACAATGAGCTGATAGAGCATTCAGCGAAGTAGCTACAAATCTGTTGAGAAAAAATAAGAAAAAATATATTTTTTTGTTACAGAAAAGTTATTGTTCTTCAAGGTCATTTTACATATAAGAAAAATCCTATGCTTTTTTCTTTTCTGGCCCTTGCAGTACAGCGAGAGCAGCCAGAGACGTTCACATTACCCGCCCTTGATTGATTGACGTTCTCGCCACAAGGCTGGCACTGCAATCACTGCACAGGAGAAATGGAGAGCGGACGTCTGGCAGCTGGTAGGAGCCTGCCTCATTCAATCACCAAACAGATGGGGAGTTGACATGCACATGTCCATGCATTTCGGTCGCTGATAACGCCCTCCTGTGTTCTTATCGTTAACTGTCTTACTGCCTAAAGGCTACACTCGGCTTTTGTTTTGTGCCATTGGAGTAAAAATCAATAATCTCAAAAATAATTACAATATTTTACAATGGTCTGCAATTGAAATCTGCTTTTTATTTACACTGAACTAAAGGCAGATAAATGCTGCTTTATCAGACAAGCGATGGGGAAATTGAGTGGGAGGGACGTGGGCACTTTGGCAAAATTAGCATTGGCATATCCTGCAGCGATCTTCTACAAGTTGTCAGAGCCAGTTTGATTTTATTAGGATCAAAGCGACTACGGAGGAATTTGAGAGAAGGCCGATATGGATACCACTGTTAATAGGTATTGTTTTTACTGGGAGTTTTACATTAGAGAATGAATGGCTTTTCGGCTCGATGCCATCCGCTTTTTGTTAAAAGATCCTGACAAGTAATTTCAACAATTAATACAAAACAACCCAGTAAATTACCATCTAAGCAATTCACTTATTGCTATTTTTAAAAGCAACAATCCATGCAAAACTAATACATTTGTATATGTAATGCTGTGTACGTAATGCTGTTTCATTAGATGTTACCCAGAAAAAGTAAAGCAATGCTCTTCTGGGCCACCGGGTAACAATGATATAGATGGCTGTTTTCTGGAGTTTTAGCTGCAGAAAGGAGGTACATCTGTCAGCATGAGTTTGGGAAGAACATAGGAGAGCCATAAGTGATGGCACAGAGGTGCTACGCCACAAAGGTGCACAGAGGAGCAGTTGGCAACTGTAGCTTATTCTACCTAGAAGTAATGTGGTGTGCTGGATGCTGGTCCAGGCATGGATATTTGTAAAAGTTGTGGACTAGAGGCCAGAGCAGTTAGTCTGTTGGGGATTGGTAAAAGGCTGGAAGCCAAAGGTGGTGATGGGGGGTCTATGGTGAGTTGAGGTATTGAGGTTCATGCAGTGTTTGGATGAAGCTTCAGAAGGAAGCCTATGACTGCTTTGTAGAGCTAGGATTGGTTGACACCGAAGCAAACAATGAGCTAAGAAATGAACTAGTGAGATTGTAAATCAAGGAGTGTGATTTACAGGGCTTTGTGTATGGTGTAGTTGAAGCTGAATTAGCTGAGTGTATGGATTGCCCGCCAGGGCAGTGGGGTACTCGGTACCAGGCCACTTCTTAAACGGGAAGTGTCACAGCGGCAGTGACCCGGTCCGTGGCCCTGGGCATCCAATAAAAGGGGAATATTTACAGGGGATAATAGAGTTTATAATAAGGTGTTCGTGACGCCACCTGTGGTTTCTGGTCAGAGGTGACCAGCGCTGCAGTGCAGATTCTCTGGGACAGTTGGTGATGCTGCAGAGTTGGTAAAGCTTCCCACAGTTAAAGCTATATGTCCCAGGCAGATGTAATGTAAGGTAGATGGTAAAGTTGTAGTATTTAGCAAGGGATGTAGCAGTGTTGAGTGGGTGTTGCAGGAAGAACTTGAAAGGACACAGTTAGATGCAGTTTCCAAAGCTTTACTCACAGTTCTGTCTGCAGTACAGGTGCCCGCTTGGTGCCACGTCCTCCAGGTGAGGGATCCAACCAACTCCCAGGCAGATGGAGAACACCAGTCCAGAGCTCCCTTTCAGTATATGCCTTACCTGGAAGTCTCACTGTGCTGATTCCTGCTCCTACTTCCTTCCCAGTACCGCACAAACAGTGTCCCAGTCCGGCAGCTGCAAATCCTGTCAGAAAACGTGACCCAGGTATTTCCTTGATTCTATATAGCTGCCTTCCCGGAGAATATGATTGTGGTTGTTGGCTGTGACCCCTAAAGTTGCCACAGCGGTCGGCTTGCTAGTTGAGTCCTGTTGTACACTCCACTAGGCTAGGGGCCAAGACCCTTCTGAGACCTGGATTCTCCCAGCTGACGTCCGTCAGCCTGGAACGAGCCCCACGGGTAGCCTTCTGCTCATCCGTGCCTCTGAGAAATCCCTTTTCCCTACAGGGAACCTTCTTTCTGTCCTTCAGTCTGTCAGCAGCTGCTCAGGACCTGGAGCCTGCTGCACGGTTCTATCTCTTCCCTCCTTCCCCTACAAGAAGGTTGCCTAGGCACGTCTTTCCTCTTCTTCCACTACAGGAAGACTCCACTTCCTTTTGCTCTCCTGCTCTAACCCACAAGCTCCACCCACCATCTGACACCCTTTCCTAGCTACAGATATGCTAGAGGAACTGAGCTAGTGTGTGTGATGGATGCAGTGTTGTCAGAGCCAGGTTCAGTGTCTCCACCTTATTTGAAAGGTAGGATACCACATCTCTGGTTGAGATGCAGTACTTCTGTGGCGACTGGACCCTCAGGGGCGCCACATGTACTCTCCACTTGGGTGACGTTAGCTCCTGGGGAGGTCTACTGGGATTGAAAAGAAAATCTCAGCCTTGTGGAACCCAGGGTTTTGTGTACAATTCTGAGCTGAAACTTGGGTGAAGCTGTAGCTGGGTCAAGTCCAGATCTGTGGAGACTAGATGGGACCTGTAACATTGACCTGGTTCTCAAAACCTTGAGCTATTACCTTGATGGTTGAGTGGTGACATAATACTGAAGAAGAGTTGTCCCAAAATCAGATAGTGTGAAAGTACACTAGACGCCTGGGTAAAGGGAAGATGACAACTACAGAGTAGGTTCTGTGTGAGGAGAAACAAGGCTGATACAGACAGGGTTGCGAGATATCAGGTGGTTCTGGTTGTAAAAATAAGTTTTAGAGAACAGCCTGGACTAGAAAGAATAAGAGTATTAGCAATTGAGGTCTGTGTTAAGTAACACACTTCTGGGGTGTAATTCCTGTGAAGTGAACTTGAAGTTGAGGGTTACACCATTTTCAGTGTTATATGTTTGCATCATTGTGACCTTCTGTGTTTAAGATTTTGTACCTCATCTGAGTGTTATAACCATGAAGAGTATTGCACTTCTAAGGCTAAGTGCACACGTTCAGGAATGTTTGCAGAATATTCCTGAGCAAAACCGGGCTTTTTTCACGGCAAAAATGCACGTTTTTTGCGCGGTTTTTATGCGTTTTTGGTGCGTTTTTGCGTGGATTTGACGCGTTTTTACCGCGATTTTTTCCTGAACTTTCTAGGTCAATAATATAGCGGGAAAAACGCTAGAAATCCGCAAAATTAATGGACATGTTGCTAGATCTTCCGCGATGCGTTTTTTTCGCGGAAAAAAACGCACCATGTGCACAAAAATTGCAGAATTAATTCTAAATGATAGGATGCTTAATTCATGCGTTTTTTACGCATTTTTTTCCCGCGAAAAAAACGCAAATAAACCTGAACGTGTGCACTTAGCCTTAAAGTGACTAAGAGCACTAAGCTTTTTGTGCCATTCTGTGTGAAAAAGTATTAATTAACTTACATGTTTCACACTGGCAACAGCCACTTTCATATAAAATAAGCTCTGGAGGCAGGTTCTCGGGGAGATCTATGTACGGCCCATAGATCTTAACAACTTATTTATATATCAAGAAGAATGTAGATTACTCTTAAATAAAACATCAGGACGCAGATATCAAGGTATGATTTTATACAAATTTCTGTTACCTAAATCTCCGTATAGACGACTAAGGAGGGTTGATCCTACTGACGTATTCCTTTTAAAGAACTCAAAATGTCATGCACAGCCACCACAAACCCTGAAACAATTTACTGGTCTGTTTCCAAATTGTTTTGACCCTGCAGAGCTGCTCTTTTGTCAGACAAAACTTTTTCTCTCAAACAATACCTACATCTTATATTTTTCAGTTCCAGAAGATAAGAAATAGAGCTCTATTTTGTCTAGTTTTTGTACTTTTTCACCCATTTCATTTGTGCCTTTTTTAAAGTCTATTTCATACACATGTACCTATTTTTTTTTATTCCTTTTACGCTTATCATTGTGTGTGAGGTTTTAGAATCCCAAATGTTTAGAGCCAATTCATGAATTACAACTTTATAAAAGTTGCAAAGTCATTTTTGAAAACCTACCCAAGACCCCAACCCCCTCCTAGAGTTATTTTATGTGCACTTAAAATTTTGGTGAAAACCTAGTGCAAAAAAAATCAAACAAAACAGAAACATGACAAAAAAAGAAAGGTGACTAAAAAAATGTAAGTGGTGAATTGGATGAGGTTTTGTGGTTTAAAAGTTTAGGTAGCTTAGTGGAAGATTATGTACCTGCTATGAGGCTTTGGGAAAAAGTCCAGCCGCGGTTGGTTCTATTGCTTTACTACTGGAACTGCCCACTGGACTCCTAAGCTCAGAATGAGCAGAGCTTTAAATTAATAAATAAATGGCTAGTTTTTCAGCTTTGTCTGAACAATATTTTGCTACCCACACACTGGACTTCATTTTAAATATCACAGGTTCTCTTTACGGTAGAGTCAAGTAATTTGACCACTGTGAATATCTGGTCATAAATCTATGTTTGCACTGGAATATTCTATAGACCTGTTATATTCATCCTTATTGCTGGTTACAATAGCTACTTCTGCCATCAAGGACGTTCCCTCATTGGAGTTGTAAATAGAAGCTTACTGACGCTTTCTGATTTCAGATGATTATCAGCTCCATTCCAAGAACAATACAAAGTCAGTGACAAAGTAATGAATGTGAATTGAATATTATTTTGTATATAAAAGACATTACCCTGGCCAGACAGTAAAGCATGGAAGTAATGGAATACATGCATACCTTAAAGACCTTCATTCAGAACATATATAGAATCAATAAATTCTGCATGTTGATTAAATTAAACCCGTAGTTATTAATAATCTATAGGATTTCTAAAAAAAATGCAAGGAAAATAGGCCGTTAAGTGCACATCAAGGATTCTTTCATTTAAAGGGAAATCCGCCTAATTTGTTAGCAGGTATTATTTGGGTTTTATAGATCTATAAATATTTAGTAAATCATGTGGGCATCAGTTATTTGGTACAGAAAACCTTATTTCTATGCAAATTCACTTCATTCAAATTCACTGTCTGTATTCATATGTATGAAACAATATCAGCCTGAAAAGAATTGAAATGATACCAAGAGATAATAAAATAAAACCTGCGGTGCCTCTAGTGGCCAAATTGTGATTTTTCTGTAATAAGTTTGTATAATAGAAAACGGAAAAAAAAAAGTAAATACATAAAACAATTTTTTTTAAAAAATGCATTTTTTCCCCATCTAAACCATGATGGAACCTGGTGAACCTCATTTGGGTCAATAGGATCTCTGGAACACCAATAGTATCACTGTACGATGGATTTAGCCAATGAGGCAAGTGTAATCAGAGCCTAAACTGTATATTAAATGCCCACTGTACTTTCAGACAACTTGATGTTAATACAATAAATAGACAATCTCTAAATCACACAAAATAAATTCTCCTCTGTTGGTGACACTTCTGTGTAACTTTCTATCCACTGTCTGTTGTTAAGTAAAATGTGTTTTTAGCTGCAAAGATGCTATGACAGATTACTGGAAGTGGAGAGGTTGTCTTTCGGAAAGGAAGTGGGTGAGGAACTTTCTGCCTTCACAGGAAGTGGGGACAGATCCTTGTCTCTTCAAGAAGTGGGGACAGGTCTTTGTGTCTACAGGAAATGGTGATGGGTCCTTGTCTTTACAGGGAGTGGGGGACGGGTCCTTGTTTTTACAGGAAGTGTAGACAGGTTCTAGCCTCTACAGGAAGTGGGAACAAGTTTTTATCTCTATAGGATGTGAGGACAAGTCCTTGTCTCCACAGAAAGTGGGGATGGATCATTGTCCCTACATGAAGGGGGAAAAGTCCTTGTCTCTACAGGAAGATGGGACGGGTCCTTGTCTCTACAGTTAGTGGGGACAGGTCCTTGTCTTACAGGAAGTGGGGGCAGGTCTTTGTGTCTACAGGAAATGGTGATGGGTCCTTGTCTTTACAGGGAGTGAGGGATGGGTCCTTGTCTTTACAGGTGTTGAGGTAGGATCTAAGTGACCCTTCTCGGTTGACCTAGTGATTTCCAAATTAATTCATAGAACGTTGCTAGCAACATAAATAACCAAACAGACACGTGTTTCCGTCTGGGAGGATCAAGCAAGATTCCTATCCCATGTATTACATCATCATCTTTTATAGTATTTAGTGAGCTTGTACTTCAACCAATAGTATAAAACCACACCTACAAATTTAACCAATGAAAATACAAGAAAATTGACCTATAAGAATACAAGAAAATTAACCCATAAGAATACAAGAAAATAGGAAACTACATATATGGTCATATCCACGTGACCATAGAAGTGAACAATAGTATCTTATATCTTGTCCAAACTGGAGCGGTCTGGTTTTATCACAGCCCATAACCTTTACTCTACTTAAAATCAGAAAAAACTATTTGGCTCTTTACCAGCCAGAAACTATTGCCTAGTAACAGAATTTATCTCATAAAGACAAGATGGAGTTACAAGCACAAAATAGAGCATTCAGTTTTGATCTTTCTTAATTTAGTCCTTCACACAGGAAGTGTGGACAGGTCCTTGTCTCTACAGGAAGTGGGAACAAGTTTTTATCTCTATAGCATGTAAGGACAAGTCCTTGTCTCCACAGAAAGTGGGGATGGATCCTTGTCTCTACATGAAGGGGGAAAGGTCCTTGTCTCTACAGGAAGATGAGACGGGTCCTTGTCTCTACAGTTAGTGGGGACAGGTCCTTGTCTTACAGGAAGTGGAGGCAGGTCTTTGTGTCTACAGGAAATGGTGATGGGTCCTTGTCTTTACAGGGAGTGGGGGATGGGTCCTTGTCTTTACAGGAAGTGTGAACAGGTCCTTGCCTCTACAGGAAGGGGGAACAAGTTTTTATCTCTATAGGATGTGAGGACAAGTCCTTGTCCCCACAGAAAGTGGGGATGGATCCTTGTCTCTACATGAAGGGGGAAAGGTCCTTGTCTCTACAGGAAGATGGGACGGGTCCTTGTCTCTATAGTTAGTGGGGACAGGTCCTTGTCTTACAGGAAGTGGGGGCAGGTCTTTGTCTCTGAGCTCCTGCTCTCCTGTCTTTCAAACTATATGCAAAAAGTTCAGGACAATAAATCCACTAGACAGTGACAGGCGCTATATATGTTGGGAAATGAAAAAAAGAAAATTCCAGCACCTGTAGTGTTTGAAGAACGAGGATAAAAATGAACTGAAATTGGTGACAGATTCTGGACATACAGTACCAGTCAAAAGTTTGGACCCATTTGTTCTTATTGGAATATGCACATTGTAAATTCTGACTGAGGCAGCAAACGACGAAGGAACACATGGTAAAAAGGAGTAAAGAAATACGTGTGAAATAAACCAGAATACGTGCTACACCTCAGATTCCTCACAGTTCTCTTGACGACAGCTTTACAGTCCTTTGGCATTTTCTGAGCAGCTTCATTAGGTCTTCAACTGGAATGGCTTCCAACTTTACTTGAAGGCATTCCGAGAGGAACTGAACGATTTTACCTTTACCGTGTTTTTAAACTTGATTTTAATTATGGCCTCTCACGTTTTCCGCAGGAAGTGTTTTCTTATCCATTCAATTTCGACCTACTGTTTCATGAGGAGATCTCCTCTCAAACTTGGCTTCCACCGTAGGGCTGAGGACTGCTGGGATTTACCAAGATATCCACTGGCATTGACCTTTTCTTCATTTGGACTGGAAACAGATAAACCATAAATCATATGGAGTAACAATCTTTGCATGAACTGAGAAAAAATACACAGCAACTTGCAAAGAATACATCGTGTTTGGACTTAGATTTTACCATTTGTGGTATAAATGCCCCTTTGTTTACTAAAGACCAGGCCCCTTATCCTCATGGAATTATGCACTTGATTTTCCATATGTACACTATATATATATATATATATATATATATATATATATATATACTGTATGTTGTTTATCTAAAAAAAGGAATTGTTTTATTAATAAGTTCGAATGGCTTTTTATCAAATGTGGTATTCCCCAGCCCGATTTAGTTGGTTTATCATTTTGAAGTGCCTCACACTTAGTTTTTTGGACATATGGGATTGATTGCATCCAAATCATGCCAAACATCTCAAATGGGTTGAAGTTGAGAGATTGTGGAGGCCATGTTATCTGACATGGTTGCCTCCAACCTTCTACTTCTTAGTCACTTAGCACTTACAAAGTCTGGAAGTGTTTTGGGTCATTGTCCTGTTGCAACACAAATGATGGTCCCTGTAATGATACCCCAATTTGTGCCCACATTCAAAGTTCCTTCCGTGCATAGTGACCTCTACTACATTCATTAGGTTTTGCAGATTCATGCTGTGGGCTTCTGACCCCCCTTCTCCTCTCTCTCCAGCTACGCATAAATTCTGTGTAGCCTGATACTAGGTTGCGAGCCCCCACTGAGAAGCCCTAGCTGGCTGAAAGCAGTTGGGAGACCATGCATTCTGTTGTCCTTGTGGAAACTTAGTATGGGTTCCATATCCCTGCACCTGTTTATGCTATGAGTATGAAATTTTCATATCTGCCTGTTCATCGGTAAATTCAATATCCAGTGAATTTTCTAAGCGCTGGCACCAGCAGAATCCAAGAAACAGATTCCTGCTTAGCTGATCTATCCAGGTACTCCGCGTTTAGACTTAAATGCATGCCAACGTCCTGCGGAGTAAAATGGTACGCTGTGCATCGCTGTAAGAGGTTCCATCTCTGAGTTATGATAATTATAAGTTTTGTTAGCAAATCTGTAACTCTGAGCAAAGGGGGGGGCGGTGGTAACTCAACCCCCTTTAGTGATGTCACAGTCTACATGTATAAGTTACTGCCCGGCAGCCCGGCCCTGAGTTGCTGCTTGGGAGCTGTTGCACCAAGACCCTCCATGCATTTTGATGTATCGCCCATCCCCGCCAGCATGGTTAGCTTGGAATGAACTAAGCCATATGTGTTTCTGTTTTAATCCTTTTTTATTTAGTAATTGCTTTGTATATACTCTAATTGTCTCATATTGTAAAATCTTTTTATACCTTCTGTAAACACTGCCTACCTTTTTGGAGTAAAATAAAAATTACTAGTTCGTCTCTATGCTCTATAACGAATTTGCACGTGCCTGAAGTGAATTACGCTACTAATTTGGGTTAGCTTTGGACGCCCTTTAATTAATTATTAATTGGAGCTGGTGGCAATGAAGTGTGCTCTGGGGCTAGTGGGGCACCGCTGGCAGTGACAGAACAGGTTTTATAAGCTCTTGCCTGGCTGCGGCTAGGTCTAGTTATAATTCCGTCGCTGCAGCGTGCTTAATAGCCAGTGCACAACAAGTGGCCCGACCAGCGACTAATTATCCTAGGTGCAGTTCCCTGACTGACCTGAAAGTAAGGGGGGCACCGGAGAGCTGCGAGTTCCAAAGCGGAACTAGAAAGTGGGATATACATAAATCCCTGCAGTTCGTGACATATTGTTGGCAGCAGTGGGATAACTAAAATAAGCCCCTGCGGTAAATTGATAGGTCAAGATTAGCTTGATGTTTTCATCACTTTGTTAGCAACGGTGGGATAACTAGGATAAGCCCCCGTGCGCATGTGATACTCGTGTGCGGCCAAAGGTCACCCCACCTTTTCGTGACAATTCGGTGGCAGCGGTGGGATCATAATCCATTATCCCCCGTGCCATTCATCACAGTCCGTTTAAGTGCAAACCAGATGGGATGTCATATCATTGCAGAATGCTGGGATAGCCATGCAGGGTAAGTGTGCAAGAGTTTCAAAGTGTCACCAGCAAACCATCCCCACCATCACATCTCCTCATCCATGCTTTGCCCCAAACAAGTCTCTTATTCTTCTTTGTAGACCACAATAGAGGCCTCTTTTCAGCAATTTGGTGAATTTGGATCTGCTTCTCACCATCTCCTCTACACAATTGATGTTGAGATGTGACTGCTACTTAATTTCTATCCACCATTTATGAGGGTTTCGCTCTGAGGTACTTTTAATTTTCGTTTTTGGAGGCTGTAACTCTGATGAACTTCTCTTCTGCAGTTCTTGTTCTTCGTTTTGTAGGTTGGTCCTAATGAGAGCTAATTTCATCATAACAATTGATGGTTTTCATGACTTCCCTTGGAGATACCTTCAAGGTACTAGTAATTTCATGGATTTAGTGGATTTTGTGTCTTAAAGGAATGATGAACTGTTGCTTGTCTTTACTTAGTTGAGTGGTTCTTGTCATATTATGGTTTAGAACAGATGTGGATAGTGCTCAGCACTTTATAGAGCTGTGAACCTACACTGCCTCTGTAAAACACACCTAATAGTCGCAAACACTGTCGGAAAGCCAGTGATTATACAAATTAACTCTTGAAAAGACATATCTGTTCATTGGAAGCCATTCCAGGTGACTACCACATGAAGCTGCTTGAGAGAAAGCCTATGGGGTGCTGTTATCATAGTAAATGGTGGTGTAAGCCATTTGGATAGGGGAAGTTCTGAAGCCTTTGCCTTGGAGATGACTCTGTCTCACCCCTGCTTCAGGGACCTCTTTGCCCACTTATACTTTACTCACCCTATATGTTTCTGCATCTCTACGCCATGACATTCAGGTATTGCTATGGGCTCCTGTAAACTACTGTATCTAGAATTTTGTTCTCCACAAACACATAGCACTGACTCTCAAAACTTGTTGGAGACTTCTTCTGAGATCTCTTTGTCCACCTTTTCTGAACTGATAAGTTATTTCATCCTTACGACATGACAAAGATCTTGGTCGAAGAAATGTAAAAAACATGGCACCATATATCTTTTTTTTGCATGCTATTGTCAAGTTTGAGACATGATGACCTTAAAACAAATTCTCTTCTCCTCATTCATTACATGTAAATTATTTATCTATGTGCAAATTTTTGCAAATTTCTTTTCCCTTCTGATTCCATCCTTCTAATTTTTATAAATTGCCCAGCAGATATTTTCCTAGTTATCTCGCTTCAGCGCTCTCTTTCAGGGATGTAGTTTAGTTGGCGTCCCAGCATCTGTTGTGTTGATCAAACATCCTGTCACTTGAGCTATTGCTTTATCGACTTGTTTTTCAGAGATGAGACTGTAAATGATATATACTGTTTTGACTCGTTTCCATTTTAGTTTATAATATCATGACAAAAATTGGCATAGCGCGAATTCAAAAAATGATGGACACTGTTGTTATGTACAGTTGTTTTTTAGGGTTGTCCAACAAAGGGTCTGTGCCAGATGCCACGAGAGGGCAATTCTTTAGTCAGGTTTTATCTTCCACAGTACTGCAGATGACTCTTCAATTATAGGGTTGACATTTTCAATGCTTTTTTAATGCTGGGGCACAAGGTCACTTGTGTTGTGCAACAGTGAGTTCTGCGACCAAAAACATCTCAGCAACTTTGGTGCAACTTGCTGTGGTGAGACTATTTTTGAGCTGTTCTTGTGGCATAAAAAGTTGCCTAAATCGCATGGCAGACAAGTCATATACAGGTCATATAAAGTCTATGGCAAATGAGTCCCATGTGCTGTGTGACCAATAACTGAAAATCAAACGCATTTGGAAAAAAAATGTGACTTTATAATGGGGCTTGGGCTATTATTGTGTTATAAGAGGGTATTTGCAGCATTATTACTTTACAAGGGGAAGTTAAGAAATTATAACCATCAAAGACACACAGGGGACTTCTACGATTTCTCGGCATATACTAGCTCTTGTGACCATCTTTCAGAGCTGAATGTGGAACTAAAGGTAAGAAAGGTTGGGGACTAGTGTTGAGCATTCCGATACCGCAAGTATCGGGTATCGGCCGATATTCGCTGTATCGGAATTCCGATACTTAGTTCCGATATTTTTCCAATATCGTATACCGGAATCGGAAGTTCCCATAATTCTTTGAGAGGCAATGTGATTTTAGTCAGCCAATGAGGAATCTTATGAAGTGTGGGCACATCCTGTAATGCTGCGGTCATCTTAACTAATGGCATGGCTGTGATTGGCTGCTGAAATGATGTCAGAATGCACTATAAAAAGCGCCGCCGCCATTTTAGCATCACTGTGCTGTGAACTCAGTTAGGGACAGAACGCTGTTCTGCTGACTTTGAGGGACAGTTAGATATTGCGATTTTGTGTACTGGGCTTTAGGCAGGCTAGTTTACCAACCGCTGTGTAAAGCTTCCTTTTGCCAGTGTTGTTTTAACAGCTCTGTGCAAGGTGTGTGTGAGTGCAGGTGACGCTGCAGTTTGCTCTGCATGCAACGCTGTCTGTAGGCATCTGCACGTGTCACTCACAGACTCTTTTTTTTTTCTTCAGTGTAATTCTTGCTGCTCCATGCAATTTAACTATTAGTGTGACGCGCTTCCATCCGTATCCAATACATTGGTTGCAAACACTATAGAAGTAGACAAAGGAGTAGCCTTTCACAGATTGTGAACAGTTGTGTTTCAGTGTTCACTTCAGTCTGTGTTTTTTATTTTTTGAGTGCACATCACGCTCCAGTTACTTGTTCAAGCACTGCTGCTTGTACTCTGCTGAGCGTGTCTCAGTGCCTCATCCTTTTCATTTTTCTCCAATTGGTGCTGCTCCATTATATTTGAAAAAAATCTAATCTATTAGTGTGACGCGCTTCCATCCGTATCCAATACATTGGTTGCAAACACTATAGAAGTAGACAAAGGAGTAGCCTTTCACAGATTGTGAACAGTTGTGTTTCAGTGTTCACTTCAGTCTGTGTTTTTTATTTTTTGAGTGCACATCACGCTCCACTTACTTGTTCAAGCACTGCTGCTTGTACTCTGCTGAGCGTGTCTCAGTGCCTCATCCTTTTTATTTTTCTCCAATTGGTGCTGCTCCATTATATTTGAAAAAAATCTAATCTATTAGTGTGACGCGCTTCCATCCGTATACAATACATTGGTTGCAAACACTATAGAAGTACAGAAAGGAGCCTTTCACAGATAGTGAACAGTTGTCTGCAGTGTTCACTGCAGTCTCTGAGGAATAACCACACTTAGGCCTTATAACTTTTCTGACTTTCTTTATCAATCTACCAAGATGAAGAAGGCAGGGAGTAAGGCACGTGGTCGTGGCCGTGGAGTTTCAGCAGGGAGAGGACGTGGGGATTCTGTGGCTGCTGCCGCACCCAGTGACACAGCATCCACCAGTTTTCCCCGTGAGCGTTCCTTTATGCGCACTTTTGTAGGAGCTCAGCATACCCCCCTGCTGCGGGAAGAACAAATTGAAGCCGTTGTTGGTTGGATTGCAGCCAATGCATCGACTTCAATTCCTTCCTCCTCCTCTCAGGACCACAGCACTGTTGAACAACCATCTGTCTCTTCACCGCCTGCCAAATTGCCCAGGCAGTCAGAGAGTTCTGAACTGGAGCCAGCTGAGTCTCTGCTTCTGTTCTCAGAATCTGTTGGCTTGCAAACAGGGGCCCAGCCAAGCAGCATTCTGGAATGTGAAGAAGAGGCAGTATGCAGTGATGCGCAACAGCTGTGTCTCTCTGAATGTGAAGAGGCGGGTGAGCCAGTGCCGATGGTCAGCACACCGCAGAACGCATCTGATGATGATGAGACTCAGGTGCCATTTTCTGTTGAGCATGGTGCTGGCCAGACCACCCAACAGCAGCAGGTGTTGGAAGAGGGTAGTGGAGATGATGAGGTCCAAGACCCAACATGGCGTGAGGAACAGGAAGGTGGTGGTAGCAGCTCTGAGGAAGAGATTGCCCCAACGGTCCAAACAGTAGGGAGAGGTAGGCTGCAGACTCGGTTGCCTGTAGCCTCCAGTTTGGCACCCGTTCGTAGCAGTTCTCTTCCAACAGCCAAAACGGGCGCTCCCAGGACTTGCACTGCGTGGTCCTTTTTTGACACACTTGCAGATGATATTTGCTATGTCAAATGCAAGCTGTGTAATCAAAAAGTAAAAAGAGGTAAAAATGTCAGTAACCTTAATACCACAAATATGTGGAAACATGTGCGGTCAAAGCACATGGTTGAGTTCCAAAGACACACTGGAGATGTAGGCCAACCTACAGCAGCACCTACATCTTCAGCTCGTGTTGGAGCCTCTTCCTCCAGCTCACACACAGCTGGTTCGGCTTCCTCACAGGATCGCCATGGAAGAACCTCTGTCACTGTTGTCCAGAGACCCAGTGTTATTCCACCCACAGCTGCAAGTTCCCTGTCATCCTCACACTCCCAGGCCACAAAACAGCCATCGGTAGCACAGGCATGGGATAAAAGACGGCCATACTCGGCAAACCATCCACGAGCACAGGCTCTGAATGCTGGCATTGCAAAACTCCTGTCCCTTGAAATGCTGTCATTCAGGCTGGTGGAGACTGACAGTTTCCGTAACTTAATGGCATTGGCAGTCCCACAATACAATGTGCCCAGCCGATTTTATTTCAGCAGGCAAGCCATCCCTGCTCTGCAAAAGCATGTTGAGGGAAAAATTAAACATGCGCTACTAAACGCCATCAGTAGCAAGGTCCACCTGACCACCGATGCGTGGACCAGTACCCATGGCCAGGGACGATACCTTTCCCTCACTGCCCATTGGGTCAATGTTGTGGAGCCGGGTACAGATCTTGCGAGTGGCGCTGTACGTGTTCTGCCAACTCCAAGGATTGCAGGAATAAAGTCTGTCCACATTGACTCCTCCTCCTACTCCAGTTCCTCAGAATCATCGCTGCAGGAGCCGTCACGGTCTACCTCCACATGGACCCGTGAACGCTTACCTGATGCGACCGATATGAGCACAGCCGTGGCCAAACGTCAACAGGCCGTCCTGAAATTAATTTCCATGGGGAATCGAAGCCACACAGCGCAGGAGCTCTGGAATGCCATCAAGCAGGAGAGCTACGTGTGGTTTTTGCCAGCGAATCTCCAGCCAGGCTTGGTAGTGTGTGACAATGGCCGAAATCTGGTGGCAGCTCTGGGCCTTGGCAACCTCACTCACATACCATGTCTGGCACATGTGCTCAACTTGGTCGTGCAGAGTTTTTTGAGGGACTATCCGGATCTTGATGCACTGCTGCACAAGGTCCGCCTAGAGTGCGCTCACTTGTGACGTTCCAGCATGGCCAGATCGCGCATTGCAGCTCTGCAACGCAGATTTCGCCTTCCTGAACATCGCATCATATGTGACGTACCCACCAGGTGGAATTCCACGTTACATATGTTGGAGCGGTTGTGTGAGCAGCAGCCAGCAGTAATGGAGTATCAGCTGCATCAGGCGCAATCAACTCGCAATTTGCGCCGTTCACACTTCACCACTACTGAGTGGGCCTCTATGAAGGACATCTGCCACGTTTTGCGTGCGTTTGATGAGTCAACGCAGATGGCGAGTGCAGATGATGCACTAGTCAGCCTGACTGTCCCCCTTATCTGCCTGCTTCAAAAAACACTGCAAGCACTAAGGGATGAGGTTTTGGAAGAGGTGGAGGATGAGGAGTCACAAATTCCATCACCTTCTGGACAGTCAGCGCAACGTGGTTCCTCACAAAGGGCTGGGCAGGGCTCACTTTGTGAGGAGGATGAGGAGGAGTCAATGGAGGAGGAAGACATCGCTCCAGAGGGAGGTACACAACGCTCTAGTCAGTATGTAGAGTGAGGGTGGGGTGATGCAGAGCAGGCAGAGATGACGCCTCTTGCAGGGGACAGCGTTTCTTGGCCAGTTGGGAGTCTGCAGCACATGGTTGATTTCATGCTGCAGTGCCTGAGAAACGACCGCCGCATCGCCCACATTCTCACCACGTCTGATTATTGGGTGTACACCCTCCTAGACCCTCGCTACCGGGACAACTTACAAAGCCTCATCACACCGTTGAACCGGGAGCGTAAAATGCGGGAGTACCAAGACACACTGGTGCAATCCAGAATGTTTTCCATTCCAGCCGAGAGCACTGCTGCTGCTACTGCTTTACAAAGCAGCTCTGTGCGTCGAGGCAGTGGAGACAGCTCTGCAACAAGAGGGAGCACAAGCAGCACCTCTGCACAGGGCAAGACCAGTATGTTCCAAATGTTGCGAAGTTTTGTGGCAGCGCCACAAATGTCTACACCATCCGAGACGGCTCCAGTCAGCAGGAGGCAACGTTTCCGTAAGATGGTGACAGACTACATGTCTTTCCCTCTCAGTGTACTCCCAGATGGCTCTTCCCCATTCAAGTTTTGGGTCTCTAAGCTGGATACATGGCCAGAGCTTAGCCAGTATGCATTGGAGGTGCTGGCTTGCCCTGCTGCCAGTGTATTATCGGAGCGCGTCTTTAGTGCTGCAGGTGGTGTACTAACAGACCGTCGCATGCGACTGTCCTCCGATAATGTAGACCGGCTTATTTTTCTGAAAATGAACAACGCATGGATCTCGCCAGAATTTGTCTGTCCGTTTTCAGATTAAATAACTGGTTCGCAACGTTATCCATGTCTCCTGTTATGTTCATCTTTCTACCACCTGAACTCTACTCCCTGGGCTACAACACTGGCAGTTGCTGCTCAGAAGTGTCGTGTCCACAGACCAATACACAAGCTATAGTGTTACTGGGGTTCAGTAATGTCAGCTGTTCCCCTGCTGTGTGAACGGCAAAAAGTCATGCTGCCTCCACCCTGTTGTCTTCTCATCCCTGGGCTTCAACACCGCCAGTTGTTGCTCGGAAGTGTCATTGGCACGGGTACTCACTCCTGCCCAGACTGGTTACAGCACGCCATCTGTTTCCTGTCAGTGTAAACGTCACTTAGCCTCCAATAAGTTGTCCTGTCGTGTTGCGGTCGGGTTAGCCGACTCTATGGTGCTTGGAGTTTAGGTGCTTCCTATGTGTGCTGCGGGATATGCAAATAAAGGCTGTTTCCGTTGTGACAATAGGACAATCACCCACTGTAGTAATGTGGGATTCGGTAACTGCGGCCGGCTCGCGGCCTGTCAACTTAAATTTCCATGGGTACCTTCTGCTACCCGTCCGGGTTCCAGTACCGTCAGCTGGTTCTCCGCAGTGCCTTTGGCCTAGGTGCCTCCATCTCGGTATCCGAGTTCCAGCAACGTCTGCTGGTCCTTGGTAGTGCTTTGGAGCACAGGTACCTCCTGCTTAGTAACCGTGTCCCAGTAACGTCAGCTGGTCCTCGGTTGTGCCATTGGCTCTTTTCCTTCTGCTGCCCCTCCGGGTTCCAGCACAGTCAGCTGGTCCTCGTTACTTGCATTGGCTCTTGTACCTTCTGCTACCCGTCCGGGTTCCAGTACCGTCAACTGGTTCTCTGCAGTGCCTTTGGCCTAGGTGCCTCCATCTCGGTATCCGAGTTCCTGCAACGTCTGCTGGTCCTTGGTAGTGCTTTGGAGCACAGGTACCTCCTGCTTAGTAACCGTGTCCCAGTAACATCAGCTGGTACAAGGTTGTGCTACAAATACAAGATACAGAACAAGAGACACAAGAACAATAAGCAGAAGATCTAAAAGCAGAAGAACATGAAGTATAAGACCAAAATGAAGAGCAAAATATATGCTCTAAATTATAAGCAGAAGAAGACTAAGCAGTGTATGGGGGTGAGTCCGTTCCTCCTCGTGGTGCCCCTGGAAAATGCCTGCTGCTGCTGCAGGCTAAACTGAACACGGACAAATACTGTTGTAATTTAAATCTTTTGTGACAGCAAGAACGAAAGAATGAAAAATTCATACTTTGACAGATTACAAGTACAGGATTCTCTGTCACAAATAAGAATATGATGAAGAAGATGAAGTACAATATGAATAAGAATAATAGTTTAATAAGAAGAATATGAGTAATGTTAACAAAAAGATGAATAGCAAGAAGTTTAAGAAGAAGATAAAGAAGGTGAAGATGAAGAATAATTTGATGAAAAAGATGATGCTGCTGAAGATTATGAAGGAGAAAGTGTGTCAAAAGTTAAAAAGGTGAAGAGCATGGAAGTTGTGAAATATACATATTTGCCAAAATAGAAAAAACGTGAACAACATTGTCAATTTCTTCGTCAATCCGAACATCTTTAAAAAAAAAAAATATTTATGCTATTCCATTTGATTGGGTTAAACATCTATGCCTTTAATGTCTCCTCAACCTTCCCCAATACATTCTACATTACTCTTTGTTGTTTTCCTTCATGTACAATTAACCAACAAGGCAAGAATGGGGTTTTTTTAATTCCGATATTTTGTTCCATAGACTTACATTGGATTTCCGGTATCGGTATCGCCAATATTTTTTGGGTATCGGCGATACCATTCCGATTCCGATACTTTTGGATATCGGAAAGTATCGCTCAACTCTATTGGGGACACCTGCCCTATACTAATAGATACTGGATCAATATCTAGAATGAGAAGTATGAGAGGCTCAATATGTGTACATTCATACATTATGCATGTTGGCCTTTGGAAGATATAGGGCAGTGTGTCATGTTGTGGCCAAAGGTGTTACAATGTCAATTAGGGCAGGTGATAAATCTCATATAACTCCAACATATGCTGTTGACAGTAGACATCACTGTCTACCACTAGTTCTCACCCCTGGTTGGTCTTTCGAGCCAATTTCCCAATCACATGGACACATTGGTTCAAATTTAACTGCTAAAAGTAGACTATGGGATTGAGGACTGGCTATGATGGACGTGAAACTGCAAGAGTCTTAGATGACTTTAGCGTTCTGGTGATCTTGGAAGGGTAAGCCAAAATTGGATTCTTTAACTTAGTTGGTCTTTGTCTGTTTGGCCTTGATTGATGGTTGGTTGGGAAGTTTTACCAGATTGCTGGGTCATATCATGTAAGGTATCCAAACTTTTTTATGGAAGAGTCTTAGATGACCATCGTGTACTAGAAATACTGATATGGCAAGCCTGAATTATGTTCTTACACTTAGTTTGGTGTGGTATTTGTTGGCCTTGGTTGATAGTGGGATTATAAGCGTTAACTGGACTGCTGGATCATATTAGTGGATGAACAAAATGACTTTCTACAGTAAAGTCTACACCCTTGATACTTATAATGACTTAGTCTTAACCATGTATAAGCCATTGGGTGGCCAACTATTCTTCAGGAGAGACAAGTACTTTTTTGTGCAGAAGGTCTGGTAACTACTAAACCCACAGAATTGACAGATCAACACCCACAGTATTGTGGACCCATGAAAGTAATGAATGGATAGAGAGATGTGCAAGGGGTTATTTGTAGTACCAAGATGAACTTGTTTAGCTCCTCAAGAGTATTTGCTCAAATATCCGGCCTGATTAGCTTTGCTTAATATCTGTCGTCACTTGCTAGCAGGACTAATAATCTGTTGGCACAGAGACCCTCATTGAAATACACAGAATATTCCCAGCTTCATGTCTCATTCAGAGCCTTGGCATCATGCTCTTAGCTCTGAGTGAAATGTGCATGGATAATGGATGGGGAATCTTAGGATATTAGCACTTAAAAATGATTGTTGCATTTTCCTAAATGTCATTTCTTTTTCTGTGCTATTGTCTGTACACAATGAGCATGTTTATGGCTCTGCCACTCTCACTGCTCATACTAAATAGCCTAATTTCTCCAGCCTGCCAGACAACTCCCTTTGTATAGTTCTCATAGAGTGAGGTGGGAAAGAATAGGAAGTATAGAGCAAGAGAAAAACGAAAGAGCAAAATAAAGGCAAATACACAAAGGGTGAGAAAAAAAAAGTATTGGAGACTGTCAAAAGTAGACCAGCCAGATAGGAGCACTAAACCCTGTAAACAACAAGAAGGTGAATTTAAAAGCTAGGAGAACTATGAATGCTACAAAAAAAGTCTGTTTCACAATTTAATATAGTAATATAAAATGAATCCGGCACTCAAAAATCAGATGCTAAAAGAAAATTTATTCATACACAATCCAAACGTAACGTTTCGGTCAATCGCCTGACCTTCTTCAGACTGGGACATGCAAATAAATATACAACACAAAAATAATGTCCCGATAGTGCTCAAATAGCCATATAACATAGCAAAATATAATACATATTGTGCAGTAAATTATACGTCATGATACCTATAAGTAATACGTGGCCTTCAAAAAGAAGTATACATCGGCTGATGATTTGAACCGATATTACCAAAAGGGATATTATACAAAAATAATACAAAAATAATATGTATAGAAATGAGACATACAGTAATCACATAGAAATATAGTAATCACACGGAATTATATAAATGACACATGTTGAAAAAAATCCTTGACAAAAAATCAAAAAGAAGAAACGTAAAATAATGTCTCCTGAAATCAATACTCTTACCAGATTGTGGAGGTAGAGGAGGATGAAGCAAAAAGTCTGTGGAAATCTGTGAAGGAGGAACATGACCGATTATGTGGCTTCCCATATAGAACAATTCATGCCACTTGTGATGTGCAAAATATGCTGAAGAGAATCCTTACCATAACAGTTCAGAAGCACTGTATGGAAGAGCAAGTAAAGCTGTTTGCTTGTGGAATAGCGCCCATGAGAGGCGGTGCACGTGTGTGCCGTAAAATATTAGCGTTACCGGAAGTGGCAGTAGCATCATAGGTCAGGGACATGGCTGTGGAAAGCATGTGAGACGCAAGTGTGTCGGCCGGCCGGAAGTGAATCACCGCCTTTCTCTCCTAGGCGGCAGTTGACTATGAAACGCTTGTGGAACGCAAGCAGTAAAGCGGTCACATGTGAGTGGTGGTCCAGACGTTGTGTACTGAAACATAAGCAGCGCTGGAGCGTGTAGAGAGGGTAAGTATCAAAGGAGAAGTAAAATCAAGAATTTGCCTAGGAAAATAGAAGAAAAAACATGTTATATTCATTATATGGTTGTAAATAGATAAATATATAAATACTCGCGCTATGATTATAGTATAACAACAACAACTGATAAGACCAAATACCTGTAACGTCAGAACTGGTGATAAAAGGGCAGCACGGTGGCTCAGTGGATAGCACTGCAGCCTTGCAGCGCTGGAGTCCTGGGTTCGAATCCCACCTAGGACAACATCTGCAAGGAGTTTGTATGTTCTCCCCGTGTTTGTGTGGGTTTCCTCCGGGCACTCCGGTTTCCTCCCACACTCCAAAAACATACAGATAGGGAATCTAGATTGTGAGCTCCTTCGGGGACAGCGACGATAATGTGTGCAAACTGTAAAGCGCTGCGGAATATGTTAGCGCTATATAAAAATAAAGATTATTATTATAAAGATTATTAAAAGCTTGAAGAAAGAGATGCAGAGAATCGTACCAGGTGAGAGTGCGCCTTTTTCACCAAAATGGCTAAAAAAAGAGAAAATGCTTTTAAAGAAATAGATCTAAATGAAATCTATACGATAAAATCTATTAAAAGAGATATGTGTAAAAATATAGTTCACCTGGGGGTGGGTAAAGCAGAGTGTACAAACACATGTGACCAAGAGAAAAAAATATATAATATATGATAAAAAATAAAACGTGGATAAGAAGCTGTATAAAAGGACCATTAAAAAGTGCACTAAGGGCGGCAAAAGAACCGCATAATAACGCTACAAATGTATAACAAATAAAGCACGTGTTAAACACACTGTTTTGCAGAGTAATGCTGCAAGATAAACACAGGGGGTGAGTAATGCGGAGTGTATAAATGCATGTGACTCAAGAAGACAAATGCATGACAACAATAGTACGTGGATAAGAAGCTGCATAAAAAAGCACACTAATGGCGGCAAAAAACACACTAATGGCGGCAAGAGAACCGCGCAATAACGCTAAAAATGTGCACCAAATAAAACACGTGTAACGCACACTGTTTTTAGAGTATTGCTGCAAGATAGGCGCAAATAGTATAGTCACAGAGACCCCACCAGGGGTAACCAAAAAGGGCTGAAACAAAGATCCACCATAAATAGATAAATGCTGGTGAAAAAAAGTCCAGATGATGAAACCAGGATAAAACTAAATATAAACAGAACTTATCTGAAAAAAAGGGGGGTGAGCCGAGTCCTTGGAGATCCAGAAGTGCTTCCTTGCTGCAAACAGGTCGGTAGAGAGCTGTCCCGGCCGGAGACGCTCTCACGCAGAGCCTGGATGTGCAGTGATGTAAGCAGGAAGTAAAATCGCGGCAGAGGCCGCGTCTGACGTCGGTGGAGCTCGAGGGTTCGGGTCACGTGACTTCAGTAAGTCACGTGGTGCCCCAGCAGAGGTCTGGGAAAAAAAGTTTATATAATAAACCCCTTTTTTACCCCTTCTTTATGGTGGAAGGTTTACCAATACTTGCAGCTGATTAAGGTATATGTACACTGGCGCCGCTATTTGTTGTTTTTTACTGTTTATCTATCATCACCATTTTTTAGCTGGCGACAGTGCACCTACAATACTGATAGCCTTTTTAGCTACTTACATTTTATCTACTATTACAAAACACTATGAGTGCTTTATGGGAAGACAGGAAGGACCGTATAAATTATATTCAGACTTTTTTCATCATAAGTGGGAAGGAACCCAGAGAAACATTTAATGAATCCAATGTAAACAACATTAAGGAATCATTAAAACGGTTGGAACAATTACTACTAAAAGAAATGCGAGACCTTTGGGAAGTAGTGGCTTTAGAAAGATATTTAGCCTTTGACTGCATCCCAAAAGGCCTTCTAATACAAAAATCTCTGTCTGGTGATATAGGGGATCCCTCCACTCTTAAAGAATGGGATACCCTACTTAAAAGCTTTTCAAAACAAGCAGTCTCTTTTATTATTAATAAAAAGGAAAAAACAACTAATCTCAAACAAAACAGAAATTTCGAAACTATTCAAAGAGATTGATCCATATAAAAATCATCCAGAGATTAGATATCTATCAGACAGCATTAAACATTGTATTAACAATAAAGAAAAAGAGATAATAGAAAGAAAGAAGCGCAAATTAGGTAGAGACGCAATACCAAACTTCAATTTTCAACCACACAGGAAATGGATGAATTTTAAACTATTGATCAAGTAAATGGCAGTGATCTGTCTAGTATCTCATCTGAGGACAGATTTTCAATTTATCCAGACTCAGAACATCTGAACGCATCTAGGTTCTGTGAAGAAATGACCACTCCAATTGTCATTACAAACCGACAGAACCAAAGCACCACTCAATCAAGGGCCCCCATTTCTGGAGAACACCAAAATATTATGACCCCTATGGTCATAAATACCCCTATGGTCATAAATACCCCTATCACTACAGAAAACAGATATGAGATCCTATCAGTACCTGACACTATTCATGAAAATCCTAATAATACAGCCGGACCAAGCACAACAACCAGTACACAAACAGACAGCAATATAAATAATACTCAGCCACCTAAGAAAACTAGCTCTATCAATCCGTTTTTTCAGTTGGGCCAAAGAAAAAACGGAAAAGAGGCTGTAGGGGGGGAAACTCTCCCAAAAAAAGAAGAAACCAAAAGAAATAAATGAGGATTCTCAAACATTTTTTAATTTAAGCAAATACCCATTGAAAGCTAATGAAGAATCTCTACTAAGAAAAGGGTTGAAATTTGCACCAGCTACAAAATTCAATAAATTTGAAGCCTTTATAGGCATTAAACAATTTATGCGGAAATTAGCTTTAAAGAAATATTTTTTCAAAAAAACTATAAATACAACTTCAGAATCTACACCACTAGTGAATGGGACAACAACCAATTCTACAGGACTTAAAGCCAAATCCAAATTCCATCCAACTAATGAATACTCTGAGGCGTTCAATTCCTTTCAAAAAAGTGTTATTTATGACCTCAAGAAAATTAGTGATAAAAAATGTTCCAAATACAGACAGAACCTTACCAAAAGTGAACGCAACGCTATTCACAATTTACAACTAAATAAGGACATTGTTATCCGTCCAGCAGACAAAGGAGGGAGTATTGTTATTTTAGACCAATCCCAATACGAAAAAGAATGCCAACGCATCTTAGGTGACTCAAAAACGTATAAAAGTTCAACGGAGGATCCCACCATCATTTTTACTGTTGAACTAAAACAATTAATAACTAAAGGACTAAATAAAGGAATATTAAGCAAACAAGAGTTTGATTATATCAATACTCCACAACCAAGAACTGTGGTATTCTATTACCTACCGAAAATCCACAAAGATATGCAGAATCCACCAGGTCGCCCCATAATTTCAGGGATTGGCAACCTGACGTCCAATTTATCGCACTATGTGGACTGTCATCTACAGAAACTGGTGCCAGATCTTCCAGCCTACCTTAAGGATAGTAGGCACATTCTTCAGATTTTAACCCCTTCATGACCCAGCCTATTTTGACCTTAAAGACCTTGCCATTTTTTGCAATTCTGACCAGTGTCCCTTTATGAGGTAATAACTCAGGAACGCTTCAACGGATCCTAGCGATTCTGAGATTGTTTTTTCGTGACATATTGGGCTTCATGTTAGTGGTAAATTAAGGTCGATAATTTTTGCGTTTATTTGTGAAAAAAATGGAAATTTGGCGAAAATTCTGAAAATTTTGTAATTTTCAAATTTTAAATTTTTATTCTGTTAAACCAGAGAGTTATGTGGCACAAAATAGTTAATAAATAACATTTACCACATGTCTACTTTACATCAGCACAATTTTTTGAACAACATTTTTTTTGTTAGGAAGTTATAAGGGTTAAAAGTTGACCAGCGATTTCTCCTTTTTACATCAAAATTTACAAAACCATTTTTTTTAGGGACCACCTCACATTTGAAGTCACTTTGAGGGGTCTATATGGCAGAAAATACCCAAAAGTGACACCTTTATAAAAACTGCACCCCTCAAGCTACTCAAAACTACATTCAAGAAGATTATTAACCCTTCAGGTGCTTCACAGGAACTAAAGCAACGTGGAAGGAAAAAATGGACATTTTAATTTTTCCAACAAAAATTTTCTTTTAGCATCAATTTTTTCATTTTTACATGGGCATCAGGATAAAATGGATCCTAAAATTTGTTGGGCAATTTCTCCTGAGTACACAGATACCTCATATGTGGTCATAAACCACTGTATGGGCGCACAGCAGGGCTCAGAAGGGAAGGAGCGCCATTTGACTTTTTGAATAGAAAATATGCTGGAATATTTAGCGGTTGCCATGTCACATTTGGAGAGTCCCTGTGTGCCTAAACATTGGAGCTCCCCCACAAGTGACCCCATTTTGGAAACTAGACCTCCTAAGGAACTTATCTAGATGCATAGTGATCACTTTGAACCCCAAGGTGCTTCACAAATTGATCTGTAAAAAAAGAAAGTACTTTTTTTTCACAAAAATTTTCTTTTAGCCTCAGTTTTTTTCATTTTCACATGGGCAACAGTATAAATTGGATCCTAAAATTTGTTGGGCAATTTCTCCTGAGTACACAGATACCTCATATGTGGTCATAAACCACTGTTTGGGCGCACGGCAGGGCTCAGAAGGGAAGGAGCGCCATTTGACTTTTTGAATAGAAAATATGCTGGAATATTTAGCGGTTGCCATGTCGCATTTGGAGAGTCCCTGTGTGCCTAAACATTGGAGCTCCCCCACAAGTGACCCCATTTTGGAAACTAGACCCCCTAAGAAACTTATCTAGATGCATAGTGAGCACTTTGAACCCCCAGTTGCTTCACAAATTGATCCGTAAAAAAAAGAAAGTACTTTTTTTTCACAAAAATTTTCTTTTAGCCTCAGTTTTTTTCATTTTCTCATGGGCAACAGTATAAATTGGATCCTAAAATTTGTTGGGCAATTTCTCCTGAGTACACAGATACCTCATATGTGGTCATAAACCACTGTTTGGGCGCACGGCAGGGCTCAGAAGGGAAGGAGCGCCATTTGACTTTTTGAATGGAAAATATGCTGGAATATTTAGCGGTTGCCATGTCGCATTTGGAGAGTCCCTGTGTGCCTAAACATTGGAGCTCCCCCACAAGTGACCCCATTTTGGAAACTAGACCCCCTAAGGAACTTATCTAGATGCATAGTGAGCACTTTGAACCCCCAGTTGCTTCACAAATTGATCCGTAAAAAAAAGAAAGTACTTTTTTTTCACAAAAATTTTCTTTTAGCCTCAGTTTTTTTCATTTTCACATGGGCAACAGTATAAATTGGATCCTAAAATTTGTTGGGCGATTTCTTCTGAGTACATAGATACCTCATATGTGGTCATAAACCACTGTTTGGGCGCACGGCAGGGCTCAGAAGGGAAGGAGCGCCATTTGACTTTTTGAATGGAAAATATGCTGGAATATTTAGCGATTGCCATGTCGCATTTGGAGAGTCCCTGTGTGCCTAAACATTGGAGCTCCCCCACAAGTGACCCCATTTTGGAAACTAGACGCCCTAAGGAACTTATCTAGATGCATAGTGAGAACTTTGAACCCCCAGGTGCTTCACAGAAGTTTATAACGCAGAGCCGTGAAAATAAAAAATCATTTTTTTTCTCAAAAAATGATTTTTTAGCCCACTATTTTTTATTTTCACAATGGTTACAGGAGAAATTGGACCCCAAAAGTTGTTGTCCAGTTTGTCCTGAGTACGCTAGTACCCCATACGTGGGGGGAACCACTGTTTGGGCACACGTCAGGGCTCGGAAGGGATGTGGTGACGCTTTGAAATGCCGACTTGATGGAATGGTCTGCGGGCATCTTGTTACGTTTGCAGAGCCCCTGATGTGCCTAAACAGTAGAAACTCCCCACAAGTGACCCCATTTAGGAAACTAGACCCCGCAAAGAACTTATCTAGATGTGTGGTGAGCACTTTGAACCCCCAAGGGCTACACAGAAGTTTATAACGCCCGGGCATGAAAATAAAAAAATCATATTTTTTCCACAATCAGGATCTTTTAGTCCCCAATTTTTTTATTTTCCCAAGGGTAACATGAGAAATTAGACCCCAAAAGTTGTTGTACAATTTGTCCTGAGTATGCTGATATCCCATATGTGGGAGAAAACTACTGTATGGGCACACGTCGGGGCTCGGATGGGAAGTAGTGACGTTTTGAAATGCCCACTTGATGGAATGGTCTTCGGGCGTCATGTTACGTTTGCAGAGTCCCTGATGTGCCTAAACAGTATAAACTCCCCACAAGTGACCCCATTTTGGAAACTAGATCCCCCAAGGAACTCCTATAGATGTGTGATAAGCACTTTGAATCTCCAAGTCCTTCACAGAAGTTTATAACGCAGAGCCGTGAAAATATAAAATCATTTTTTTTCCACAAAAATAATTTTTAGTCCCCAATTTTTTTTCCCAATGTTAACAGGAGAAATTAGAACCCCCAAAGTTGTTGTGCAATTTTTCCCGAGTACGCTGATACCTCATATGTGGGGATAAACCGCTGTTTGGGCATACGTCGGGGCTTGGAATAAAGGGAGCACTGTTTGACTTTTTGAACGCAAAATTTGCAGGAATCAATGGTGGCGCCATGTCGCGTATGGAGACCCCCTGATGTGCCTAAATAGTGGAAACCCCTCAATTCTAACTCCAACACTAACCCCAACACACCCCTAACCCCAACCCTAACCCCTACACACACCTAACCCTAATACAAACCCTAATCATAACCCTAACCCCAACACACCCCTAACCCTAATCCCAACTCTAACCATAAACCTAACTACAAGCCTAACCCTAATTCCAACCCTAACCCTAATTCCAACCCTAACTCAAATTCCAACCCTAACCGTAATTCTAACCTTAACCCTAATGCTAACCCTAACCCTAGTTCTAACCCTAAGGCTGGGTTCATATTGCGTTTTACCAGCCCGTTCAACACGTAGCGTTGACCGGCTGGTAACGGTATAGCATAACGCGATCGCGTTATGCTATACCCGCTAGCGCAGATGAATCAGCAGATAATCAGCCGCGGATCCGCAGCAAAATCAGTCGCGGATCAGCAACAAAATCCGCCGCGGATCAGCGGAGAAATCCGCCGCGGATCAGCAGCGAAATCAGCCGCGGATCAGCAGCGAAATCAGCCGCGGATCAGCAACGAAATCAGCCGCGGATCAGCAGCGAAATCCGCCGCGGATCCACAGCGAATCAGCAGCAAAATCAGTCGCGGATCAGCAGCAAAATCCGCCGCGGATCAGCAGCGAAATCCGCCGCGGATCCGCAGCGAAATCCGCCGCGGATCCGCAGCGAAATCAGTCGCGGATCCGCAGCGAAATCAGTCGCGGATCCGCAGCGAAATCAGTAGCGGATCAGCAGCGAAATCCGCCGCGGATCAGCAGCGAAATCCGCCGCGGATCAGCAGCGAAATCCGCCGCAGATCAGCAGCGAAATCTGCCGCGGATTCGCCGCGAATCAGCAGCAAAATCAGTTGCGGATCAGCAGCGAAATCCGCCGCGGATCAGCAGCGAAATCAGCCGTGGATCCGCAGCGAAATCAGCCGCGGATCCGCAGCGAAATCCGCCGCGGATCCGCAGCGAAATCCGCCGTATATCAGCAGCGAAATCAGCCGCGGATCCGCAGCGGATCAGCAGCGAATCCGCCGCGGATCAGCAGCGAAATCCGCCGCGGATCAGCAGCGAAATCCGCCGCGGATCAGCAGCGAAATCAGCCGCGGATCAGCAGCGATATCCGCCGCGGATCCTCAGCGAAATCCGCCGCGGATCCGCAGCGAAATCCGCCGCGGATCAGCCGCGATATCCGCCGCGGATCCGCAGCAAAATCAGCTGCGGATCAGCAGCAAAATCCGCTAGGAAAAAAAAAAAATTCTTTTTTTTATTATTTGTCCCTACCTATGACGGGGGGGTTCATTTACTTTTTTTTTATTTTGATCACTGTGACAGTTTATCACAGTGATCAAAATAAATTTTTTTACAATGGAGGGCGCACTGCGCATGCGCCGGCCGGCAGGCGCACTGCGTATGCGCCCGCCATTTTCCAAGATGGCGGCGCCCATGAAGAATCCAGGGAAGCCGCCGGGACGGATCCAGGGACATCGGTGGACCGGGAGAGGTGAGTAGGGGACGTCGGAAGGTGAGGGGGGGGATCGGAAGGTGAGGGGGGGTGATCGCAGGAGCAGGGGAGCAGACAGCGACGGCGGTGACCGATCGCTGCCATCTTTCGATGGCGGCGGCCGATCACCGCCGTGACATGGTGTGGGGGGGGTCTGATCGCGGTCTCCAGCCATGGCAGATGCTATTGCAGCATCGGCCATGGCTGGATTGTAATATTTCACCAGTTTCATTGGTGAAATATTACAAATCGCTCTGATTGGCAGTTTCACTTTTAACAGCCAATCAGAGCGATCGTGGCCACGTGGGGGTTAAGCCAACCCCCCTGTGGTGATGCAGTAAGGGTCCTGTTACTGCGGGTCGGGTGACCTTTCAGTGACCCCGGACCCCCGACCCGCAGTAACATGATTTATAGCATGACGCCTACGTCGGCGTCATGGGTCGGGATGGCACAGGTTTTCATGACGCCGACGTCGGCGTCATGGGTCGGGAAGGGGTTAAACGAATTTCAATAGGACAATAGCTTTATTATGGGCACTTTAGATATCACATCTTTATATACAGTGATCCAGCATGATAAAAGCCTTGAAGCCTTGACCCATTTTTTAAATTTAGATCAATCTATGCCAAATGACAATATTGATTTTATTAAAGAGTGCGCCTTGTTCATTTTAACGCATAACTCCTTCCAACATAAGGAGAACTACTATACCCAGCAGTAGGGTACAGCCATGGGGACCAGGTTCGCGCCCAGTTACGCCAATCTGTACGTAGGTAGATGGGAACATTTCAACATCTACCGAGGTGGTGTGCTGCACACGGACCTGGCCCTATGGCTACGTTTTATTGATGACATATTTTTTATTTGGAAAGATGGAGAAGAATCTCTAAATATGTTTTTAAGTGAAATTAATAAAAACAAATTTTATCTTCATTTTAATGCCACAACGAGCCGGGCCAAGCTACACTTTTTAGATTTAGATATCTCCATCAAACAGGGCACCATCCAGACTAAAACATATATGAAGCCCACAGATTCAAACAGCTATATAGCTACGAATAGTTGCCATCTACCTAGATGGCTTCTTAATGTTCCAAGGAGTCAATTTTTGAGGTTACACAGAAACTGCTCCAACATAGTAGATTATGATATGGAAGCAGATACACTGATGAAAAAATTTCAAAGTAAAGGTTATGACTATAACAATTTAATAGACACCAAGAGGAACGTTAAGGATATCCCTAGAGAAACTTTGCTCCAGGATACTAATCATAGAATAACGGAAAATTCAGTAATCTCTGACACTATTTCGGTCCCCTTCATTACTCAATACAATTCCAATACCCACCTTTTCAAACGGATAATAAAAAAACACTGGGAACTTCTGAAGGAGGACAAAGTCATTGGTGACAAAATTACCAAAAATCCAGAATTCATATTTAGAAAAGCGAGGAATATTGGTAACATCATTGCACCGACGGTACGCAATACCAAACAACTATATCACAAAAAGGGACCTACTGACCCTTTTAAAAAAGCAATAATGGGGTTTTACCCTTGTAAAAATTGCAAAATGTGCAAAACGCTGAAACTTAGCAGAAAAAAAATCTATTAATGCCCATAATGGAACGGAGTTCCCCATTAGGGATTATATTAGTTGTTCCTCAACAGGTGTCATATACACAATTGAATGCCCATGTCATAAAATTTATGTGGGCCGCACTAAACGCCCTTTATGTAAGCGTATTGGAGAACATCTCCGCAACATTAGGAACAAATTTGATGATCATCCCTTATCCAGACATTTTAAATTAAACCATAAGGGATCAATTGAGGGCATTAAAGTTATAGGAATAAAAAAAGTCACAAGAGACTGGCGGAAAGGTGACTTTATCAAGCAGATGTCAAGAGAAGAAACCCGCTGGATTTTTCAATTGGATACCCTAAAACCAAGGGGATTGAACAATGACATAGAACTTTTTGCCTTTGAATAAACCCCACCATCACCAATAAACCATTTTATCACTGAACATAAGGGGTTAACCTTATTAATTGGGACTACTCAACTATTGGCTCCTGACTAATTGATGGACGATATAAATATATGTTCCTGTGCTAGAAGAGCCATCCCTGAGGAAGGAATCCGACGATTCTGAAACGCGAAGGAACGGCTCTTTATGCACATCATCCTTTGCATTTTATTATATAAACTTTTTTTCCCGGACCTCTGCTGGGGCACCACGTGACTTACTGAAGTCACGTGACCCGAACCCTCGAGCTCCACCGACGTCAGACGCGGCCTCTGCCGCGATTTTACTTCCTGCTTACATCACTGCACATCCAGGCTCTGCGTGAGAGCGTCTCCGGCCGGGACAGCTCTCTACCGACCTGTTTGCAGCAAGGAAGCACTTCTGGATCTCCAAGGACTCGGCTCACCCCCCTTTTTTTCAGATAAGTTCTGTTTATATTTAGTTTTATCCTGGTTTCATCATCTGGACTTTTTTTCACCAGCATTTATCTATTTATGGTGGATCTTTGTTTCAGCCCTTTTTGGTTACCCCTGGTGGGGTCTCTGTGACTATACTATTTGCGCCTATCTTACAGCAATACTCTAAAAACAGTGTGCGTTACACGTGTTTTATTTGGTGCACATTTTTAGCGTTATTGCGCGGTTCTCTTGCCGCCATTAGTGTGTTTTTTGCCGCCATTAGTGTGCTTTTTTATGCAGCTTCTTATCCACGTACTATTGTTGTCATGCATTTGTCTTCTTGAGTCACATGCGTTTACACACTCCGCATTACTCACCCCCACGTGTTTATCTTGCAGCATTACTCTGCAAAACAGTGTGTTTAACACGTGCTTTATTTGTTATACATTTGTAGCGTTATTATGCGGTTCTTTTGCCGCCCTTAGTGCACTTTTTAATGGTCCTTTTATACAGCTTCTTATCCACGTTTTATTTTTTATCATATATTATATATTTTTTTCTCTTGGTCACATGTGTTTGTACACTCTGCTTTACCCACCCCCAGGTGAACTATATTTTTACACATATCTCTTTTAATAGATTTTATCGTATAGATATCATTTAGATCTATTTCTTTAAAAGCATTTTCTCTTTTTTTAGCCATTTTGGTGAAAAAGGCGCACTCTCACCTGGTACGATTCTCTGCATCTCTTTCTTCAAGCTTTTACCACCAGTTCTGACGTTACAGGTATTTGGTCTTATCAGTTGTTGTTGTTATACTATAATCATAGCGCGAGTATTTATATATTTATCTATTTTCTTTTTTTACCCCTTCTTTATGGTGGAAGGTTTACCAATACTTGCAGCTGATTAAGGTATATGTACACTGGCGCCGCTATTTGTTGTTTTTTACTCATTATATGGTTGTTAACCATCTCATAGCATGAACTGGAATCTGGGGCACGACAATAATAAATAATGAATAAGAGGCTCATAATATTGTTTAACAATTTATACCTAAAAGTTTATAAGAGAAAACCGTAAAAAAAACAATATAAAGAGACCAATGAGAAAATATTTAAAAAAAACTTGAAGAAATTGTTAGAGAATGGTTTGAAAATGGTTTAAGGGGAACAAATTTATATGAAGTCTCCAAGCACTTTACTTGATGATGTTCATTGCCATCAGCCTAAAATTTGGACCTAAAAATTGTATTTGAGATTCTTACTGGATTAAAACTCTTTATGGAATGGGTCAGGACAGTTCACAAAATTATGCTCTGGTTTGGGGAGTTATGGAACGAAACTCCTGAATATCATCTACCTTTACATTTTACATTTAATGGGATATTTTAGCCCCGAACAGCCACTGGATAGGCGATAAATGTTACACCATGGAGGTCGATAGACCTATGGTCTTCCCTAATTAAAAGGCAATGCCAAGGAGAACTTTGAACTGAGTGGTAGACGAGCTGCTCCGATCAAAGTCTACAGCACTGGTGAAAAAAGCTGAAGGGTGATAATTTTTAAGCTGAAAACACAATTTCATATATCTTGGATTTTAATAGGGGGGTTCTCTTTTTAAGATCCCCATCTTTCAGCCACAATAGAGAAGTCCCCTCACTCTAGGGGACTTGTCCTGTTCTTCATTATTCAGACAAACCACTGATTTAAATAGATACTTTGTAATGCATTTAGAGGACTTGTCACTTGATCCCAAAAATTGAATAAAATAAATACCTTGTAAAAATCCTCGAGCGCCCCTGATTATTCTGCTCTTTTCCATTTTGTACTACATTGCTCCATTGCAGATATATTCACATTTGTTTCTTCTGTAGTCCAATATGTGAAATCTCTGCTTGTAGTCCAATTGTTAGTTTCTTCAGAGTCTTCTCTGGCGTCATTTGCATTACCCCTTCTTCCTAGACACTGCAAATCACAGCTAAGCTCAGCAGCTCATCTAGGAGTCTCAGACACTGCCGAGCTTGTGATTGGCAGCATTTAGGAGAGAGGGATGAAAGTGTACGCCCCAGCAAAGAATCTGAAAAAATGTATAGTTGGACTGCAAGCAGAGATTTCACATAAAGCTCTCCTGTAGAAACAAAGGTGAGCATCTCTGCAATGGAACAACGCAAATGCAAGAAAAAAATGGAAAAGAGAGACAGAATAAGGGGAGCTCAGGGATTTTTTTTACAAGGGATTTAACTAAAATTGTTTGAGCAAGTGAAAGGCATCCTTAACTTCTTTTGTGGTGGCACTGCAGAGAGACAGAGCACTTACTGCAAGATTTATCCAGAGATTACAACTAGTAGCTGTGTGTCACAGCAGGAGAGTAAAGACCTCCAAAAACTGATACATCTACCAACAATCATAGCACATGCACTGTTTGGAGGTCAATCCCCAGTAGAGCCAGTGATAACACCTCTGGAACAGTGATAGCACTGGAGGTGAGTATAAGGCTCGTTTCACACCAGCATTTCACTAACCTGCGTCGGTCTGCGCACGGCCGGCGATAAGCTCCGCCCCCGGCCGCGCCTCCTCCTGGCCGCTCCGCCTATGGGCGCATGACACTGCATGCGACCTGCGTACCCTATCTTTAGCATTGGGTAAGCAGGACGTTCGCAGGTATGTGTTCGCCGGCGCATGCGTCCTTTTGACTGTGCGCCGAGTGCACCAAAATGCAACACGGTGCATTTGGCGCAGGTAAGCGCACCGTCAAAAGGACTCATGCGCCGGCAAAGCAATCCTGCACACGGCCTGTGTACCCAATGCTAAAGATAGGGTACGCAGGTCACATGCAGCGTCATGCGCCCATAGGCGGAGCGGCCGGGAATAGGCGTGGCCGGGGGCGGAGCTTAGCGGTGGCTGTGCGCAGACCGATGCAGGTCAGTGAAACCTGTTATGATTTGGTAGCTGAGGAGTGCAGATAAAAAGGGCAATACACCAGAGCAGTTGGAATCTATGAGATTGCAGTACCCTGACTAACCACCACAACTAGAGGCAGCCGTGGAGCGTTCCTACGTTGGTCCTAGACGCCTCGTCACAGCCTGAGAAACTAACTATACCTAAAGATAGAAAGAGGAAAGCTATCTGCCCCGGAGCAGATCCCCAAAGAACATAGAAAGCCCCCAAACATGTAATGGCGGTTAGACAAGAGGAAATACTGACACAGACAGAAAATAGTATGAGCAAACGTTGGGGCCCAAACTAACTAAATAGAAAAGGATAGGAAGGGCACTTACTGCAATCCAAAAAAACCCTGAAAAGCACCAACTTTACTAATTTCAAAAACACCTGAGATCACACGACCTCTACCACCTAAATTAGTTCTCTGGTGTAACAAAATCAAAACAGCAGCCACTGAAAAAACTGGAAAAAGCAAATGTACAAACATCAGTGGCTGAACAAAACTGAGAGGGCAAAAGCCCCCGGAGGGGACCCTGAAGGCCCCCACAGAAGTGCAGGACAAAATGCAAAAATCAAGCACAAAAGCAAAAAAAAGAAAATGTCTTATCTGTTAGCAGGAGATGCAGACACGACACAACAGGCTACAAAGGAAACAGGAATCAAGGATTGAGACCAGAACAATTGATCACCGGCAACCCTGATGGGAAGGTGACTCCCTTATATAAGACCAGTCAGTAACACCTGATTCCCAATCCTCACAATCTTCACTGGGCAGTCCAGTACCGTTTGTAACCACCAGAGGGAGCCTCTGCTCAGAACTCATTTCAAGTCCATTCACAACAGTACCCCCCCCTTGAGGAGGGGTCACCGAACCCTCACTTGAGCAACCAGGTCGGTCAGGATGAGTTCTATGATACGCACGGATGAGTCTCCTAGCATGGATGTCCGAAGCAAACACCCAAGAATTGTCTTCCTGACCATAACCTCTCCACTTAACCAAATACTGGAGTTTCCGTCTAGAAAAACGAGAATTCAAAATTTTCTCAACCACAAACTCCATATTGCCTTCAACCAGAACAGGGTCAGGAGGCAAAGCAGTAGGAACCACAGGCTCAACAAACCTCTTCAACAAGGACTTGTGGAACAGATTATGGATCTTAAATGTTCCTGGAAGAAGCAAACGAAAAGAAACAGGATTAAGAATCTCCATGATCTTATAAGGTCCAATGAACCTAGGCTTAAATTTAGTAGATGCCACTCTCATAGGAATATTTTTGAGGACAACCAGACCAAGTCCCCCACTTTAAACCGGGGACCATCAGTCCTATGCCGGTTAGCAAACCGCTGGGCCTTCTCCTGAGAGAGGGACAACCTCTGCACTACCTGGTCCCAAAACTGTTGCATACGCTCCACAACAGAGTCAACACCTGGACAGACAGAAGCCTCCGTCTGTCCTGAAGAAAATCGAGGGTGAAACCCAGAATTACAGAAAAATGGAGACATCAAAGTGGCAGAGCTAGCCCTATTATTAAGAGCAAACTCAGCCAAAGGCAAAAAAGAGACCCAGTCATCCTGATCAGCAGACACAAAGCATCTTAGGTAAGTCTCCAATGTCTGATTTGTTCTCTCAGTTTGACCATTGGTCTGAGGATGAAATGCCGAGGAGAAAGACAATTGAACACCAAGTTTAGAACAAAAGGTCCTCCAAAATCTGGAAACAAACTGGACTCCTCTGTCAGACACAATGTTCTCAGGAATGCCGTGTAAACGAACCACGTGCTGAAGGAACAAAGGTACCAATTCAGAGGAGGAAGGCAACTTAGGTAATGGCACAAGATGTATCATCTTGGAAAACCTATCACAAATCACCCAGATGACGGTCATTCTCTGAGAAACAGGGAGGTCGGAAATGAAATCCATAGAGATATGGGTCCATGGTCTCTTGGGCACAGGCAATGGCATCAACAAACCACTAGAGCGAGAGCAAGGCTTGGAGCGAGAGCAAGTCCCGCAGGACTGCACAAATTCCCTGACATCACGAGACAAGGTAGGCCACCAAAAGGACCAACTAACCAAGTCTCTGGTACCAAAAATTCCGGGATGACCAGCCAACGCGGAACAATGAATCTCAGACATCACACTCTTTTTCCAGTGGTCCGGGACAAACAATTTCCCAACAGGGCAGTGCTCGGGCCTATCCTCCTGAAACCCCTAGAGAGCCAGTCTCAAATTGGGCGAGATGGCGGAAAGAACTACACCTTCTTTCAAAATAACAGAAGGATCAGATAACTTAGGAGAGTCCGCAAGGAAACTCCTTGAAAGGGCATCCGCCTTAACATTCTTAGTGCCAGGAAGAAAGGAAACCACAAAATTAAAACGTGTGAAAAACAAGGCCCACCTGGCCTGTCTAGGATTAAGTCGCTTGGCAGATTCCAGATAAACCAGATTCTTATGGTCAGTAAGGACCACCACCTGATGTTTGGCTCCCTCCAGCCAATGTCTCCACTCTTCAAAAGCCCACTTCATGGCCAATAACTCCCGATTACCCACGTCATAATTACGTTCAGTAGGAGAAAATTTTCGAGAGAAAAAGGCACAAGGGTTACTTTTAGAGGTCTCTGGATCTCTTTGGGACAAAACGGCACCTGCCCAATTTCAGAGGCATCAACCTCCACCTGAAATGGCAGAGAAACATCAGGCTGCCGTAGAACAGGAGCAGAAGTGAATCTCTGCTTAAGTTCCTGAAATGCAGAGACTGCCTCAGGAGGCCAATTCACCACATCAGAACCCTTTTTGGTCAAATCAGTTAATGGTTTAACAATAACCGAGAAATTACCAATAAATTTACGATAAAAATTGGCAAAACCCAAAAATCTTTGAAGAGCCTTTAATGAAGTAGGTTGGACCCAATCACAGATGGCCTGAACCTTGACCGGGTCCATTTCAATAACAGATGGGGACAAAATAAATCCCAAAAATGAGATCCTCTGTACGCCAAAAAGACACTTTGATCCCTTTACATACAGAGCATTCTCTCTCAAAATCTGGAATACAGTTCGAACATGTTTCACATGAGAGTCCCAGTCATTGGAAAAAATCAAGATATCATCCAAATAAACAATCAGAAATTTATCCACAAAATCCCTGAAAATGTCATTCATGAAGGACTGGAAGACAGAAGGAGCATTAGTGAGCCCAAAGGGCATCACAAGGTACTCAAAATGCCCCTCAGGGGTGTTAAATGCCGTCTTCCATTCATCCCCGTGCTTAATGCGAATAAGGTTATATGCCCCCCTGAGGTCAAGCTTGGTAAACCAAGTAGCGTTTTTCACCCTGGAAAACAGGTCAGAAATCAAGGGTAACGGGTATTGATATTTCACAGTAATATTGTTCAAAAGACGATAATCAATACACGGCCTTAATGAACCATCCTTTTTGGCCACAAAGAAAAAACCGGCACTTAAGGGTGAAGAGGATGGTCTGATATGACCTTTCTCCAAAGACTCCTTGATATAAGACCGCATAGCGTCATGTTCAGGTACAGACAAGTTAAAAAGGCGACCGTTAGGGAATTTACTACCAGGCACTAATTCAATAGCGCAGTCATAGCTCCTATGGGGGGGCAAGGATGCAGATTTACTTTCGCTAAACACATCAGAAAAATCAATCAAAAAGTCAGGAACATCCTGAGCCTGGGGGGAGGCAGAAAAAACAGGAGTGTTGGTATTAACACATTGGCAACCCCAACTGGTTACAGACACAGATTTCCAATCCAAAACAGGATTATTAAACTGTAAACAAGGGAAACCCAGCACGATAATGTCATGCAGATTATACAGAACCAAAAATTTGCAGCTCTCCTGATGATCAGGTTCAACCCTCATTATCACCTGAGTAGAGAACTGAGGTTTATTCTCAGCCAAAGGGGTAGAATCGATCCCCAGTAGGGGAATAGACTTCTGTAGGGGTATCAAGGGAAACCCACAACGTTTAGCGAAATCAAAATCCATCAGGTTAATAGCTGCTCCCGAATCAACGAAAGCCTGAGCAGAAAATGAGGACAGAGAGCATATCAGAGTAACAGTTAATAAAAACTTAGTCTGAACACTACCCAAGACAACTGAGCGTGCAAAACGTCCCCCCCGCCTAGGGCAGACTGAAATAGCATGAGAGGCGTCACCACAGTAGAAACATAACCCATTGCGCTTTCGAAACTCATGACGCTGTGCCCCAGAAACCACTCTTTCACACTGCATGGGTTCAGAAGCAGGTTCACAAGGCAACACTATTCCACGCATACTTCTCCGCTCACGCAAACGTCTGTCAATTTGAATCGCTAATGACATAGAATCATTGAGACCAGAGGGGACAGGGAATCCCACCATAACATCCTTTACATTATCCGACAGACCCTTCCGAAAAAGGGCTGCCAAAGCGTCGTCATTCCATTTGGTCAGGACTGCCCACCTACGGAATCTCTGACAGTATAACTCAGCGTCATCAAGCCCCTGATTTAATGCCAACAAGGCTTTTTCAGCTTGATCAGTGACATTAGGCTCATCGTACAATAACCCCAAGGCCTGAAAAAATGCATCAACATCACTCAAACAGGATCCCCAGGTGTCAGGGAAAAAGCCCAATCCTGAGGATCGCCGCGCAGGAGAGAGATGACAATTTGAACCTGCTGCGCTGCGTTCCCTGAGGACTTAGATTTTAAGGCAAAAAACAATTTACAATTATTTTTGAAATTCAGAAACTTGGCTCGATCCCCCAAAAACAAATCTGGCATGGGAATCCTAGGTTCCACAACAGGCAACCTAGCAAGATAGGTAGCAATACTCTGAACCTCAGTGGCAAGCTGATCCACACGGCCAGACAACTGTGCAAACTCCATTGAGAGAAAAAAAAATCCTCCCCAGCACCCAGAGATACAGAGGGAAGAAAAAAAAGAAAAAAAAAATGCAACAAACAGAAAAAATATCTCTGACAACTCTGACAACCCTTTCTTTTTTTCTTTCACAATATTTTTCCCTTCTGTGAGTACCATATAATTTTCAGTTTAGGCCGGTGATACTGTTATGATTTGGTAGCTGAGGAGTGCAGATAAAAAGGGCAATACACCAGAGCAGTTGGAATCTATGAGATTGCAGTACCCTGACTAACCACCACAACTAGAGGCAGCCGTGGAGCGTTCCTACGTTGGTCCTAGACGCCT
Organism: Oophaga sylvatica; assembly: GCA_033576555.1. Classification (NCBI taxonomy): domain Eukaryota; kingdom Metazoa; phylum Chordata; class Amphibia; order Anura; family Dendrobatidae; genus Oophaga; species Oophaga sylvatica. The sequence continues at coordinate 69,428,889 of JARQOD010000003.1, read as the reverse complement.
CGTCACAGCCTGAGAAACTAACTATACCTAAAGATAGAAAGAGGAAAGCTATCTGCCCCGGAGCAGATCCCAAAGAACATAGAAAGCCCCCAAACATGTAATGGCGGTTAGACAAGAGGAAATACTGACACAGACAGAAAATAGTATGAGCAAACGTTGGGGCCCAAACTAACTAAATAGAAAAGGATAGGAAGGGCACTTACTGCAATCCCAAAAAACCCTGAAAAGCACCAACTTTACTAATTTCAAAAACACCTGAGATCACACGACCTCTACCACCTAAATTAGTTCTCTGGTGTAACAAAATCAAAACAGCAGCCACTGAAAAAACTGGAAAAAGCAAATGTACAAACATCAGTGGCTGAACAAAACTGAGAGGGCAAAAGCCCCGGAGGGGACCCTGAAGGCCCCCACAGAAGTGCAGGACAAAATGCAAAAATCAAGCACAAAAGCAAAAAAAAGAAAATGTCTTATCTGTTAGCAGGAGATGCAGACACGACACAGCAGGCTACAAAGGAAACAGGAATCAAGGATTGAGACCAGAACAATTGATCACCGGCAACCCTGATGGGAAGGTGACTCCCTTATATAAGACCAGTCAGTAACACCTGATTCCCAATCCTCACAATCTTCACTGGACAGTCCAGTACCGTTTGTAACCACCAGAGGGAGCCTCTGCTCAGAACTCATTTCAAGTCCATTCACAACAGAAACCCTAGTGTGAAACGAGCCTAAGTGTAATTATTTTACTGAGTGGACACATAGGCATTAAAAAGTGGTTGTCCGAGTAGTGGACAATTTCTTCAACATGTCATGTGATGTTGCAGAAGAACGATTGAGGAGCTTCTCTTTGGGGGAAACCAAATAATCATGGAAAAGAAAAACAGGCGGAGGAAAAGAAGAAAACAAAAAGATGGACTCCCGAAGCAAAGGAGTCTTTTAATGGTCCTAATTCGGAAAGGTACTTCAACTGGGGAGGGACAAAACATAATCAAGATTTGATCATGTTTTTAGTTCATAACGCTACAGGATTGTAAGGAGGTGCGGGGACCCTCGCATTCTTTTTCCCCTTGACACTGTTCACATATTACGTGCGGCACTTCGTCGTTCACTAATGTTCTTGTATTGTGTTTGTGTTGTAAAGTGATGCATTTGTTATGTACTGCATATAAGCTTAGGGATAGACTAGAACAGGGGTCCCCAACCGACGGTCCGCGGCCCAGGACCGGGCCGTTGCAGTTCGCGGCACAGAACGCTGGACACACATGGAGCTGGCGGCTGTAGCACTGTAAAGACAGCTACAGCCGCCGGCTTCATTAGACATCGATACTCACCTTCCGTCGCTGCATCCCTGTCGGCCGCGGCGGCTTCATCCAGTGCTGAGCGGTGACGTAGTACCGCTCATTAAGGTCATGAATATGGACACGACGCCACTCCCATAGGCGTGGCGTCCATATTCATGACCTTAATGAGCGGTACTACGCCACCGCACTGCACAGGAGGAAGTTGCCGCGGCCGACAGGGATGCAGGGACATGCAGCGACAGAGCGAGGAGGGTAAGTATGATGGGGATGAGGACGGGGAGCCCAGCCATACAAGGGTGGGAGCGGAGCCTTGTATACAAGGGTGGGAGTGGAGCCTTGTATGTATACAAGGGTGGGAGCGGAGCCTTGTATACAAGGGTGGGAGTGGAGCCTTGTATGTATACAAGGGTGGGAGCGGAGCCTTGTATACAAGGGAGGGAGCAGAGCCATGTATACAAGGGTGGGAGCAGAGCCTTGTATTCAAGTGAGGGAGCGGAGCCTTGTATAAAAGGGTGGGAGCAGAGCCATGCATACAAGGGTGGGAGCGGAGCCATGCATACAAGGGTGGGAGCGGAGCCTTGTATACAAGGGTGGGAGCGGAGCCTTGTGTACAAGGGTGGGAGCAGAGCCTTCTATACAAGGGTGGGAGCGGAGCCTTGCATACAAGGGTGGGAGCGGAGCCTTGTATACAAGAGAGTCACATTCACATTATAAATGTTATAATAAAATGATAAGTATGCACTACTACTAAACTACAACCCCGTCCATAGCCCCGCCCCCTATGACCAAAGCCCCACCCCTGCCACACCTCCCGCCCTGCCGGGCCAAGGAAGAATGGTCTTGCTTGAAGCCGGTCCCTGGTGCAAAAAAGGTTGGGGACCACTGGACTAGAAGATAGTATAGGACCATAGGGGGATTAGAATAGTGGGGGCATAATAGAATAGATAAGAGTGTTAGTTAGGCAGAGGCCGCAAGGGGTTGTTCAGTGGGGAGGAGTTAGAGCAGAGCAGGGCAGAGTCATAGGGATATAGGAGAGACACTTCCTGATTAGGGGCAGAAGCCCAGGCAGGCTTGCCCAGGCAAGGTGTTAGCAGTAAAGGAAGCAGACGGCCAGCCATGGGGATTTAGCTGCTATGGCAGTAAGGGGACCCCAGGCGAGGAATTGTGCAGTCGGGCATCAGTTCAAAAGGACGATCCCCAAGAAGGATCGGGGTCTATAACCGGGATGGGAGCAGCTGAGATGGCGTTTCTGGCACCTTTCCCTGTTGGAACCGGACGAGGGGCTGACAGGAAGCTGATGACACTGAAGGCACGGATGGGAAACGGACTGTCCAGAGATATGGCAGGGATTGACAGGATAAGGGAGACAAAGCTGATAGAGAGGATAGAGGCTGCCTGGACAGCAGGGAAACATAAGAAGATGTCTCTTTGTGTAACCTGTGCTGCCAGTGTGATGAATGCCCTATTGATTAGTAAAGTTCAACTGTTGGAAATGAACTGTGACTCTGAGATGTTTTGTGGAGCTCGGAAACGTGGAGCCGAGTGCCAGAACCTGAGACGATCCTGGCAGTGAATGTAAGTGTATGGCTGCGCACGCTACACATGTAGCAGAAGGGACACTGTATTCTATCTGTTGAGGCACCAGGGTGTAGGAACAGTACAACCCATTGCCACAACTGCCACCCTGGCCGCCTTACAGGATTACAAAACCATTATTGTGTTTTTCCAAAACAGCACCATGCTTGTCTATGTTGTAACATAGTAACATAGTTAGCAATGCCAAAAAAAGACATTTGTCCATCCAGTTCAACCTATATTCCGTCAGAATAAATCCTCAGATCTACATCCTTCTAAATAACCTAATAACTGTAAGATGCAATATTGTTACGCTCCAGGAAGACATCCAGGCCTCTCTTGAACCACTCGATTGAGTTCGCCATCACCACCTCCTCAGGCAAGGAATTCCAGATTACCACTGCCCTACCAGTGAAGAATCCTCTTCTAAGTTGGTGGAAAAACCTTCCTCCAGACGCAGAGATTGCCCCCTAATGACCATCACCTTCGGAGAGATATTTTTATTGTCCCCTTTTATATTTATACATGGTTATTAGATTGCACCTAAGTCATCTTGTTTCTAGACTAATCCTATTTTGCCAAACTCTCTGGGTATTGTAGTTCCCCCATCACATTTATTAATTTTGTTGCCATCCTTTGTACTCGCACTAGTTCCATTATATCCTTTCTGAGCACAGGTGCCCAAAACTGTACACAGTACTCCATGCGCGGTCTAACCAGGGATTTGTACAGAGGCAGTATTATGCTCTCATCATGTGCATTAAGACCTCTTTTAACCCCTTTACCCCCAAGGGTGGTTTGCACGTCAATGACTGGGCCAATTTTTACAATTCTGACCACTGTCTCTTTATGAGGTTATAACTCTGGAACGCTTCAACGGATCTTCGCGATTCTGAGAACATTTTCTCATGACATATTGTACTTCATGTTAGTGGTAAACTTTCTTTGATATAACTTGCATTTATTTTTGAAAAAACAGAAATATGGCGAAAATTTTGAAAATTTTGCAATTTTCAAACTTTGAATATTTATTCCCTTAAAACAGAGAAATATGTCACACAAAATAGTTACTAAATAACATTTACCACGTCTACTTTACATCAGCACAATTTTGGAACCAAAATTTTTTTGTTAGGAAGCCATAAGGGTTAAAAGTTGACCAACGATTTCTAATTTTTACAACAAAATTGACAAAGCCATTTTTTTAGGGACCGCCTCACATTTGAAGTCATTTTGAGGGGTCTATATGGCAGAAAATAAGCAAAAGTAACACCATTCTTAAAACTGCACCCCTCAAGCTATTCAAAACCACATTCAAGAAGTTTATTAACCCTTCAGGTGCTTCACAGGAGCTGGAGCAACGTGGAAGGAAAAAATGAACATTTAACTTTTTAGTCACAAAAATGATATTTACAAACATTTTTTTTAAATTTCACAAGGGTAAAAAGAGAAAATGGACAGATAAAGTTGTGCAATTTCTCCTGAGTATGCCAATACCCCATATGTGGGGAAAAAACACTGATTGGGCGCATGGCAGGGCTCGTAAGGGAAGGAGCACCGTTTGACTTTTTCAAACCAAAATTGGCTGGAATTGTGATTGGACGCCATGTCGCATTTGGAGAGCCCCTGTGTGCCTAAACAGTGGAAATCCCCCACAAGTGACACCATTTTGGAAACTAGACCCCCTAAGGAACTTATGCAGATGTGTGGTGAGAACTTTGAACCCCCAAGTGTTTCACAAAAGTTTATAATGCCTGGGTGTGGAAAAAAAAATTGCCACAAAAATTATTTTTTACTCCCCAATTTTTTATTTTTCCCAAGGAAATTGGACCCAAAGATTTTTGTCCAATTTGTCCTGAGTACGCTGATACCCCATATGTGGGGGGGAACTGTTTGGGCACATGGCAGGGTTTGGAAAGGAAGTAATAACGTTTTGGAATGCAGACGTTGATGGGTTTCATGTTCCGTTTGCAGAGCCCCAGATGTGCCTAAACAGTGGAAACCCCCCACAAGTGACCTCACTTTGGAAACTAGACCCCCTAAGGAACTTATCTAGATCTGTGGTGAGCACTTTGAATACCCAAGTGCTTCACACAAGTTTATAATGTCCGGGCATGAAAATAAAAAATCCTATTTTTTTCCCACAAAAATAATTTTTTAGTCACCAATTTTTTATTTTCCCAAGGGTAACAGGAGAAATTGGACCACAAAAGTTGTTGTCCAATTTGTCCTGAGTACGCTTATACCCCATATGTGGGGGATATCCACTGTTTGGGTGCACGACAGAGCTCGGAATGGAAGGAGCGCCATTTGACTTTTTCCAACCAAAACTGGCTGGAATAGAGTTTGGACGCCATGTCGCATTTGGAAAGCCCCTGATGTGCCTAAACAGTGGAAACCCCCACAAGTTACCCCATTTTAGAAACTAGATCCCCTAAGTAACTTATCTAGATCTGTGGTGAGCAATTTGAACCCCCAAGTGCTTCACACAAGTTTATAACATAGAGCCGTAAAATTAAAAAATCATATTTTTTCCACAAAAATGATCTTTTCACCCCAATTTTTATTTTCCCAGGACCCCAAAAGTTATTGTGCAATTTGTCCTGAGTACGATGATACCCCATATGTGGGCACAAACCAATGTTTGGGTGCATGGCAGAGCTCGGAAGGGAAGGAGCGCCATTTGACTTTTTCAACGCAGAATTGGATGGACGCCATGTCGCGTTTGGAGAGCCCGTGATGTGCCTAAACAGTGGAAACCTCACACAAATGACATCATTTTGGAAACTAGACCCCTCAAGGAACTTATCTAGATGTGTGGTGAGAACTGTGAACCCCTAGGTGTTTCACTAACGTTTATAATGCCCCAGCATGAAAATAAAAAATCATATTTTTTTCCACAAACATTATCTTTTAGTCCCCAATTTTTTATTTTCTCAAGGGTACCAGGAGAAATTGGACCCCAAAAGTTGTTTTCCAATTTGTCCTGAGTACGCTGATACCCTATATGTGGGAGAAAACTACTGTATGGGCACACGTTGGGGCTTGGAAGGGAAGTAGTGATGTTTTGGATTGCAGACTTTGATGGAATGGTCTGCAGGCGTCATGTCGCGTTTGGAGAGCCCCTGATGTGCCTAAACAGTGGAAACCCCCACAAGTGACCCATTTTGGAAAATAGACCACCCAAGGAACTTATCTAGATGTGTGGAGAGAACTTTGAACCCCCAAGTGCTTCACAGAAGTTTATAACGTAGAGCCAAAAAAATAAAAAATCATAATTTTTTTCCACAAAAATGATATTTTCGCCCCCAATTTTTTATTTTTCCAAGGGTAACAGAAGAAATTGGACCCAAAGAGTTATTGTTTAATTTGTCCTGAGTACACTGATACCCCAAATGTGGGGGTAAACTACTGTTTGGGCGCATGGCAGAGCTCAGAAGGGAAGGAGCACGGTTTGACTATTTCAACGCAGAATTGGCTGAAATTGAGATCATTTGGAGAGCCCCTGATGTGCCTAAACAGTGAAAAAACCCCACAACTGACCCCATTTTGGAAAATAGACCCCACAAGGAACTTATCTAGATGTGTGGTGAGCACTTTGAACCCCCAAGTGCTTCATAGAAGTTTTATAACGAACAGCCGTAAAAATAAAAAATCATTTTTTTTCAAAAATGATTTTTTTGCCCTCAATATTTTATTTTCACAAGGGTAACAGGAGAAATTGGACCACAAAAGTTGTTGTCCAATTTGTCCTGAATACGCTGATACCATGTATGTGGGAGAAAACTACTGTATGGGCACATGTCGGGGCTCGGAAGGGAAGTAGTGATGTTTTGGATTGCAGACTTTGATGGAATGGTATGCGGGCATCATGTTGCGTTTGGAGAGCCCCTGATGTGCCTAAACAGTGGAAACCCCCCTCAAGTGAACTCATTTTGGAAAATAGACCACCCAAGGAACTTATCTAGATGTGTGGGGAGAACTTTGAACCCCCAAGTGCTTCACAAAAGTTTATAACGTAGAGCCATAAAAATAAAAAATCATAATTTTTTTCCACAAAAATGATATTTTCGCCCCCAATTTTTTATTTTTCCAAGGGTAACAGAAGAAATTGGACCCCAAGAGTTATTGTTCAATTTGTCCTGAGTACGCTGATACCCCAAATGTGGGGGTAAACTACTGTTTTGGCACATGGCAGAGCTCAGAAGGGAAGGAACACCGTTTGACTATTTCAACGCAGAATTGGCTGAAATTGAGATCATTTGGAGAGCCCCTGATGTGCCTAAACATTGGAAACCCCCA
>JARQOD010000003.1:69403702-69421608 GCA_033576555.1 Oophaga sylvatica | reverse complement strand
GCTCCAGTGTATGATGGGCCTATATAATGCTCCATATATATTGGGCCCCATATGATGCTCCAGTGTATAATGTAATGGGCCCCGTATATAATGCTCCAGTGTATAATGGGCCCCGTATATGATGCTCCAGTGTATGATGTGCCCCATATATAATGCTCCAGTGTATAATGGGCCCTATCTATGATGCTCAAGTGCATGATGGGCCCCATATATATTTCTCCAGTGTATAATGCTCCCCATATATTGCTCCAAACATTTAAAAAAATGAAATACCTCTCCTCGCTGGGCACTGCTCTACTCTGGACTCCTCAGCATCGCCATCTTCCAGCTCTCTGCACTGCGACTGTTCAGGCAGAGGGTGCACAGACCTGACGTCATCGCGCTCTCTGACCTGAGTGTCACTGTCAGGAAGCGCGCAAGACGTCACAGCAGTGGAGCAGGGAGAGGTAAGTATTGCAGGTGCTGGGGCCCTGAGCAAGCAGGGAGGGCACACTCGTGGGCGAAGGCACTGGCACAGGGCCCCTCATAGTACGCCGGTGTCTCTGATGGCGAGTGGGCCCCCCACCTGCTCAGGGCACCGGCACTTGCCCGGATGCGCCAGGTGCTGACGCCGGCCCTGTAGGGGGGGTACAGCGCAGTTAGGGAGGTGGAAAAACAGGCATATGTTGAGGTGTAGGCTGGATGTTCAGCAGCTGCAAATGGAGGAATTGGAGAAGTCGGAGGAAGAGGAGGACAAAGCGAGCCATTTTGCTGGCAACCTATGTATCATTAGGGGAAAGTGGTACAAAATCCTTTGAAACCCAGGCATGGTTCATTTTAATGAAGGTGAGATCACCAACATTTTGGGTCGACAGCCGGGTCCTTCTTTCTGTCAGGATTGATCCAGCAGCACTGAAGACTCTTTCTGATAGCACACTACCAGCAGGGCAAGCGAGCTCCTGTAAGGCATATTGTGCCAATTCAGGCCAGGTGTCCAGTTTACAGGCCCAGTAGTCAAAGGGGAATGAACTGTGAGGGAGAACATCGGTAGGGAGAAGAGGTAATTTTGAACCATAGTTGACAACTGCTGTCTCCTGTCCGTTGCAATCAGGGGTTGATTAAGGGTAGCCATAGCCCCGGGTTGTTCAGACTCTGTGGGCCCCCCTGGTCATGTGACGGGGTCATGTGACGGGGTCAAGCGACGGGGTCATCATATACCTGAAACAGATTATTCCAGGCGCCTCCACCCCTCGAACTGTCCACAGTCCCACCGCTCTCTCTTGGAAAAACTCCACTTCTCACCTATCACACATTAACAGTTACCATCACCAGATCACACATATAGCCAGCAGCTTTTGTTTTGGCCAAAAGATTTTTTAAGCCGCCACCATAACACATAGACACTTTTGGCCGGGCCCTACTCTACTGTAACCTATTAAATATTTGTTAAAATATGCAATACAATTTAGGTATATTTTTATTTATTTTTCAATTTTTAAAATGACCAATAACACCACATACAAGGGAAAAATACCACCAGACCACATATTACCACCACAGTGATCGAATAATATCACATATAAGGAACAAATATCACAACACCATGACAAGAGCACATATTACCACCACAAAGTGACCAAATAGTACATACAAGTGTCAAATACCGCAACACCATGTCCAAACCACATATTACCACCACATAGTGACTGAATACTACAATACTGATCAGTAATAAAAAAAAAACCCACAATAATATCACCATAAGTGCCATTATACACAGGAGATCTGTACTTAGTGTCTGTGTACAGGTAATACAGCGATCACTGGTGACATTGTACACAGGACTTCTGTATATAGTATAAAGTGTTTTTTAGCAAAAAATAGTAAATATTTATTTATATAAATCGTATAAAAAGTAACACAAGATCATATGAAAAAGACATAAGAAACACATACATAGGACGGATGCATATGCAGGGGGAATGCATTCCTGTTAATATCAAGTAACATTAATAACAGTGGCAGTGGAATTAACAAATGGTAGCCCCAAACAGGGAGTCATATGGAGCACCTCCCGCAGTGGGAAAAAGGAATGCGGTGCTGTAGCTACCTACATGTTAACCACAAAGTGCCTGAACATGCTTCAAAAAAAAAAAAAAAAAAGTCACAAACATTGGTATATATTCAGGTCAGCAATAGACTGTGCAGCGCTGCCTAATTCAGCAAGAAGCCATGCTCACGTGCGTTGGGGTGACATCTGTGAGCGGGGTGACTGCATTCCCGTGTTACTTTTGTATTGGTGAGCATGGCTTCTTGCTGAATTAGGCCGGCGTCACACTGGCGACAGAATCGGACGACTGCAATGCGATGAAAAATCGCATTGCAGTCGGACCTATGTTAATCTATGGAGCAGCTCCCAGTATCCGATTTTTTGTGGTCCGTTTTAAACGTCCGTGTACAATCGCAGCATGCTGCGATTGTCACCGATTGTCGGTCGACAATCGCCAATGCAAGTCTATGGGAGCGATGAAAAATCGGATTACAAACGGACCGCACTGTGTGACTTGCGATGAAATCGCATCGGTGTCCTTTAGAAAAGCCGGCAATTCATCCCCGGCTATACTGTAAAATCACACTGACAGCTTTAATAAAGACTAGAAAGAATAGATATATACACATAGAACACATATATATATATATATATACATGTCATTGTGACATGTATATATACATATATTTATAGTTCCTAGACTTCTACATACTGTAATAGCCGCTAATTCAATTGCCGGCTTTTGTGAAATCACAGAAGCCGACATGAAATGATACATTGTTTCCACACAGTTAACCGTGTCATTTCCTGTATTTTGATATTTGTTTAGAACTTACAATTACATGAGTGTATTTGTGCAAAATTTCAGACATGTAGGGGTTAATTAAAGGTGTAATTTCGTTGAAAAAAAATGCGTGGGCTCCCGCTGTATTTTCTCCACCAGACAGACAAAGCAAAGCGAGTGGGGGCAGATAATAACAGCCTAGGGAGGGTACATTTTTTGTGCCCCCCCTGGCTACTAACATCTGCCCCCAGACACCCCAGAAAGGGCAAATCTATAATTAGATTCGCCCTTTCTGGCACTTTGCCGTCTATTCCCATTGCCCTGTAGCGGTGGCGAATGGGTTAATAATCTCACCTTACTGTCACCTTACAATTGAAAGGTGACCTTAAGGTAGGTTAATAATTGAGAGCTGTCAATTAGACAACTATCAATTATTAATCCTATTGAAGTAAATAAAAAAACACACACACACTTTAAGAATACATAATTTTAATGAAATAAAAACACATTTTTTTGACCATATTTTATTTTACACTTAATCCGTGCGAAGCCATTGATCTCCTAAAATAAAGAAAAAAAAATAAAACAACATTATTCTTACCTATTCCGCCGATCTGTCACGTCCCACGCTGTAATCCTTCACAAAGGGTTAACTAGCTTTGAGCCAAGCAGTGCAAGTAATCCTGCATGCTCAGCTCAAAGCTCCTGAATGAATAAGTTCCTCTCCTGGTGACAGGAGAGGATGTGTTTCATGAATGAAGCTTAATTGATTGTGTCCACTTTCCCTTTAGGTCAGGTCACTAAAGTTAAATTGCCAATAAATCAATTAAGCTCCATTCATGAATCTATTCCTCTACTTTCGCTGGGAGAGGAACTTATTCATTCAGGGGAATACAGGTCTGAGACAGCATTATTAGCTCTCTGCGACCTGTAACCTGTTAACCCTTTCTGATGGATTACACCGTGGGACCTGACTGTACATCGGATTGGTAAGTATAATTTTGCTTTTTTATTTTATTTTTATTACAGGAAATGGTTTTAGCAGGAAAATAAAATATGGTCAAAAACTGTGTGATTATTTAATTAAACTTATTTTTTATTAAACTGTGTGTGTTTGATTTTTCTTTCATACAATAGGATTAATAATTGATAGTTGTCTAATTGACAGCTATCAATTATTAACCTGCCTTAAGGTCACCTTTCAATACTAAGGTGACATTAACGCCAGATTATTAACCCATTCGCCACCGCTACAGGGCAATGGGAATAGACGGGCAAAGTGCCAGAAAGGGCGAATCTAATTAGAGATTTGCCCTTTCTGGGGTGTCTGGGGGCAGATGTTAGTAGCCAGGGGGGCACAAAAAAAATGTACCCTCCCTAGGCTATTATTATCTGCCCCCACTCGCTTGCTTTGTCTGTCTGGTGGAGAAAATACAGCGGGAGCCCACACATTTTTTTTCAACGAATTTACACCTTTAATTAACCCCTACATGTCTGAAATTTAGCACACATATACTCATGTAATTGTATGTTTCAAACATATATAAAAATACATGAAATTACATGGTTAAATGTGTGGAAACAATGTATCAGTTCATGTCGGCTTCTGTGATTTCACTGAAGCCGGCAATTGAATTAGCGGCTATAACAGTATGTAGAAGTGTAAGAATTATAAATATATGTATATATATATGTCACAATGACATATATATATATATATATATATATATATATATGTGCTCTATGTGTATATATCTATTCTTTCTTTTGGCATTTAAATACTATTCTTTTGGATCCATTATATGTCAGTTTTGCAAGCCTGCGAGAAAATCTCGCAAGTCGGATGAAAATCGGATGTTACAAGGTACACACACATGCGATTAAATCGCATCTTTGAAGGAAAATCGGATGCCAGAAGGATGTGTGATGTTTTTATTTTGATCCGATTGTCGACCGTCTAAAACGGACCGATTTTTTGTGGTTGTGTGTGACTCCAGCCTTAGGCAGCGCTGCACAGTCTATTGCTGACCTGAATATATACCAATGTTTGTGACTTTTTTTTTTTTTTTGAAGCATGTTCAGGCACTTTGTGGTTAACATGTAGGTAGCTACAGCACCGCATTCCTTTTTCCCACTGCGGGAGGTGCTCCATATGACTCCCTGTTTGGGGCTACCATTTGTTTATTCCACTGCCACTGTTATTAATGTTACTTGATATTAACAGGAACGCATTCCCCCTGCATATGCATCCGTCCTATGTATGTGTTTCTTATGTCTTTTTCATATGATCTTGTGTTACTTTTTATACGATTTATATAAATAAATATTTACTATTTTTTGCTAAAAAATCCTTTTTCACCAGTGACTCCTATTTTCTCCTTTATGTCATTATGCTATTATGAGTGGTGATTTCTGGTCACACACATGTGTGGTGTGACCCACATATATTCTACCAATGCGGCTGTATTTGGTTAAATAGTATAAAGTGTATAGTGTCAGTGTATAAATAACACACTGACTCACCAGTGACGTCTCTAGGTGAAGTCCTTCATCTTTGTTTTTCATCTTTCATCCAGCACAGACCGCCATCACTTCTTCCAGCCAGGGCTCATCTCTGCAGGAAATAACACAGTTATCTCGAGCTCCGCTTGCAGAACACATTACTTAATTTTTCCCAACTTCTACATTACACCACATGAAGAAAAAAAGGCGACATAGTATTACTCTACACAGTAACAGGACCCCCCCATTTAAAACAGTATACTCAAAAAATAAAAAATAAATCACTGCAGTAATAATATCCCTTAATTAGCTCCTATGGTAATAATATTCCCCATCCTGACCCTCATGGCTTCAGCCATATGTTCTCCCATCCTGCCCTCATGAATATCCATTCTGCCCCATATGATCTCCCCATCCTACCCCATCTGTCTCCATCGTATCCATCCTGCCCCATAATCCTGCACGATCTGTCTCCAACCCTGCCCCATCTGTCTCCAATCCTGCCCCCATGTCTCCAATCATGCCCTGTATCTCCATTCTGCCCGTGTCTCCAATCATGCCCGTATCTCCATTCTGCCCCTAAGTCTCCAATCATGCCCCATGTTTGCAATCCTGCCCCGTGTCTCCATTCTGCCCCATCTGTCTCCAATCCTGCCCCATCTGTCTCCAATCCTGCCCCATCTGTCTCCAATCCTGCCCCCCATGTCTTTCATCCTGCCCCAAGTGTCTCCAATCATGCCCGTATCTCCATTCTGCCCCGTGTCTCGCATTCTGCCCCCATGTCCAGCATTCTGCCCCATGTCCAGCATTCTGCCCCCGTGTCTCATAGTCTGCCCCATGTCCAGCATTCTGCCCATGTCTCACAGTCTGCTCCATGTCCAGCATTCTGCCCCCATGTCCAGCATTCTACCCCCATGTCCAGCATTCTGCCCCGTGTCCAGCATTCTGCCCCGTGTCCAGCATTCTGCCCCGTGTCTCAGTCTGCCCCATGTCCAGCATTCTGCCCCATGTCCAGCATTCTGCCCCATGTCCAGCATTCTGCCCCGTGTCCAACATTCTGACCCCATGTCCAGCATTCTGCCCCGTATCCCGCATTCTGCCCCGTGTCCAGCATACTGCCCCATGTCTCAGTCAGCCCCATGTCCAGCATTCTGCCCCATGTCCAGCATTCTGCCCCCGTGTCCAGCATTCTGCCCCCATGTCCAGCATTCTGCCCCCATGTCCAGCATTCACGTCCCCATGCCTCACAGTCAGGCAGCATTCTGTCCCCGAGTCTCACAGGCTGCACCCCGTGTCCAGGCAGCATTCCATTCTGTCCCCAGAGTCTCACAGGCTGCCCCGGGCCGGGCCTTGCTGGCAATGACGTCAGACGCCGGCGATGTGCGCGCTGCGGCTGACGTCAGCTGCCAGCCTCCGATTGGCTGGCGGCTGTTAACTATTGACGTGCGGGCACCAATTCCACTCACTGATTGTTTGAGTGCATGGACAATACGGTCTTTCACATTCAGGTGGAGGGCAGGGATGGCTTTTCTAGAAAAGAAGTGCCGACTGGATAGGTCATAGCGTGGGACAGTGTAGGCCATGAGCTCTCTGAACGCTGCGCTTTCAACCAAATGGAAGGGCATTATCTCTAATGAGATCAGTTTGGCAATGTAGGCGTTCAAAGCCAGTGTACGCGGATGAGAGGATGAGTACTTTCTTGACCTACTCAGAATGTCTGCAAGGGTGAGCTGGACTTGAGAGCTGCATATGGGGGAACTAGCGGTGGACATGGCGGACTGAGAGGGGGTTGGTGGTGGTGGTGGTGATGGCCTAGATTCAGTCTTTCATTGGAAAAACATTGTGATTCCCTGACTGCTTTGAGACGACACCTCAACATTTCTTGCTGGTGGTGTGCTAACCGGTGGGCTTACAGTGGGGGAAGCGATGTTGCATTGCTGGCTACCTTCAGTCGGAGCAGGTGCACATGTGCTACCTGAGGTTTTGTAGTCCGTCCACGCTTGCAAGTGCATGGTGTTTAAATGTCTAAGCATGCAACTGGTATTCAAATTTCGGAGATTTTTCCCTCTGCTAAAGGTCCTTCCACACTTCTTACAGATAACCTTTGCCTCATCAATAGGATTTTGGTCAAAAAAGTGCCACACTGCACTCTTCCTACTATGGGATAAATTTTCAGGGCTTGCATGCTGTGCTAATTTGACCATCTGGCCAAGCTGTCCTGCAACTCTTTTTGTTTTTTTAACACGTTTTTGGACTGCTACGGGCCTGCCAGATAACCGCAGCTGCGATGCCGATGCCTGCTGCGGATCCTCCTCCTCTTGTGAGCTATTACCAGCGGCACCCTCTTCCGCCAATGGATGCCAATCCGGGTCAACAACTGGGTCATCCATCACCTCCTCTTCAATTTCATCTGCACCTTCCTCTGTGTCATCGTGTAAGGTGGTATAGTTTGCGGGCAGGGGCACCTGAGTTTCATCAGGGTCAGAATCTGGCTCAGTAGACTGCGAGGACAATGCAGTGCTCTGGGTGAATGTACCAGCAGAATCATATAGCAATGGCTGTTCATCAGTGCACTCCATGTCATATTCATCTTGGACTGGTGAATTCAGGATTTGACTTGATAACCCAGGCATGGTATGTGAAAAGAGCTCCAGGGAGGAATCTGAAGTGTGGCCTGTCGCATCCTTCACTTTTGGTGGGGGTGAAGGACAAAGGAAAGGTATTGTTCCTGACCAGGAGCCTACACTGACGACTCAGTGCTTGCATTTTTTGAAACTTCAGAAGAGGAGGCGATAGAGCTGGAGTCTGTTTTGGCAATGTAAGCCAAAACCTGTTCCTGATGCTCCGGCTTTAAAAGCGGTTTACCTACTACCAGAAAAGGGAGCCTTTTCAGGCCTTCTGGAGCCAGACGATGACGCAGGCTCAACACCTCCTGCCTTAGGTGCTATTGTGCTTTTGGCACTACCAGCAGATGCACCACCACCACCATCAGTACTAGCTGGCCCCCCGCCCGCCCACGTACGCGGCCTCTTCCACCATACTTCCTCATATTTGGGAAAATGTACCAAAAATACCAGCAGATATATGGTACTGTATCAGAAGTATACAGGTGTATACGGTGTAGGGGAAAAGTTAAATCTCCGTACAGATTTCCAGAGTCACACACAGCCGATCACACAGTTTGGATTATACCAGAATACAAAAAGCAGAAAAACGGTACTGTATCAGAAGCGTACAGCTGTATACAGTGTAGGGGAAAATTTAAATCTCCGTATATATTTCCGGAGTCACACACAGATGCTCTTTCAGTATGGATTTGACCGTAATACAAAAGACAGAAAAAGGTACTGTATCAGAAGATACCAGCTGTATACGCTGAAGGAGAAAATTGAAATCTCCGTATATATTTCCGGAGTCACACACAGACGCTCTCTCAGTATGGATTTGACCGTAATACAAAAGGAAGAAAAAAGGTACTGTATCAGATGATACCAGGTGAATATAGTTTAGGGAAAAATTGAAATCTCTGTATATATTTCCAGAGTCACACACAGACGCTCTCTCAGTATGGATTTGACCGTAATACAAAAGGCAGAAAAAGGTACTGTATCAGAAGATACCAGCTGTATACGCTGAAGGGGAAAATTTAAATCTCCGTATATATTTCCAGAGTCACACACAGACGCTCTCTCAGTATGGATTTGACCGTAATACAAAAGGCAGAAAAAAGGTACTGTATCAGAAGATACCAGGTGTATATAGTGTAGGGGAAAATTGAAATCTCCGTATATATTTCCGGAGTCACACACAGACGCTCTCTCAGTATGGATTTGACCATAATACAAAAGGCAGAAAAAAGGTACTGTATCAGAAGATACCAGCTGTATATGCTGAAGGGGAAAATTTAAATCTCTGTATATATTTCCGGAGTCACACACAGACGCTCTCTCAGTATGGATTTGACCGTAATACAAAAGGCAGAAAAAAGGTACTGTATCAGAAGATACCAGGTGTATATAGTGTAGGGGAAAATTGAAATCTCCGTATATATTTCAGGAGTCACACACAGACGCTCTCTCAGTATGGATTTGACCGTAATACAAAAGGCAGAAAAAAGGTACTGTATCAGAAGATACCAGGTGTATATAGTGTAGGGGAAAATTGAAATCTCCATATATATTTCCGGAGTCACACACAGACACTCTCAGTATGGATTTGACCGTAATACAAAAGGCAGAAAAAAGGTACTGTATCAGAAGATCCCAGCTGTATATGCTGAAGGGGAAAATTTAGATCTCTGTATACATTTCCGGAGTCACACACAGACGCTCTCTCAGTATGGATTTAACCGTAATACAAAAGGCAGAAAAAAGGTACTGTATCAGAAGATACCAGCTGTATACGCTGAAGGGGAAAATTGAAATCTCCGTATATATTTCCAGAGTCACACACAGACGCTCTCTCAGTATGGATTTGACCGTAATACAAAAGGCAGAAAAAGGTACTGTATCAGAAGATACCAGCTGTATATGCTGAAGTGGAAAATTGAAATCTCCGTATATATTTCCAGAGTCACACACAGACGCTCTCTCAGTATGGATTTGACCGTAATACAAAAGGCAGAAAAAAGGTACTGTATCAGAAGATACCAGCTGTATATGCTGAAGGGGAAAATTTAAATCTCTGTATATATTTCCAGAGTCACACACAGACGCTCTCTCAGTATGGATTTGACTGTAATACAAAAGGCAGAAAAAAGGTACTGTATCAGAAGATACCAGGTGTATATAGTGTAGGGGAAAATTGAAATCTCCGTATATATTTCAGGAGTCACACAAAGACGCTCTCTCAGTATGGATTTGACCGTAATACAAAAGGCAGAAAAAAGGTACTGTATCAGAAGATACCAGCTGTATACGCTGAAGGGGAAAATTTAAATCTCCGTATATATTTCCGCAGTCACACACAGACGCTGTCTCAGTATGGATTTGACCGTAATATAAAAGGAAGAAAAAAGGTACTGTATCAGAAGATACCAGCTGTATACGCTGAAGGGGAAAATTTAAATCTCCGTATATATTTCCGCAGTCACACACAGACGCTCTCTTAGTATGGATTTGACCGTAATACAAAAGGCAGAAAAAAGGTACTGTATCAGAAGATACCAGGTGTATACAGTGTAGGGGAAGATTTAAATCTCCGTATATATTTCAGGAGTTACACACAGACGCTCTCTCAGTATGGATTTGACCGTAATACAAAAGGAAGAAAAAGGTACTGTATCAGAAGATACCAGCTGTATACGCTGAAGGGGAAAATTGAAATCTCCGTATATATTTCCAGAGTCACACACAGACGCTCTCTCAGTATGGATTTGATCGTAATACAAAAGGCAGAAAAAAGGTACTGTATCAGAAGATACCAGGTGTATGTAGTTTAGGGGAAAATTGAAATCTCCGTATATATTTCTGGAGTTACACACAGACGCTCTCTCAGTATGGATTTGACCGTAATACAAAAGGCAGTAAAAAGGTACTGTATTAGAAGATACCAGCTGTATACGCTGAAGGGGAAAATTTAAATCTCTGTATATATTTCCGGAGTTACACACAGACGCTCTCTCAGTATGTATTTGACCATAATACAAAAGGCAGAAAAACGATACTGTTTCAGAAGATACCAGCTGTATACGCTGAAGGGGAAAATTTAAATCTCCGTATATATTTCCGGAGTCACACACAGACGCTCTCTCAGTAATAATAATAATCTTTATTTTTATATAGAGCTAACATATTCCGCAGCACTTTACAGTTTGCACACATTATCGTCGCTGTCCCTGATGGAGCTCACAATCTAGATTCACTATCAGTATGTTTTTCGAGTGTGGGAGGAAACCCATGCAAACACAGTGAGAACATACAAACTCCTTGTAGATGTTGCCCTAGGTGGGATTTGAACCCAGGACTCCAGCGCTGCAAGGCTGTAGTGGTATCCACTGAGCCACCGTGCTGCCCAGTCTGGATTTGACCATAATACAAAAGGCAGAAAAAAGGTACTGTATCAGAAGATACCAGGTGTATATAGTGTAGGCGAAAATTGAAATCTCCGTATATATTTCTGGAGTCACACACAGATAGTCAGTATGTATTTGTCCGTGATACCAGCCGGTACACGGTAGTGTGTCAGGAGCGTACAGCTCTATACAGTGTGGGAAAAAATGAACGCTCGGTAACTGTGCAGAAAAAAAGAATAAAAGTATTAGTGCTGTGTAAAAAGCAGTCTGCACAGCAGTGTACACACAGCAATACAGCTATCAGGCAGGCTAATAACCAGCGCTGCTGCACACAAGAAAATCCTCCCCTGTCACTGCACACTAACTGTACAGCACAATTGCTATCAGCACAAGCACATAAGAACTTCTCTCTCCTGCCCTAACTCTCTCCCTACTGATAAACAGTGTCAGCAACCTCTCCCCACTGTTAAGATCGGCAGAAGTAAAATGGCGGTCGGCGGTCAAGGCTTTTATAGACACTATGATGCCCCCCAAAGCAAGCCAATCACTGCAATGCCCTTCTCTAAGATGGACGCTGCCCATGTCATCTCATTGCCCACAGTGTACATCCTTGCTCATTGGCTGAAAAAAGGCGCCTGCAAGCATTATGGGAAAACCGACTTTGGCGCTCGTTTTTCCGAACGCATGGCCGACTTCACACCATGGCCAACTTTGGCGAAAGTCGGCGACTTATGAATCTGACCGACCTGTTTCGCTCAACTCTAGTGCTCAAATGACACCACCATACATTAATCAAATAATACTATCATAGATTTCTCTAATAATACCACTATACAAACATACACTGCTAGGGATATATTTATGATTGCTGTAGGACGCAATAGCTGTATCCACAAAAAAACAAAGAAACCTGAAATTGGAGCCACAACAGGAGCCAGCTTTAGCTTGTGGTACAGCCGAAAACTAAAACCATCCAGTAATATTTAGACTATATGGCAGTATTATATAAGCACGCAATTGTTATAAGATATACCATAGGAGCTGTATGGCAGTATCATGTTGGCTTTTATAGAATTATTATTTTAAAACTTCATATTATTTAGGGACATTTATTATGTTGGAAATGTGAGAGCTTTAAAGGAATATTATTTAGATAACACAATATCATTATATATGCCCTGCATGGTAGAATGTGGCCTCTGTACTTGAATAATGTCCCCCTATGTGATACACATACAGTATAATGACCCCCCCCTATTTGGCTCCCATACTATAATAATGTTTTCCTATGTGGTCCACAAACAATATAATGCCCCCCTATTTGGCTACCATACAATAATAATGTTTCCCTATGTAGCCATCATATAATAATAATGTTCCCCAATGTGGCTGTGGCCCCCACGCAGTAATATTGACCCCCATAAATTAATAATGTCTTCCTATTTGGCCACGATGAAGTATTAGTGTCTCCTCATGTGGTCCCCATACGTTAATAATAATGTCCCCAGATACAGCCCCCATCTAGAAATAGTGCTCCCATCGTTCTGTCGCAGTTTGCCCCAAACTAGTAGTAAAAAAATATAAAAATCTTTCATCTTTCCCGTCCCCCATGCCTAGCGACTATGTCTTTATCCTTCACCCGGCAGTGCGCCACTTGTAACATGACGCAGGGGTACTCTACAACTGTGAGTCTGGCCATTGTAAAGGGCAACCATGTTTACGCTGCATTTAGAAATTGTTTCTAAAGTTATAGTCCTAGGCTGGGTCTACATGGTGGCTTTTTGGTGTGGCCAAAGAACGCTATGTCTTACTGCTATATTGCAGTGCAATAGAAGTGAATGGGGTCGCAATGTGACAGCACCGCAGCCGCGACAAGAACGTCGCAAATCGCTGTGATGGTACCATAGGAGTCATAACACATAGTGATCTCTGGCAGTAGCTGCCAAAAAGTCAACTTGTAGCCCCAGCCGCATACATAAAATTACAAAAATTCCTCCAATCTAGTTGCCTATGGATATGAGTTACAACTTTCCATTTTTACAACAGTGGTGGTAACATCAAATATATTTTCCTTCTTTTCTATTTTGCTATTTTTCCAACCTGATTGTTCAGTTGCCAGTAGCGTCCATTGTTGGCGCCTGAAGTGGATCTGTCGAATGAATTTAGCTTTGGCAGAGGGCGTGATGCCAGCAGGGGGCAGAAAAACAGCTGAGTTGAAACCTTCATCGCATTGGATTATGAATGTGTTTATGAGACGGCATACAGGATGAAAATGCACATTACCCGCCTTGGTACATAAAAAAACTAAACATGATATAAAATAGAATTAGAACATAGAGAAAGCAGCAACTGTACTATTTCACACCCATGCTGTGATAGTTAGAGTTGTTTTTTTTGTTAGATATTTCACAATAGCTGCTCGGTAATAAAGTGTAAAAATGTGAACAGATGAGATATCTGCTGCCAATTCATCTGACTGAACCTTTTATGCTTGCCAAAGGGTGGTGGGAATGGTAAACATCCTACACAATGAGGCTTGGTGGTCTACGTACAACCTAAGAAGGTGCAGAACAGTCCAGTTGATCATCTCCAAAGGAAGACCACCTCTTTGAGAAGAACCACTTTAATGCCATTTTCTTTGGTGGCAGAGACTAGAAACTGCAGCTCCCATAGAAAATTTATGTTTGACCAACGAGATAATTTTCAAGATAGAGAGTTTAGAAAAACTCATATTATGATCTAATAATTGGTTCTTTTCTGTGCTATGCACATGCCCCAAAGGATTCCTAACTATAGCCATGGAAATCATGTGCCAAGATCCTGGGCCAATTGGCGGATCCTCTTCTTTGTTGAGCCAGTCCAACTAAACATCGCTAGTCTGCAGTTTGCCGATAGGTACAGCAATAAAAATACATTCTTCGGTAAGCGCTATAGCTTGCCGAATAAGGAGGGAGCCGATGATGTTTGCTCATCTCTAGTCCAGAGAAAGATGAGAGACAACAGACCCAACAATCCAGATGAGCTGAAGGCTGCTATCAAAGCAATCTGGGCTTCCATAACACCTCAGCAGTGCCACAGGCTGATCGCCTCCATGCTACGCTGAATTGATGCAGTAATTGATGCAAAAGGAGCCCCAACCAAGTATTGAGTGCATTTACTGAACATACATTTCAGTAGGCCAACATTTCGGATTTTAAAATCATTTTTCAAGCTGGTGTTATAAAGTATGCTAATACTGAGATAATGACTTGGGTTTTCATTGACTGTAAGCCATAATAAACATTAACAGAAATAAACACTTGGAATAGATCACTCTGTTTGTAATGACTCTATATAATATATGAGTTTCACTTTTTGTATTGAAGAACAGAAATAAATTAACTTTTTGATGGTATTCTAATTTTGTGAGAAGCACCTGTATTTCCTTTAAAACCAAAACTTTTCCTCAGATTCTACAGAAATAGCACATCAATTTGTCCCACAGTAACAGTGTCCCAAAAAATAAAATACTTTATAGTAGTGATGATCCCCTATGTGTTCTCCAAACAGTACACTACTAACAGTACATTAATATTGTACACTTATTATGGCCCAATAATGTCCCTCTTTGTGGCTCCAATATAGTATTAGTATTTCTCTTTGTGGATCATGCATAAAAAACATCTCCCTTTGTGGCCCTCATAAATTAATAATGTTCCCCTATGTTGCACCAATGCGACACTACTGTCCACCTATGCATCCCTCATAAATTTGTAATGTCCCTTTATGTATTCACCATACAATAACAATGTTCCCCTTTGTAGACATTAATAATGCCCTATTAAGTAGCCTCTATACATTAATAACGTCCCCAAACAATATAATGTCCCCCTGTGTAGCCGTCATACAATAATAATGTTTCCCTATGTTGCTCTGCCCCCCATGCAGTAATATTGCCCCACATTTAGATCTTATAAATTAATAATGTCCTCCTATGTGGTTTCCATGAAACAGTAATGTCGCCTCATGTGGCCCCCATACATTTTTAATGTTTCCCTATGTGGCACCCATCTAGAACGAATGCCTCCCTTGTGCTGCAGTCTGCCCTCAAACTACAATTAAAAAAACTCAAGTAAACCTTTTAACTGTCCCTGCCCCCATGCTGAGTGGCTCTGTCTTTATTCTTCTCCCGGCACAGGCAGTGCCATCGGTGAAGTGACGCTGGTGTTCTCCGCAGCTGTGGGCCTTTGATAAGCCAAGCCACTATAGCAGGCTGGTCGCTGCTCAGTGAAGGAACAGTGATGAGAGCTGTCTTCAGCACCCGGCACCTGGGAACAGTGCGAACAGTGCCGCTGATTCCCAGGCACCGGTACGTGTCACACTGATGATACACTGATGACACACGGACGCCATCCGTGTGTCATCAGTGTGCACATGTGCGGGACGTTTTGCGACCCTTGCTGCTGTTAAAAAATGGACATGTCAGCATGTTTTGCCCATAGGCACACGGTCCGTGGAAACACACTGACATGTACACAGAGAATGGGTCTACGTGTTTAAGTGTCTCTGGTACGTGTGAAAACTGTCACCACACGTACCGAAAATACTGATGTCTGAAAGAGCCCTAACCGCTCACAAACTCAACGTTGCCATTAGCCTCAAACGTGGTCAAATTGTACCTGCCAGCAAGTTTCCCATTTTTTGACTTTTCTGATTTTGTCAAATCAACCTAATTACATTTTAGATCAAACTAAAACAGAAGGAGAATGTCCATATTTGCCTTCTCGAAATGCTTTGAAAATGGGCGAGACTTCAAACGTTTTTGTCAAATCCTTCCTGGAAAGCAGTGCTTCCCAAGAGGTTTTTCATGGAATGAGGGTTGGGAGAAAGGTGGAGCCAGCATAGCTGTATGCTATTACCTCTCCTGAAATTTTCAGAGCATGCTGATGTAGAGCCCAGCTGCGCTTGGAATCTCATTTCCCAGAGGGATGCACCGAAGGTAATGACCACTAGAGGACCCAATATGCATACACACATCTTCACCAATCCCTAGAGCCACCAGAGGGAGCCTTTGTAGTGTATATAAGGATGGTGAAGCCACAGGAAGTTAGTTAGTCTGAGGGCTGCAGTCAGTAGTCACCTCAGAGAGCTCACAGATTAGTTCTTTCAGGGAAGAGAGAGGACATCTGTTGTTGAAAGAATCTGAAATCTGCAGCTCCTAGCTTAGTTCAACGTGTGGAGGCTAGTACAAGTGGAAAGGTAGCCACTCCAGCCTAGTCAGAACTGAGTCAACCGAGTGCAGTTCAGTGAGCAAGCGTGCTGACGCTTTGAGAGCGGTGAAGAAAGGAAAGAAGCAGCTACCATCTGCTAGTGTGTGCTTATGCGAGGGTCGAGTAGGACGAAAGGCGAGTGGATAAGAAGAGAGTGACAGAGGTGGAAATAGCATTGATAGCTTACCTCTACTCTGATTAACCGGACGCCGGGTCCGAGCTTGCTGGATCCTTCACGACTAGCAGGAGATACCGGAGACCCTGCGGGACTACAAGTCGCAGGGGCCCATAAGTGTTGATACGTGGCTGGGTTAGGAAGAACTGGATGTGCATCCTTCACCCTGCCAGCACCCCGGGATGTGCCTGCCATTCCATCAGTAAAGGTACAGAAAGAGACTTTTGTGTGTCTACCTTATTACTCCCGCTGCTGAACTCCCCTCCTCCATCCTGCACCCCTACACTCCGTTTACCCTGAAGGACCCCAGCCTTGCCTGTGGAAGGCTTAACACCTTGCTGCCCAACACCAACCCTTCAGTGGATCTGTATAGCAGCGCTGGTCACCCTGACCAGGTCCCACAGGTGGCGTCACGAACATCCTACAAATACTTTAATCCCCTGTAAATATCCCCCTTTTCAGTGAGCGCCCAGGGCCACGGACCGAGCTGTGTCGCCGTGACATCCCCCATAGAAGTGAACGGGCTCGGTACCGAGTACCCCATGGCCCTGGCGGGCGACTCACTTATGCCACCACTGAACGATAAAACCACTTAATGCTACACCAATTGTGCCAACTTTTTCATTTTGATCTCCGAGATAACTTGGGTTTTGGCTTGTGTAACTATCCTCTTTTCTTGACCAGGCTTTCCCCCACACCTACATCACATCTGACCACATTTAGGTCAAACCCTCGAATGTCCACTAAGGTTGAGCCGAAACCTCCTGACCAGAGATTTCAGGTGACTGTGTCGGCACACCATATACTTACCAATCACACAGAGAGTCTGAGACATCTTCTTTTTTCTCTGAACCCTCCCGAACATTCCAGGAGGTTTCCAGGAAAAGTAGGCAAGTATGTTCTAACCCAAGATGCATGCAGTTGTAAATTGCACCAAATGTGGCCCTGGTGCAGAATTGCATTGGAGTCCAAAAGACTCAAATTACAACCCAGTAAGGGAATGACAGTACCTCTTAATCAAAACCTAACTTCTCATACCGGCAGGAGACTGTTCCATATTAATGCCTTCCTCCTATGTCATTTATGACTTGGAGGCAAAGACTGTATCAATCAATTAGCGATTTGTCGTAGTTCCTTCAGACTCGTAAGAAAAC
>JARQOD010000003.1:69301202-69398702 GCA_033576555.1 Oophaga sylvatica | reverse complement strand
GTTTCATACAGGTCAGAAACTCACACATACAGGAATACGGAGGCCCTACACCTACTCAGTGGGATTACTGGACGTGCATCCTCCAC
The DNA here is from genome assembly GCA_033576555.1 of Oophaga sylvatica. Taxonomy (NCBI): domain Eukaryota; kingdom Metazoa; phylum Chordata; class Amphibia; order Anura; family Dendrobatidae; genus Oophaga; species Oophaga sylvatica. The sequence goes on along the minus strand of JARQOD010000003.1, from coordinate 69,398,616 downwards.
CTTGCCAGCTTCCCGGGACGTGCCTGCAACTATACCATCAGTAAAGGTACAGAAAGAGACTTTCGTGTGTGTGTCTGCCTTATTGCTCCTGCACCCCAACACCGCCATATACCCTGAGGGATCCAGTCTTGCCTGTGGAAGACTTAACACCTTGCTGCCAGTAACAACCCCTCAGCGGATCTACCCTGCAGCGCTGGTCACCCTGACCAGGTACCACAGGTGGCGTCACGAACAAATTGTACATACTTTAATCCCCTGTAAATATCCCACATTTTATGGTGATCGCCCAGGGCAACGGACCGAGCTGTGCTACCCGTGACATCCCCCATTGAAGTGAACGGGCTCGGTGCCGAGTACCCCACAGGCCCTGGCTGTGCGACTCATCTAACTTGGCGTCACAAACAGGATCCGAAGCTCGCTATATGTGAGTCCTGTGTGCCTGAATGGACTGTTTTTGTGCAAAAGACTGTATTGCTGTTTTTGTGATTTTTGGCGCCATTTGCCGCCATTTTGCCGCCATAGTCGCGCCCTGAGGCGCTGGTGAAGAAGGAGGGCGTGCTTCGTGGGCGTGCGCTCACTCTGTGGCGCAAAAGAGATGTCCGCCTACCCTAAATGTGACTTCCCTAACCGGACATGCCCATCGGCAGGGGAATCCACCTCCTGATCCCAAAGGGAGTGAAGAGGAGGAAAAGAAAGCCCCACCCCTGCACCAAAAAACGGGACCCCCCGGATGAAGAAGGGACGGGTGACCGGAAAAAGATGACTGCCGGCTGTGAGCTGTCACGGGAGGGAACGAAGGAGCTCACCCTCCCCAGCGATGAAGTGGAGAAAATGGAGTGAAGCTGTCGGGCTCTAAAGCTGCGGCTGCAGCAGAGCCAACCGCTCCCTGCCCAGAGCGCGCGACTGACACCCGCGCCATCACCTGAGCTAGTGGCTGAAATCTGGCCGGAGGCTGATCCTGGAAGAGCTGTACCTGACCCCGCCGAGGACGCGGTGGGAGGAGAGGAGGCTGCGGAGGCCTTGCCCGGACTGGAACGCCAGCTAGGCCCGGAACCAGACACTGTACCTGGAGCAGAGGAGGATCCTGACATCGAAGCTGCCACCACAGCGGAGGCACCCGATTCCATGGAGGAGCCCACAGAGGAACGTCTTCTCACGCCGCCTGCACAAGATCCGTGCCTGCCACCAGCATCGCCGGAGGAAGACAGGCCCTGCGGCCTGGAGAACCGGGACGAGCCGGCTCCTGCACCTGTATGTGCATAGCGCCGCCTGTCCCAGCAGCGGATGCGGCAGACGAGAGGTACTCTGCAGGGGCTGCGGCGGCCGGGGGCTGGACATGATTCGATGGTGGAGTCGATGATCCTGGTGCTAAGCACTGGGCCCGTGAATAGGAACGGTCCTGTGCTGGCACCGCCACCAGGTGTCACCCAAGCTAAGTAAATGTCTAACCTGGACAAGGTTTCAGTACTGTATATAGTTGATGAAGTATTGCTGCACCTGGACAGGTGCCTGCTGTATTTGAATGTTTGCATAGTTATGATGCATAGTATACCCCAGTTGGGTAAAGTGTGTGATAATGTGAAATGTTCTTTTGATATGGACTGGTGCTGAGGACTCTTGCAGCACAGAGACTCTCTTTGTAAATAGTTGGCACTTAGTGCCCCATCTTGGTTTTACGTAAACCACTACCTCAGAAGAAAAACCCGTGTGGTGTGGCCTAGAGTGGGGTTTGCACAAAGGCAAGTCCTGCAGCCCACCCAGGACCACCGTGGGAGGTTTTGCACGGGTCCTCCACAAGAATCTTGTATATTTGCACTCTAAAGTATTTTCTACTTTGCTATTTGTATTTATTGTAACGTTTGAAGTGTCCTCACCTCCCGCAAGGGAAGAGTTATTGTTTATGTTGATGTTATATAAAAATTTATTTCTTTTCAGCCCAGGAGTGCTGATGATAACTAGGGGGGGATGTGTAGCCCAGCTGCGCTTGGAGCCAAATGTATCCAGGAGGATGCACAGAAGGTAAACCCACACACTCACACCTGATATTCATTCACACCTTCACTTTTCCCTGGAGCCACCAGAGGGAGCCCTTGAAGAGTATTGTAAGGTTCTTTGTCTCTTTTGACATGTTCCTTGAAACTCAGTTTTCCATCGGCCATTTTGCTTTCTGTCTTTCTGCAGCTCTTTCCCTCAGTTAATATGGAGTTTCCAGTTTTCATATTCCCGCCCTGATTCTCTCCCTCTTGCTTCTTAAGCAGCCTCAGCTGAACAATCAGTGCTCCTGAATCAAGCCTCAGTCAGCCTGTGACCTGACTCCTGGAAACCTAGGATTTTGGACTCCAGCTATTTCCTACTGAGGAACTTTGGAACACTTTTGGACTTTGGAAACCTGCTGTCTGGTGAATCCATGTTTGCAGAGGAATTACGGTACAGAGAAGAGATCCTGAACCTGCTTGGAGAGTTATTGTAGAGCTTGAAGTTACTCTGGCCTGCTGTGTTCTCCTGCCTCTGTTCCTGCAAACTGTGTGACCTTTTCTGCATGCTTGTATGAAGTAATACAAGTCATTTCATATCAACCTATGTCTCATGTGTTTTCCTCGCACCCAAGCACAAGACGCTATAGGAACTGTACACTATACATGACAAGATTCAGGAGCCAATGTTTAGTGTCTGCTGGGTCTGGGAAAGCCGTGTCTGCTGTGACTGTGGATATCAGATGTCCGTTTAATACCTTCTGTGATGACAGTGGTTGTGACTTCTCACAACCATTCCAGGTGAGCGCATTCCCTTAAATGTTACTCTGGAGTGTTACCACAAGTAAACACTATTGTTTTTTTTTTTTCTTTCCTCTTCTCCTTCCAGCACTTCTGCCTTAAAAGATCTGGAAGATGGAGGCCCGCATAAAGGAGCTTTGTGGAGTGACTGATACAATCCTTGCAGATATACAGACTATAAAGACCCGTTTTGCAAGCCTACAGGACCTCACTAATCATAATTTGCAAGTGTTTGGACTAACTACTCAGGAATTACGAGCCAGGATTGAGGCTCTAGAGGAACGAGTCCAGGTTCCTGCCATAACCCCGAGTTCTGGGATCCCCAAGTTACCTCCTTTTCGTTTTGGCGGTGAACGTGAGAAATTCAGGGGATTTATTAACCAATGCAATCTATTTTTCTCTGCACATGCTTCACAATTTCCCACTGAACGATCCAAAGTGCTTACTATAATCATGTTGCTTACCAATAAGGCTTTGATGTGGGCAAACCCTCTGATTGAGACTGAGGATGATTGTTTGAATCACCTTGATGCTTTTATTTCAGCCATGGGGCAGGTGTTTGATGACCCCAATCGAGGTGCAACAGCTGAAGCAGCCATGTTAACTTTGCGCCAAGGTAAGCGTTCAGTAGCCGAATATGCCTTGGATTTCAGGAGATGGGCTCTTGATACCACTTGGGACACTTCCGCCAAAAAATCTATTTTTCGGAAAGGGTTGTCTCCACTGATTAAGGATGAACTTGCTCGTGCCGACCCTCCCACTGCGTTAGGTGACTTTATTAACTATTGTATCCGTATTGATGCTCGTCTGACTGAACGCAGACAAGAGAGATGGTTCGAAAATAATCGCACTAACCTTTTCCTACCTCCCTCCTCAGCTAAGGAACCTTTGAGTAGGATCACAAGGGAACCAGAACCTGAACCCATGCAGGTGGACTCTTTACAAAGACGGGTTAGTGATGCACGCAAAGAACATCGTATAAAGGAAAATCTATGTTTTTACTGTGGTAAGTCAGGGCACTTCATTATAAACTGCCCCAGCCGTTCTCGTAAGACTACTGCAGCAGTCATTCACTGTGAGTGTTGCGAGAGGAGCTCTGTCATGTCCGAGCCTCAGACTCCAGAGAGATCTGTTGCAAGAGATCTTGATTTTTCTTACTTAAACTCTGTTAGTTCTGGGGACAATGACGGTATAAACGCTGCAATTTTTCAAGTTTCCTCAGCGGTGTCCCAGCTGAGTTGTAAAAGAAATAATTCTCATTGCTTCCTTTCCATCAAACTCTGGGTGGACTCAGTCTGGGTGTCTAGCTCTGCTATGATCGACTCAGGAGCAAGTGGAAATTTTATGGATATCTCCTTTGCTCTGAAACAGGGATACGTTCAGTGAAGAAGGCTACTCCAGTACAGATGGAGACTGTGGATGGCTCCCTGCTGACCTCTGAACCAGTGGATCAGGAAACAGAGCCTTTGAGGGTCCTTATGGGTAAAGATCATCAGGAGAAAATTTCTTTTATGCTTATCTCTTCTCCCCACTTTCCCATTATTCTAGGGCTACCATGGCTGCAGGCGCAGAATCCTACGATTAACTGGGAAACCAAGGAATTACACTTTCCGGAGAAACAGATGAGTCAAGGAGTTTCAGCTTGCTCTGTTCCTAAAGGAACCATGTCAGTCCCTGAACTACCAGCTGTATACCAGGACTATGTGGATTTATGTGACAAGAAGAACGCTGATCAGCTTCCTCCTCACCGTCCATATGATTGTCCAATCGAATTATTGCCTGGAGCCGAGATACCTTTTGGTAAGATCTACCCCTAGCGGGGCCCGAGCTAAAAGCTTTGAAGGACTACATAGATGAAAATCTAGCCAAAGGCTTCATATGCCCCTCTTCATCTCCCGCAGGTGCACCCATCTTCTTTGTGAAGAAGAAAGATGGATCTCTGAGACCCTGCATAGACTATAGGGAACTCAATAAGGTTACTATTAGAAACCGTTATCCATTGCCTTTAATCCCTGAGTTGTTGGAGAGAGTGCGGCACGCCAAAATTTTCTCTAAACTGGATCTCCGTGGGGCCTATAACTTGGTCCGTATTAGACCTGGGGATGAATGGAAGACTGCATTCAGGTCACGCTATGGACACTTCGAATATCTAGTTATGCCTTTTGGTCTGAGTACCGCCCCAGCCACTTTCCAACACTTCGTGAATGATATCTTCAGGGATCTCCTAGATACATTTGTGGTGATTTATCTGGATGATATTCTAATTTTTTCTAACTCCACAGAGGAACATCATGGACATGTGAGAATGGTCTTAGAACGCCTAAGACAAAACCATCTCTACATCAAACTTGAAAAGTGTGAATTCCATAGGACCGAAATTCAATTTCTGGGGTATGTACTATCTACGCAAGGGATTAGTATGGATGGAAGCAAGACCCAAGCCATCAAGGATTGGCCAATTCCTAGAAATGTGAAGGAGGTGCAGCGCTTCATCGGGTTTGCCATCTTCTATAGACGTTTCATTAGGAATTTCTCTGAGGTAGTGTCACCTATCACCCAACTTACCCGGAAACAGTCTAGGTTCTCCTGGACCCCGCAAGCTCAGGAAGCATTTTCCTGTTTAAAGGATAAATTTACCACCGCACCTATCTTAGTACATCCCAACCCCGAGCTTGCCTTCATAATAGAGGTGGATGCTTCAGACTGTGCCGTTGGAGCTATACTCTCTCAGAGAACAGGTGAGAAGAATGTCTTGCATCCCTGTGCCTTCTTTTCCCAGCAGTTGTCTTCGGCTGAGAGGAACTACGATGTGGGCAATAGAGAATTGTTGGCCATTATTGCCGCCTTCAAGGAATGGAGACACCTTCTTCAGGGAGCTGCACAGCAAATAGTCGTCCTGACAGACCATCGTAACCTTGAATTTATCAGGTCGGCTAAGTGCCTGACTCCTCGCCAGGCTCGCTGGAATCTTTTCCTAAACCAATTTAATTTTGTAATTTCTTATAGACCAGGATCGCGCAATGGAAAGGCTGATGCACTCTCTAGGATTCATTCAGCAGAGACACATCCACTTACTCCTCCTAAGACTATTCTTCCTGACTCTAGATTCCTGGGAGTGATTCATAATCAAGACCTACTTAAGGACATCAAGGAAGCATACCATGCGGATTCTTTGTTGGCTCAACCCCCAAGGGACGTAAGTCTTGTCTTTAAGAATGGTGTGTGGATTCAGGGACAACGTCTGTATATACCTGAAACAGTCAGATTGAGAGTATTGCAACTCATCCACGATTCCAAGATAGCCGGGCATAGGGGAATTCTAAAGACACAAGAATTTCTTTCTCGTTTCTTTTGGTGGCCCACTTACAGGAAAGATGTTTTAAACTATGTCACTTCATGTGAAGTCTGTGCAAGATGCAAAACACCTCGCTCCTCACCAACTGGTCTGTTACAACCTCTTCCCACCCCGTCCCACCCGTGGGGATCCATTTCTATGGACTTCATTGTGGAGTTACCAACCTCTCAAGGGAAGAACACCATTCTAGTGGTGGTTGATCGTCTAACAAAGGCAGCTCATTTTATCCCTTGTGTCGGCTTACCCACTGCAAAACAGACATCAGACTTGATGATTAAGAATGTGTTTCGCTTACATGGAGTACCGGATGAGGTCATTTCGGATCGAGGGGTGCAATTCACTTCAAGGTTTTGGCAAAATTTCTGTGCCGCATTGGACATTAAAGTAAACCTTTCTTCTGCTTTTCATCCCCAGACTAATGGACAGACAGAACGAACCAATCAGACCCTGGAGCAGTATCTCCGCTGCTTTATCTGCCACCTACAAGATGATTGGGTGGATCTACTTCCACTGGCTGAGTTCTCTTATAATAACTCTCAGAGCGCCTCCACTAAGCAGTCTCCTTTTTACTCCAATCTAGGTTATCATCCTAACATTCTTCCTCGATTTCCCATAGATACGCCCTTGCCGGCAGTGGCTGAAAGAATCACTTCTTTACAAAAGAATATGGATCTTCTAAAGGAAAATCTAGAATTGGCTCAGGAAAGGTACAAGAAAGCAGCAGATAAATTTCGTAAACCTGCACCAGCTTTCAAGGTAGGAGATTTGGTCTGGCTGTCAATCAGAAATCTTAAAATAAAGATTCCATCGTCTAAATTGGGACATAAGTACATTGGACCTTATAAGATCAGTAAGATTATAAGTGCTGTTGCTTGTCGTTTTCAACTGCCCAGAACTATGAGAATCCACCCTGTCTTTCATGTATCCCTACTAAAGGCTGCAACACCCAATACGTTTCCTGGACGCTCTTCTCCTTGCCCTGACCCAGTGCTGGTCGATGGTCAGGAAGAATTTATGGTGGAAAGGATTCTAGATTCCAGGTTGTACAGAAATCAGTTGCAATATTTGATTAAATGGCAGGGCTACCCAGTGGAGGACAACTCATGGGAACCAGTCAATAATGTAAATGCTCCTCGCCTGCTCCGCCAGTTTCATCAGAGGTACCCTGACAAGCCTGGTCTGAGGTCAACCGGAGGTTGTCCTTAAGGGGGGAGTAATGTAAGGTTCTTTGTCTCTTTTGACATGTTCCTTGAAACTCAGTTTTCCGTCGGCCATTTTGCTTTCTGTCTTTCTGCAGCTCTTGCCCTCAGTTAATATGGAGTTTCCAGTTTTCATGTTCCCGCCCTGATTCTCTCCCTCTTGCTTCTTAAGCAGCCTCAGCTGAACAATCAGTGCTCCTGAATCAAGCCTCAGTCAGCCTGTGACCTGACTCCTGGAAACCTAGGGTTTTGGACTCCAGCTATTTCCTACTGAGGAACTTTGGAACACTTTTGGACTTTGGAAACCTGCTGTCTGGTGAATCCATGTTTGCAGAGGAATTACGGTACAGAGAAGAGATCCTGAACCTGCTTTGGAGATTTATTGTAGTGCTTGAAGTTACTCTGGCCTGCTGTGTCTCCTGCCTCTATTCCTGCAAACTGTGTGACCTTTTCTGCATGCTTGTATGAAGTAATACAAGTTATTTCATATCAACCTATGTCTCATGTGTTTTCCTCGCACCCAAGCACAAGACGCTATAGCAACTGTACACTATACATGACAAGTATGTATATATATAAGGGTTGTGAAGAGAGCAGTTAGATTAGATTTTACCTCAGAGGGAAAGAGAGATCTCCTCAGAACACCAGAGAGAGAGGTTAGTTAGTTGTTGGTTTTACCTCAGACGAGCTGAGAGGAAGAGTTACCTCAGATCTCAGATTTAGTCTACCTCAGAACGTGACAGACTGTTAGTTCCCCTGGAGCGTGGAAAGATAGCTCTTGAAGTGTGCATAGATCAGTCTGACGGAAGGTCCTGATAGCTGTGTGTAGCCCAGCTTCGCAGGCACACATAAAAGTCCAGGAGAGTGCACTGGAAGGCAACAGCAAAGCTTGATATGCATTCACTGCCACTCACTCTTCAGACACACCCATCTGAGATATAAGGGGGAGTGACACGTGGTTAGTCAGATAGTTTTCCGAGAGGAGTCAGTCAGTTAGCTCCGGGAGGCTCAGGAGTGAGTCATCCCTTGGATAGTTTCCTGTCTGAGATAAGATCAGTCTGTCTGGAGCTTAAGGGTATGCCACACTAAACAATATCGCTAACGGGATCGCTAAAAAACGTCACTATTTAGCGATCCTGTTAGCGATGTTGTTCAGTGCGGCAGCTTCCAGCGACGAGCTTCCTGCTGTGATCTCGCTCGTCGCTGGAATCGTTCCGGACCCTATTTTCTCGTCGGCGCTCCCGCTGGGTAAGTATCTAATCGCTGTGTGGCACCTTTTCTTAGCGATTTAGCGGTACTTTTGTACCGCTAAAGTCGTTAAGAAGATCGCTAACGGCGATAGCGTCGTTAACTATATCGCTAAATGTGGCCGCATTTAGCGATATAGAAACAATCCCGCTAGCGATCGCATTAGTATGCGTCGTTATTGTGATCGCTAGCGGGATTGTTTAGTGTGGCAGTACCTTTAGTGTTCAGTGGAGTTCAGCCTGTTAGCTTCTGTCTCAAGGACAGAGCAGCCATTCAGTCTCGGTCCTGTGTGGACTTTGGAGGAAACTGAGAGCTGTGCAGCGAGCTCTGGATGAAGCTGACCTTTTCCACAAAAGCCAGCAGTGCTTATGTTAAGAGCGGAAAGCAGGGCGAAGGGCACAGTGGAGAAGTTAAAGAAGTGCTACAGGTATAGGGGTACCTGCACTAAATTGCCGGACACCGGAGTCCGAAGTGTTGCTACAGTTTCAAGCTTAGTAACAAGATTACCGGAGGCATCTGGACTACAGGTCGCAGAGAGCAGCCCTAAGTGTCAATACGTAACCGGAGACAGGGAAGACGGGTCTAGCCTGATCAGCAAATATAGACTTTGTTTTCACCACTTAGAAGTTTCCACCACAATGTTGGCCGGGCAGTACAGCTATTGAGAAAGCTGGGGATTCAGAATTAACTTCACTTCAGGCAAGTTGGATTCACATGTATATGGAAGTAAAGGAGGCCTCTAACCTGCTCAGCTGTTACCGGAATGTGCACTCTCCACCCCGACCAGCTCCCCGGGACCTGCTTGAATCATCATCAGTAAAAGGTATAAAAAGGAGCTACCTTGTGTGTGACTGAATTATTATCTATACCCTGCATCATCATCACCATAGACTTCCAGGGACCCGTCTCACCTGTGGGAGACTACCACCCAGCTGCCCCCATAACATCCCCTGTGAAAGTCCTTATAGCAGCGCTGGTTCAATTAACCAGATACCACAGGTGGCGTCACGAACTACCTATCCTAAATATCCCCTGTAAATATTCCCCATTGGATGAGCGCCCAGGGCCACGGACCGAGCCACCGCTACCAGTGACAACTCCCATAGATTTCCATGGGCTCGGCTCCGAGTACCCCATTGCCCTGGTACTAAGTGCGACTCAGCTGCTTCAGACAGAGCCTTAGAAGGAGAAGAAGGTAAGGGAACTGCAGTGTCTGAAAGACTGAAGACTACAGCTTGTACTTAGTTTACTGTGTGGAGTCCAGTAATAGTGGAGGAAGATAGCCATTTTAGCCTGGTCAGAACTGAGTCAACTGAGAGTACTTTCAGTGAGAAAGCGTGCCGACGCTTTGAGAGCGGTGAAGAGAAGGAAGAATCAGCTATCTACTGCTAGTGTGCTTATGTTAAGGGTTAGAGTAGGACGAAAGGCGAGTGCAAAAGGGAAAAGAGAGTAACGGAGGTTGAAACAGCATTGATAGCTTACCTCTACTCTGCACTACCGGACACCGGGTCCGAGCTTGCTAGCATCTACACGACTAGTAGGAGACACCGGAGACCCTGTGGGACTTCAAGTCGCAGGGGCCCACAAGTGCTGATACGTAACCGGGGTCAGGAAGAACAGGAGTCTGGTCGGCCAACCATTAGAGACTAAGTTCTATCCAAGAGAAGGCTCCACCACAAAGTCAGCCGGGCGTATACGTGGAAACAGAGTTAGACTTCGTTTCATACAGGTCAGAAACTCACACATACAGGAGTACGGAGGCCCTACACTACTCAGTGGGATTACTGGACGTGCATCCTCCACCCTGCCAGCTTCCCGGGACGTGCCTGCAACTATACCATCAGTAAAGGTACAGAAAGAGACTTTCGTGTGTGTGTCTGCCTTATTGCTCCTGCACCCCAACACCGCCATATACCCTGAGGGATCCAGTCTTGCCTGTGGAAGACTTAACACCTTGCTGCCCAGTAACAACCCCTCAGCGGATCTACCCTGCAGCGCTGGTCACCCTGACCAGGTACCACAGGTGGCGTCACGAACAAACTGTACATACTTTAATCCCCTGTAAATATCCCACATTTTATGGTGATCGCCCAGGGCAACGGACCGAGCTGTGCTACCCGTGACATCCCCCATTGAAGTGAACGGGCTCGGTGCCGAGTACCCCACAGGCCCTGGCTGTGCGACTCACATGTACTAATTATGCCATCTTTGTAGTTCCATGTTCTAATAATGCCCCTTCATGCCTCTAAGTATTAATAATGCCCTCTTTGTACCTCTGTAAAGGTTCGTGGGATGCAGTAAACAGCAGGAGACACGGAAGGGGTTAACAGGGATTTTACTTAGGTAATTTAGAAATAGGTATTCAAAGGATTGTCATTAATGTCTGATTGGTGGGGGTGCGACACCCATGATCCCTGCCGATCAGCTGTTCCCCCTGTCGGCACGGCTGGAACTGCTCAGTTGTGGAGTTGCACAGCTCCGTTGACTGTACAGTGGCCAGGCTGGGTACTGCACATCCACCCCTTTTTGATTTGAATGGGGGACAGATGTGCAGTACCTGGCCGTGACCACTTTACAGTCGACAGAGCTGTGCTGTGCAGCTCCACAACTGAACAGTTCTGTCCGTCAGTGGGGAGTTCCAGGTGTCGCATCCCCACTGATCAGACATTGATGACCTATCTTAACTATAGGTGATCAGTGTTAAAGTACCGGACAACCCCTTTAAGGTCTAGAGAGCTATTCATTCAATCACCTAGCCAAGTTCAGCACTGTGGTGTGAACAGCTCCATTTCATCCTTTATTAGGGCATGCTGCTGCCTAATGTTACTGTATCTCCACTATTTAGCTATATAAAAGCCGCACAGCAAAGCATTCTGTGGATCAGCACAGAAAAACAACAGAATTGTGAGTGCAGCTCCGGATGTGGCACGTGGCATGACAAAGGGGTATCCGTGACTTCTGGAAGCTACTGTACATCCTGACTGCATAACCGTCAATCCCCTTTTGACTATCTCCATACAGCAACATCCACACTCCGAACCCAACAAAAGACGTAACAAGTATGTTGGATTAATTGGCCATAGCAGTCATTGTATTAAAGTTAATACAAAACAATTTTAAACATTTTTACCCAAGAGGGGGAAGGTCCTCGAAGCCCGAACCCTGCAACTGTACATGACCACATATTCCACCTCCTTTTTTGGCCCCAGGTCAAGTCGAACCCCCAGCCGCTAGGCACCAGCTCGGGGATAGTTAACAATTAGCCTGTCCAGAACAAAAACCCCTTAAGGGGCCCACCAAAATAACCCTCCCCGGGGTTATCGTTTCACCGTTACCGTAAATCCACCGAGGGGAGTACAGGACCTCTCAAGATCCCCCCCCCACTAATCCGCCGTTTTACACTTCCACCAACTTCGAGGATCTCCCCCCCGCCACCACTGCTATGACATATAACTAACATATAAGGAACCTACAATAAAGAACAGAAAACCGTTAATAACGTATAAGTCACTAACCTTGACAATCCCAGGCATAAACCACAACCCCTAGCTACCTGGTAGGTCATTGCGTCTGACAAATAAACAAGGGAGGGTGGGTGGGAGCTTGCTGTCTGTCCAGTGAGTACCTAAAATGGATGCCCGCCTAATATGGTCGCCCTCTTATATATGGTCCTGCCCACTGCCCCATACTTACTCCCCCCCATCGAAACCACACATCCCTACCCCCCTCCTTTTTCCCTTGCTGCAAGACCTTCTCCTGCCTCCTCTTCACCATTAACCCCTTAATCACTACCTACTCCTGTCAGCTCCCTAGTACCCCATGTCGCCCTGTCATGGCGGCCTCCCTCGAGGGCCAGGAGCCCAGAACGGCCTTACTGGATCACAACAGTGTATCCTAACAATAATAGGAGACTTTTACGTTCTGCGGGTACGGCCATCACACAGACCCCCAGGGGGAGATATAAAAAGGTTGCTTTTGTCGGAAAAGTGTTTGTCGAATTAAGTGTTCATTCACATTACCACATAATGGGGCTGCATTAAGCAAAAACTTCCAGACATGTCTTAAATAATGTACAGATGGTGGAAAGCGCTGCAATTCTGACTCATTGGCTGACAATTACCTTCAAGGATTTCAATGCTTAAGATAATAATACCCCTTTTCCAGTCAAGTTCTGAAAAGGCTATAGGGCTCCAGCACAACACCACACATATACGCTTGTGGCTTTGCCTAGCACTGCAGTTCAGCCTCATTCACGTTAAAGTGGTTGTCTATGATACAGCTCCGGTTATGTGGCACAATGTTATATTTAATGGTTTTGCTGCGTTAACCTTTGTAATTTATATCAGTGGGAGTTTCCGGGATGCCAATAGTTTATTGACAGTGTTATTACTGGATATTTTGGGGGATGAAGGGAATCCCAATACTGGAGGGAAGATGAGAGCACAGGAGGATGAAAACGGAAGATTTATAGCTTCTCCTAACAAGAAACTCTCAGAAATACGGCTGCATTAAAATGACTCCTTTTAAAATGATGTCTCTGACTTGCTGTAAATTATAGATCAGCCAATTCTGCCTAGGAAAGGTATTAAAAGGGGTGGGCGATTACTGGAGATTGAGGTATGGATGCTGAGAGAATAAGTAATAATGTGCACACTCCGCCATAACTCATGGCTCTATTGAGTCCTCCTCGGTGATAAAATCTCAGTGCCTAAAGGTTGTGGATGGTCTGGCAGAGTCTGCCATATTTAAAGGGCTACTTTTGTTGAATGGCCTTCAACTCGATCTCAAGCCATGGCGACACAATGGGTGAATGTGCTGTAGGAAGATTGATCTTGTGCAAGCCTAGATAGGTCCACCAGGGTCTTCTCCGCCATTATCTTGATAGTATCAAGCCAACAGGTTTTCCTCTTCGCCTTGTTCCTTCTATTCTTCTGACTATGATTTGCTCCAGTAATTGCTCTCTTGGTATGATGTGTCCAAAGTAGGCAAGTCGTAGATTGGTGACAGTGACATGTCTGGCTTCATTTGTTCCAAAACTGATTTGTTTGTTTTTCTTGCCATCCATGGGATTGATAATATCCTCCAGCGCCACATTTCAAAAGCATTGAGTTTTTGGCTTTGTATAAAAATTTGATAGGAATCCCCATTCCACTCCTGTTCTTGGATCCCACCTGAGATCAGTTGAGCAAGATCATCTGCATGAAAAACTAGAGTAATGGATTCTTTATAATGTATAGCTGAGGGCTTCCTGCCAGCCAACGACATATATAAGTAAACTATGGATGTGAGGATATAAAGGTTTATTCATTTGGAGCTACTCGCACCCCAAGATTTCATTGGAGAGCTCTCCACCTCTTCTTGGATGGATTGCATCTCTGAAGAGTGATCGGGGTACCCTTTAATTTCTTGAGTGATGGATTCCCAGAGTAGAGCAGTCTAAATACTGACCAGTGGCATTACTAGAGAATGTTAGGTGGCTTAGAAGGGAAGATGTGAAGGCCTCCACAATCCTCAAGGTGAAGAAGGTCAAATGCCTATAATTCAACTCTAGTATCCAAATATTGAGTTGCTCTAGGTAATGTATGAAGATTAGTGTTGAGCGATACTTTCCGATATCCCTAAGTATCGGAATCGGAATGGTATCGCCGATACCATTAAAATATCGGCGATACCCGATACCGATACCGGAAGTCCCATGTAAGTCTATGGGAACAAAATATCGGAACTAAAAAAACCCCATTCTTTCCTTGTAAACACTAAATATACACACATAGAATACATATATATATATATATACATGTCATTGTGACATATATATATACATATATGTATAGTTTATACAGTTCTACATAGTAAAATATCCTCTGATTCAATTGCCGGGTAAAGCCGGCTTCAGTGAAAAGACAGAAGCACCCGACATGAAATGACACTTGGTGTACATAGGGTTAACCATGTCTTTTCATGTCCTTTGCTATCTGATTTGCACAAACAATTAAATCAGTCTATGTTTGCAAAATTTCACACCTGTAGGGGTTAATTAAAGGTGTAAATTCGTTGTAAAAAAAACGGACTTTTTTGCTACGAATTTACACCTTTAATTAACCCCTACAGGTGTGAAATTTTGCACACATAGACTGATTTAATTGTTTGTGCAAATCAGATAGCAAAGGACATGGTTAACCCTATGTACACCAAGTGTCATTTCATGTCGGGTTCTGCATTTTCACAAAAGCCGGCAATTGAATTAGCGGCTATTATACTATGTAGAAGTGTATGAACTATAAATATATATATATATATATATGTGTCACAAACTCAATGACATGTATATATATATATGAGGTGTAAAATTGCTGAAAAAAAATGCGTGGGCTCCCGCCCTATTTTCGCAACCAGACAGACAAAGCCAGTGAGTGGGGGCAGATAATAATAGCCCAGAGAGGGACCATTATTTTTGGCCCCCCCCGGCTACTAACATCTGCCCCCAGACACCCCAGAAAGGGCAAATCTCTAATTAGATTTGCCCTTTCTGGCACTTTGCCCGTCTATTCCCATTGCCCTGTAGCGGTGGCGAATGGATTAATAAGGGGTTAAAATGACCTTGCAATTGAAAGGTCACTTTAAGCCAGGTTAATAATTGAGAGCTGTCAATTAGACAACTATCAATTATTAATCCTATTGTATGAAAGAAAAATCAAACACACACACTTTAATAAAAAAGAAGTTTAATGAAATAATCACACAGTTTTTGACCATATTTTATTTACCTGCTAAAACCATTTCCTGTAATAAAAATAAAATAATAAAGCAAAATTATTCTTACCAATCCGATGCACAGTCAGGTCCCACGGTGTAATCCTTCAGAAAGGGTTAATGTTTACTGCAGGGACCGCAGCTAATGCTGCAGCCTCACAGTAAACCCCCAAATGAATGAGTTCCTCTCCTGGCTGACAGGAGAGGAAGTGGAAAGCTTAATTGATTGCTTTCCACTTTCACTTCAGGTCAGCCAGGGACACCATCAGTGACGTCAGAGGGAACTGATTAACAAAAATAGGGGTTTCCTTCGAAAAAAAAATGGCGTGGGGTCCCCCTATTTTTGTTAACCAGCCAGATGAAGCAGACCGCTGAGGCCTGGATTTTCAGGCTGTTAAGGAGCCAAGATCCATGGACCTTGCCAGCCTGATAATACCAGGCCACAGCAGTCTGCATATCTTGGCTGATTAACAAAAATAGGGGATCCCCTCGAAAAAAATTAGCGTGGGGTCCCCCCTATTTTTGTTAACCAGCCAGATGAAGCAGACCGCTGAGGCCTGGTTTTTCAGGCTGGTAAGGATCCAATATCCATGGACCTTGCAAGCCTGATAATACCAGGCCACAGCAGTCTGCTTAGCTTGGCTGGTTAACAAAAATAGGGAATCCCCTCGAAAAAAAAAACGGCGTGGGGATCCCCCTATTTTTGTTAACTAGCCAAGTAAAATGCAGACTGCTGCGGCCTGGTATTAAAAGACTGTCAAGGCCATGGATTTTGGCCCTCAACAGCCTGATAATACCAGGCTACAGCAGCCCCACATTTGGCGCATCAAAAGATGTGCCAATTGTGGCACTTTACCCGGCTCTTCCCACTTGCCCTGTAGCGGTGGCAAGCGGGGTAATAAGGGGTTAATGTCACCGTTGATTGCACGGTGACAATAAGCCCGGTTAATAATGGAGAGGCGTCAATAAGACACCGATCCATTATTAATCCCAAAGTTATTAAATGTTTAAAAAAAAGACACAGCAAGAAAAAAGTATTTTAATGAAATAAAAGAGACAACACAGTTTTCATTTTTTTTATTACTCTCTCATTCCTGCGACGCCATCGATCTCCTGTAAAAAAATAAAAAAAACAAACCAACAGTATACCACCTGTCCGACGCAGTCCATAGTAACGATTGTCCCACGACGATCCAGCTCTGCTACATCGCAATGACAGGCAGAGCCTGTCATCCCGGCGCAGCACAGCTGCTTACCAGCTTCCCCGGCGGTGTCGTCATCGGACTGCTTTACGGCCGCGATTACCCAGCAGTCACTGCAGTTATCGCGAGAAACTGCATGTGACCGCCGGGGAGAAGAGGATGGCGGCCATTAAGCAGCCCGGGATGTGACCGCCGGAGATCTTCTGCCAGGTAAGTGCCGCTGACTCCTGACAGACCCGACCGACGGACACTGACAGTGACAGTGACAATTCCGATTCCGGTATCCGATAAGACGAAAATATCGGAACTCGGGATCGGAATTCCGATACAGCCAATATCGGCTGATACCCGATATTTGCAGTATCGTATCGCTCAACACTAATGAAGATGCCACCTGCTCAATGCCAATTCTCTTCTTACTATGGGGGTCTTTTTATTAAGTCTTCTAGAAAGCCTTCAGAAGGTCTCAGCATCACAACTGCTACATGACAGGAAAAAACACTTATGCCTGCTGCCAACTTGCTTTGTGCCCAGTTCCGTTAGCCATAACTCTATATCTTATTATATATACCTCCCTAAATCTGACATTTCCCTCTCTGTGGGCGGCACCATAATAACACCCCGGCAGCAGGCTCGCTGTCTGGGTGTTATGTTTGACACCAATCTCTCCTTCACCGCCCATATACAATCTCTTGTCCGCTCTTGCCGTCTACACCTAAAGAACATCTCTAGAATCCGCCCTTTTCTCACCATGGAAACAACAAAAACCCTCACTGTAGCATTGATCCACTCCCGCCTGGACTACTGCAACGCTCTATTACTTGGCCTCCCCATTACTCGACTATCCCCTCTCCAGTCCATCCTTAATGCAGCAGCCAGGGTCATCCATCTGGCTAATCGGTACTCGGACGCGTCCGCTCTTCGCCAGTCCTTACACTGGCTGCCCATTCATTATAGGATCCAATTCAAAGTACTGGTTCTCACCCACAAAGCTCTCCACAGTGCAGCACCCCCCTACATCTCCTCCCTCATTTCTATCTATCGGCCTAACCGACTGCTGCGCTCTGCAAACGACTTTCGACTAACCTCTGCACTAATCCGTACCTCCCACTCCCGACTCCAAGACTTCTCCCGTGCTGCACCAATCCTCTGGAATGCTCTACCCCAAGAAATTAGGACTATCCACAATTTGCATGGTTTCAGGAGCTCCCTCAAAACACATTTGTTCAGAGTGGCCTATCACATTCACTAATCAAAGTTGTTCTATGTTTAAGTGTGTATGTGTAGCCCATTCATTATCTCCATCCATCCCTCACTCCCTCAAGATGGCTGGACCATCATTGTAAATGCACCATTGTATATACACCCCTGTACTTTGTATCTCCCCCACCTCATTGTAGATTGTAAGCTCTCACGAGCAGGGTCGGCTTATTTTGCTGTAATTATTGTATTGTTAACGTTGTTACTTATGACTTATGTTTTGAAACTGTTACACTGTAAAGCGCTGCGGAATATGTTGGCGCTATATAAATAAAGATTATTATTATTATTATTAATAAGGCTATGGCCAGACTATATACTGATGCGCAAGACATGTTGATGGGGACCCAGCAATTAAAATAATGGGTGTCCAGTGTTCCTTTTGTAAATTGAGAATCACACCTACATTTGCATGGTGGTCGCAAATGCGATCATACCACTCCATTCAGTTCATGCTCAAGATTTTGGGACCCATGTTTGGGATTGCTTGGCATCTCGGTGGTTGTGCATAGCTACCCAATTTTTTATGGGATTACCCCATAAGACTTTTCAGCCCTGTGAGTTCTGTTCAAATCCCACCAAGGACAACATCTGCAAGGAGTTTGTATGTTTTCCCCATTATTGAGTGGGTTTCTAACGGGTTCTCCAGTTTCCCCCACAGACATACTGATAGGGAATTTAGATTGTGAGCCCCAATGGGGACAGTGATGATGATGTCTGTACAGTGCTGCGGAAGATGATTACACTATAAAATTAAGTATAATAAATAATAATATGAAGAAGACCCTAAGTTGCCCTTATAGTGTAGCCAAAGATCTCTACCAAGCCAAGAATGCCTGAGGGACTGTAAAGTGATGCAAATCAAAAGGTGTGCAGACAACAGAAGTAGCCAAGGGCTTCCTAGAGAGAAGGGACTCAAACCCATGCCAGGGCTCTTTCCTTGCTAAAGGGGTTGTCCACCTTTGGTGACAATAAATATTTTTTTAAATGCATGGATTTGGGGCTAAAAATCATTTGGGTTTTATTATAAATTTTGCACCATTTACCTTTTATTGCCTCCTCTATTGCACTGTGTATTGCTGGCTGCAGAATAAGTTCACTAGACTTACATCAGTGAGCGCATTCAAATTGAATGACAGGAGACTTTTTAACTCTTATCTGCCAGCTGATTTATGACTCCATCAAAATCGAGTGTGCAGCAAAACAAAACGCCTAAAAATGTCAAACCCTGTAAAAACTTTTAATGAAACCCATGGCAAAAATGATTTTCATACCCAAATATATGGATTTAAGAAAAATCAAACATTAACCCCAAAGGTGGTCAACCACTTTAATGAGTGGTTAGGGAATATAAATTGTACTTGACTCTTAATTATGAGATAACGGAACCAAGATCTTCTGTCATGGGTGATTCGGAGTGTGATAGTGTTAAGCAGCTCCATTAACCAAGGGCCAAATGCTATGTAACTAAACTGAGATAAGATGGCAAAGACCAACTCTATGGCATATTAAAAACAGTCAGACGACTTAAATGTAAAAAATAGCAACAATAACCATAAAATGCGATCATCCGGCCTCGCATCTGCGATTAACCTCTGGCTATGTTTGGTCTCCAGCCTTTTACTGTATTCAGGTTAGAGCTAAGTTCATCACCAACAGCTTGGGATTCCCTGACTGCGTTACCTCGCAGCTTCACAGGCTGAATCTATGGCTCTGAGCACAATTCACCGAGCTAAGAAAAATGGATTTGACATTTTTATCTAAAACAAAAAAAAAAAAAAATTTGTAGTTTAGGGGCAGACTGGCGATAAATGCTCAAGAAAGCAAAACTCGGGATGAATATGGAAAAGGAGAACAAAGACACAAAAGACCCTCATCATTTGAGAGACTCCAAACTCCTGGTTTTACGGGATTAGGAAAAAAAGTTTTAACAACATTTCAAAAACTAAATTAGAGAATTAAGAATTTTTTTAAAAAATGTCGTCATATAAAGAAACCTCCTTCTCTAGGCTCCCCCTTGTCCACCTCCATGCTTTAGTTTATATGTACCACAGCCCCGACACACCACATGCCTTTTATAATGCTGGAGTCTTCCTATGTGGTCCATTGGCTCTGTGGTCAGGGGGCAACTGCTATCAGAGGCATTTCTGGGGGGGGCAGCTGGCAGGGGGAGCAGTGGGGCCAACTAATGTGGAGGTTCGAAGTGTCTCCCATCAATGGCTGCATTTTGTCGCACCCTGGACTGGGAGTCAGCCGTTCTCTGATCCAGCTGTCAAGCTGACAGCCAGCTCACAGAACATGCAGTGCGTCCGCTCCCAGTGAACTATTGTACTTGCGTCTTTCAGACATGAGTACAATTAAAGCTCTGACCGCCAGGTCAGAGCGATGTCAGTAGCGTGATCAGGTCATGTGAAGCAGGAGTGTAAGGGGGTGAAGGAGTACCACTGCTTCGCCCCGCCTCTTTAGTGCTCTTATTGTATATATGTGATAATGCTTGTAATATTTTGGTGGTACTGCTACATGGGAACATATATTACCACACTTAGCAATGGTATTGCCACATATTTTATTGTGTTATCATTATGTGTATATAATTGCATATGTCTTGTGTTCCTTTTGTATAATATTGCATTATATAATATGACTGACGTTCTTTATACATGTACAGTTCAGGGAAAGTAAAGTGCATCCTTTTGGGACAATAGAGGAGGGCACTTTAGTATATAGTTCCCACATTTTGGGGTAAATGTAGTTCTGTTGTGGGCCACTAGGTGGGGGGCATACTAGTGGGCCTTGTTAGGTATAGCTAATAGGAAGTTCACATAGGGTTAAGTGTAGGAGGGGTAGCCGGGTAGTAGTGAGAAGGGTCTAGTTAGATTAGCTCAGATGGGGCCAGTGTGCGCAAGTGTCCACATGGGCTTAGGTCCGGACAACCGGCAGTCACGCAATGTTTAAGTGCTGCAGCCCACGTTACCCACGGCCACTGCATAGCCTAGCAGTGGGCCTGTACAGAGAAAGAAGATGTGGCGTATTACCGCCTGGGCCAATGCTTTTAGGGCAGAAGTTAGCTAGACTAATGAAATGAAGGGAGCTGGAGCTTCGAATAGTTTGGCACAGACGGGCCGGATGCTTCACCAGGGGCCACCAAACGTAGTGATTGATGAATTAAGTTCTGGGGTGAAGCAGTCTGAAGGAAATGTCAGGCCTGGAAGGATCTGGGGAGCAGTCTAGTTCGATCCGGTTCGGGCGTGTACTGCACAGAAGTGGCAAGATAAGGAAACGAGTGAAACACCTGTTGTGCCAACTGTGGATGTAACGTGTGAAGAGTTAAATAAAGAGTATGTTCAAGTTATTCTCGACTGTATCTCCATTACTGGCGGTCGCCTGAGAGAGGGACCGTCACCACCTGAACTTGGAGATGCAGATATGCAGAAGAGAAGGATACAGTTTCATGTAGGGGAAGGACTGGACATGGATGTTGCAGTAATCCAGGTCACGACTACGGTCCAGTCCCTCCCTTACAGAAGCGCAAAGACCATTGGTGGTAAGTGCTCCACACTAGCTGAAGACTCTAAATATTAAATGTTATGGGAGGGGGTATTTACTATGTGGGGGAGATTTAATGTAATCGGGGCTCACGGAGGTTTACTGTGTGTGTGGGGGTATTTACTGTGTGGGGGTATTTATTGTGTGTGGGTGTAATTACTGTATGAGGCAGATTTACAGATTGGGGGAGATTTAGTGTAACGTGGCTAGGGGAGATTTGCTGTACGTAGACGTATTTACTGTGTTGGGGAGATTAATTGTAATGTGGCTGGGTAGATTTACTGTTTGTCAGGATATTTACTGTGTTGGGGGGATTTACTGTGATGAGGGAGATTTAGTGTAACGGGGCTGGGGAGATTTACTGTGTGTGGGGGAGATTTACTGGATGAGGGAGATTTAGTGTAACAGGGCTGGGGGAGATTTACTGTGTGTGGGGGAGATTTACTGGATAAGGGAGATTTAGAGTGATAGGGCTGCTGGAGACTTACTGTGTAAGGTGGGGAGAATTACTGTGTGTGGCGGGGAAATTTATTGTGTGTGTGAGATTTACTGTGGTGGGGGAGTTTTAGTGTAATGAGGCTGCGGCAGATTTAATGTAACGGGGGTTGATTTGAAGACACAAGTTTGGGGAGCAAGTAAGGGACAGGTGCAGACACAAAATAGGGAGCGGGAGAAATTTGAAGATACGATATGAGGAGCAAGGGGTGAGATGCGGGCATGTATGAGGAAACAGTATGGGGGGGTCCCCTTGAGAAAGCAGTTACATTTGAAGCGAAACGCGCGTCGGGGGTTTCTGTTGGGTCCATACCCGGTGTCCCGTGTCTGCTCCCTACATTGGTAAGCGTTGCCCCACTTTACCTACATGTTTGTTATGGCAATTCATACTTTGATGTGCACTTTGACTTTATATGGGAGCAACTCTTTGACTGGGTATTACCACGTTTAGCTGGCAGAGGACATTAGGATTTTTCCTTTAGTCTGTCCTTCCTTTTTGTATCTTGTACTGTCTATATATACACTTTATGGAGATTTTTATGACTCTTTTGATATGGTATTAATAAAATTTTGCATTTTACATATGTGCTCCTTTTTCTCATTTTTTATATCTTTTCATGGAGCTTGTGTCTTTTCCAGTTTTTGAATTACTTTTGTGCTATTTAGTGCTTTAGCCTCTGTAAATATCATGCTACCTGGTGTTGTCTTCATCTATAAAATACCTGGATGTAAAATTTTTTGTGATACTGATTAATTCTCATATTTTTATTTATGTTAGAAGCATTAAAACTTTAACGACCGCCGATACGCAATAAAACAGAGACCATTAAGAGGCCCTATTCCCTCGTTGTTAATTTAGAATGGCGATCAAGAATAAAGTTATAGCGCCCCCAGCATAGGAAAATTTCTGGGGTTTCAGCTACTGGGGATAGCTGAGACCCTGAAGAACATGATCAGGGTCGTTTTTTCTGATTCCCATTCACGTGATCGCCTTTATTCAACGAATAACGGCGATCACATAAAAAAAGTGTGCCAGCTATTAAAACATTTCTTTCTCTTCTGACAAGATATACACATCAGAGGAGAGAGAAATGAGGTCCACAAGCACCCCCCTGTTACCGCCTCCATCCCACGACTCCTCCTGCTCCGTACCCGGTCCTCCGCATGGCAGGAGCATGTGCAGTGTGCCCGCAGATATCTGCCGGCCGGCACCCGGCAATAGCAGGGATTTTTCCTAGTGGTTCATTTTGATCACTGTGATAGATACTATCACAGTGATCAAAAGCCAATAACTAGTATGTCA
The DNA here is from genome assembly GCA_033576555.1 of Oophaga sylvatica. Taxonomy (NCBI): domain Eukaryota; kingdom Metazoa; phylum Chordata; class Amphibia; order Anura; family Dendrobatidae; genus Oophaga; species Oophaga sylvatica. The sequence continues at coordinate 69,375,481 of JARQOD010000003.1, read as the reverse complement.
TCCCCCTGTGTCATCGCCTTAGATTACATTTTTCTATTTTATAATTTTTATTTATTTTCTTTTATTCTTTGCCATTATGATAAGGTTGTGGTTGGGGTTAGGGTTGAGGTTAGGGTTAGGCTTGGGCTTAGGGTTAAGGTTGGACTAGGGTTAGTGTTGGTGTTGGGTTAGGGTTTTTTTAAAAGTTAAAAAAAATTCTGAAGATATGACGACTAACGTTGAGCGCAAGTGCTTGCTACTAGAGTTTGCATCAGGGTCGTTCAAACACCCGCGATGCTTGGTGAACGCTGATGACATATTCAATATGGCAATATGACAACCTAATGTTATCAAATTCTCTGTAACACCTTTGGGTTAAAAATCCTCATTATACCCTTGGATAAAATCCTTGAGGGATATCCAAAAAGGGGTCACTTGTGGGGATTTCCACTGTTAAGTCACCTCAGGGGCTCTCCAAATGCGACATGGCATCCGCTCTTGATTACAGATATTTTTGAGTTCAGAAAGTCAAACGTCACTCCTTCCCTTCCGAGCTGTGCCGTATGCACAAACAGTAGCTTTTTTTCCACGTGTGGAGTATCGGCGTACTCAGGAGAAATTGCTCAAAAAATTTTGGGGTCAATTTTCTCATTTTATTCTTGTGAAAGTAAAAAATTTGAGGCAAAAGCAACATTTTTGTGAAAAAAAGTTAAATATTCATTTTTTTCCTTCTACATTGCTATAATTCCTGCAAAGCACTGAAGGGTTAATAAACTTCTTGAATGTGGTTTTGAGCACCTTGAGGGGTGCAGTTTTTAGAATTGTGTCACTTTGGGGTATTTTCTGTCATATAGACCCTCAAAGTCATTTCAAATATGATGAGGTCCCTAAAAAAATGGTTTTGTAAATTGTGTAGGAAAATTGTGAAATTGTTAAATAACTTTGAACCCTTAGTTATAACTTCTGAAAAATTATGTTTCAAAAATTGCTGATGTAAAGTAGACATGGGGGAAGTGTTATTTATTAACTACTAGCTGTAGTACCCGGCTTCGCCCGGGTTAATTAATAACTGCTGTTAGCTGTAACAAAATAGACTATGTTAACAAAAATTTATTCTGCACATAAAAATCACACACCAAAACGTGCGGGGGTTAAAATTTCCATTCAACACATAGCCTATGATGCTCCTGGGGTTGAGATGGGCGGGCATGCAAAATTTCATGCCCGTAAGTACAACGGTGCAGATTCCTATCCCGGGCCAAAATTATTTGCCGATTTGGAATGCGCGGGGTTAAAATTTCGACTCAAAACCTAGCCTATGACGCTCCCGGGGTCGAGACGTGCGGGTGTGCAAAATTTCATGCCCGTAAATGCAGATTCCTATGCCGGACATACACACAAGCATTCAGCTTTCTCCCCATTATGTAGATAGGGCCAAAATTGTTTGGCGATTTGGAACGTGCGGGGGTTAAAATTTCCATTCAACACATAGCCTATGATGCTCCTGGGGTTGAGATGTGCGGGCATGCAAAATTTCATGCCCGTAAGTACAACGGTGCAGATTTCTATCCCGGGCCAAAATTATTTGCCGATTTGGAATGCGCGGGGTTAAAATTTCAACTCAAAACCTAGCCTATGACGCTCCCGGGGTCGAGACGTGCGGGTGTGCAAAATTTCATGCCCGTAAATGCAGATTCCTATGCCGGACATACACACAAGCATTCAGCTTTCTCCCCATTATGTAGATCGGGCCAAAATTGTTTGGCGATTTGGAACGCGCGGGGTTAAAATTTCGATTCAAAACATAGCCTAGGACGCTTTCGGGGTCGAGACGTGCGGGCATGCAAAATTTCATGCCCGTAAGTGCGACGGTGTGGATTCCAATCCCGGACAAACATACCCACATACATACACACATACATACATTCAGCTTTATATATTAGATTTTGTGTGGTATAACTAGCTAATTTAAGGGCATAAAAATGTAAAATTTTGAAAATTGCTACATTTTCTAAATTTTTGTCAAATTTTTGATCAACCAAAATTTACCACTCTCATGAAGTACAATATGTCACAAATTATGCCAAATATCAAAATCAGCTCCATCACTAAGGGGTGAAAGGAATTGTCCACGTTTGTGAGGAGTCTGCAGTCATTCTATGTGATTGCAGACTTCTGAATTCTCACAGTGCGCACTGCACGCTGTCAGGATTCTCTGGTGTTGGAAATTTGCATACATGGGTCATGTGCAGACTAGACATGTGTGACCTCACTCAATGAACATGAATTGACCAAAGCTGGACACGTCTAGTAGAAATGTGGCCAGAAGTATACAAATCACATACTTGTGCAATGAAGAATCCTAAAAGTTCTGAGAATTCAGAAGCCTTCAGTCACATAGAATGACTGCAGACTTTCATCTCAAACCTTTATGCACCCTTTAATTATTAAATGAAAATGAAGCCCTGTAGCATGCCAATCCTAACAGCATGTAATATACTCACTCTCAGGATTCAGCTCTGCTTGCAGGTTCCAGAAGCCATCACATGGCCACTTCACTCATATGTAATTTTCACACTTATGGTCATGTGGCAACGAGTTTCTCTTCCTACTTCTCTGTTTTTTACTGAATATGGAGAGAATTAGGAAGAGAAGCTCATCGGCACGTGACTAAGTGTGCAAATCGCATATGTGCTTTGGGAGGCGCCAAATTTAATTCTTGCCCCCTGTGCCAGAAAACCTAGATACACCTGTGACTACTGTCACTGTGTCTCCTTTAGTTACTCCACTAAAAACGCCATCATGTAAGAAGTGGCAGGAGCACCAGTTGTTAAAGGTTTTGTCCACAATTAGGAAACATGGCTCCTTTGTTCCAAAAACAGCGCCACCCCTGTACATGCAAGTTGTGTGTGGTAGTGCAGTTGGGCTCCATAAAAGTGAATAGGATAGAGCTGCAGTAACACAACCCCATTAATTAGTGGCTGTTGACTGTGACTCATAGAGGGAGGGCCTCAAAATGTCTACATTCCATTTCAGGGTTTAAGGGTTGTCTTGTTAAAACACATATTTCTCCTGAGCCCTCCATTCCTATGCACATTCAGTTCATCTTAAAGGGGTAGTCTGGGCTTGGGGGTACAAGTTAGTTTGGAGTCACTCTATGTGACTACAGACTTGTGAATCCTCATAGTGTGCAGGGTGCGTGCTGTCAGAATTCTCCAGTGCCTGTGATGGGAGAGGGTGTGCACATGACTGCATGTATATGTAAGGAGGTGGTGGGGACCATCATATGCCCCCTCTCTCCAGTGTGCTGGCCCCATACATTCTGTGTGGTACCCGGACGGTGTACCCGTTTAGTAATGTCTGTGTTTCTTATGCCTTGTGTATTAATGTATTTCCCTTTTATCCCTATGTTGTGACCTGTGTTAACTTGTAATGTAATGTGTAGGAGAGAGAGCCCCCGCTGTGCAACCGGGCTGGAACTAAGGGGGGCTGTCACTTAGGTTCCCAGGGGGTATGTTCCAGGGGGAAGTAACTACAGGACGATATAGAGACACTTCTAGAAAGGATGGGGGTGTGGCGACTATAAAAGGAGCACAGGAGACCAGCAGTGGGCACTTGGCACGGAGGAAGACAAGAGGAAGGAGGAGGAGCTTGAGTGGCACTGGAGAGCAGGGTAGAGCCAGCGCCTTCGAGGGAGAAAGGATGGGGGCCCACCTAACCCGGGGAGAGGACGGTACTGAGCGAAGCGAGGGATAGACACAACGCTGATACCCGCGGCCGCCACCGCCCCGCTCCATACCGCGGCTGCGGCCTGTGCGCTGCTACCTGCGGCCGCCACTACTCCGTTGCATCCCGCGACTGAGGCCTGTACATCAAGGCCCGTGGCTGCCACCGCCTCACCTCCAAGAGGGGTGGTTCCTGGGCCTGTTGCGCCCTCTTTGCACCTAGGTGTAGGAACGCCCGAAGCCTCCGACAGCTCCTCGTCGGCTGGGCCCAGCGGCTGAGACGCCGGAAGGACACCGCCCGGACAACAGCTCTGCCGGACGTCAGAGAAGGATAAGTGACACTCCGTTAACTGTTCATTATAGTTCTAGGACTTGTAGTCGGCCAGATTGCGGCCATATAGTTGTCAGCACCTGCCGAGTAGCCATATACCAAGTTATTTGTGTATAAGGGTATGTTTCCACGGTCAGGAAACACTCAGTATTATCTGCGGATTGAACGCTGCGCCCTACTGCAGCGTTTAATCCGCAGCGGCCAGATGTTCCAGCATAGTGAAGGGGATTTTATGAAATCCCGTCTCCACTATGCGTCCAATTACGTGGGTGACACCCGCTAAAGCGGACATGCGGTGCGTCTTTTTAGATCGCAGCATGTCTATTTACCTTGCGGCAACGCTCCGTTGCCGCAAGGTAAATAACACAGTCCTATGTAGGGGTGCGATGATTCTGGATGTGTTCAATGTACACATCCAGATTCACCGCGTGTTCAAAAGGGGGCGGGGCTTTGGGCGGAGCAGAGTTTCCGCTCCGTCCAAAGTGCATTGATTTCGGTACGTGGGCACGTACCCTTATTGTCTTACTTCCCTGCGAGGAGAACTGTTGTCAGCTTACTAGCTATCCGTATAAACCCCCATATAAACGTTGAATTTAAGCTTGCTCTGTCTACGGCTCGTCACTGCATCCCGTGTACCTGCGAGTACTACATAATCTACAAGTATGTGCTGTGTTCGTAATGTCTGATAATGTTCACTATGGTTAGTGCCTGCCTGTATGTTAGAGACAGGGACAGAAGGGGTTAACCCAGGGGGTTGGGATAACAGCCCCAAAAAGGAGCAGGAAGTTCTGAGGCAGGCTTGACTATGCAGGACATGCTCCCTTGCTGGGAGCTGGAAAAACCCCAGGAGGGGGTAGAGACTGCTGCTCAAGACCACGGCCAGTGAAGCAGGCACCGGGACTGCATGGTGTTCCGCCGAGGACTATAAGCGTCCAGGAATCGGCTAAAGGACCGTGACTGTTGCCGCGGCTGCCATTGCTGCTGCTACTGATTCAGCAGCGAAAGAACTTAGGGAAAGAGCAGGAAGGTTACCCGATTTGCTACAACGACTTTTTCTCCCCTTTTTCTACCTTGATTTTATTATAATAAATAGTTTTTCCTGTTGGATTATAACTGTGTCCCTGGATCCTGTTTGCCAGTGCTGAAGAGGTAAACTTCTGGAGTTACATCTGTCCTGTCTGCTTTATGTGCAAGGGGCCGGGGTGCTCGCTGACTGCCTGGTGGACTCTTTTTGTGGACTGTAGCTTTAAGGGAACTCATCCATAACTACCACCCTGTGACACCTTGTTACATATACAATTTGCAAACATGTGGTCACACATGTCGACTAGACGTGCATGGCTTTGCTTAATGAATGATTTGAGTAAAGGTCACACACGTTTAGTTTGAATGTGGCCGGAAGTATGCTAATGGCCCCATCCCAACTGAAGAATTCTGACAGCGAGCGCTGTGCGCACTGTGTGAATTCCCAATTCTGCAGTCCTATAGAGTGACTGCAGACTTGAGTCCCTATCCTAGACAACCACTAGCTATTCTTACTCCATGCCCCCCCACACATATACGTACTTGGTTTGGGGAACAGCTGTTCCTACTAATCCTCCCGTCGATATACACACTGTTTTAAGCCGCTAGCTATTCCTCCTAAACCCTACATACAAATGCAGGCTCAGTTTGGTGAATCAAAGGATAGCAACTCCTCCTGATCTCTCTTTATATATGGATGCTTTGTTCCGTGGACAGCTATCACACCTGCTCCCCCGTAATATACAGTACATATGCATGCTTGGTTCTGTAGACCGTTATTTCTGATGACCCTTCTCACCACACATATGCACGCTCGGTGTAGTGAACAAATATTCCTACTGATCCCTCCCATAAATATGCACTCTTATTTTGGGGGATAGTAATTTATCCTGATTCTACCCATACATACGCATGCTCAGTTAAGTGGACGATGATTCCTCCTGCACCCTCAATATATGCACGCTCCGTTTGGCGGACAGCTATTCCTCCTGATCCCCCCATATATATGCACGCTCAGTTTAGCTGTGTGTGCATGTGTTTTTCTTTAATAGGAAGAAGGGAGTAGCAAGCTGTTTTTAAAGTGGAAGTGGGTCCCCTTATCTTCTGGGCCCCTGTACAGCTCCACAAGCCAAGGTGCACATGTGAGCAACACCCTGATACATAAATTGGGGCAAGAGGGCCAGTACATGACAAAAGTGGTTGGTGGTTGAGTTTTTATCTTTGCCTTGGAGTGATTCCTAAAACTCAATGCAATAATTGGGCATTTAACTAAGAGCCATGGTCGTTTTACAAAACAAATGTGAAGAGTTTGGTCGAGCTTCATTATTAACATGGACAAGCCCTTTGGTGACATCTCATCTAGACGTCCATTGCATTCCTTCTCTTAAGATTTATCTGCTTGTCGCTCACATAGCCGCTCGCCTCTCAATCACTCGGAGTGAAGAGAACACTTTCATTTCGTACCTAATTAAACATCACCCTCTGGCTGCATACACTTAACCCACAGCCGCCTCTCCATTATTTATCAGCCATAGAGATGGAAACCATTAACCGGGTAAGAGTGCAAAGACGAGAGGAAATGAGGCTGTGGGGCAGAGGGTACTAATATTTATGAAATGGAAAAACGGCTAATTAATACGTCTCTATCTGAATGTCTCTGCCTCTGTACAGGCAGACGGAGGGTAAAAGGCATATTTACACTTCATAGCGCCATATGGTGCTCATAAAACATAGCACATAGTGATTGATTGTGCTGCATGTGCACAGGCAGTAAGGTAGGAATAGTCATTCTCTGGTGTAGGAATCTTCATATAATCTTGAGTGCAAACAGCGCTACACCTGTTCACAGGTTGTAGGTGGTATTGTAGCTCAGTTCAGTGGCGTTGAGTTGCAATTCAATTAGTGGACAGTTTTGTGCTGTTTTTTTGCAAGAAAGGCATCTTTTTCTACTTATTTAATGCCATCTAGACTGGGATATACTGCCTAACTGATTCAATTGCTTCAATGGTATTGAGGTGCAATACTAGATACAACCAGTATAAAGAAATGGCCCCTGATGAAGCCAGTTTACTGGCGACACGCGTAGGACTTCTCCTGCCCACCGCTCCCCTCTCTCACAGCCTCTACAGCAGCGGCACATGTTTGTTTTGGGTGGTCTGCAATCCTGCCTCCAAACAAATTAGCATATTCAGGTAGTATTAGCTTATGCCATGTGGACATTTGGTCCCACTATTTATTATTTTTTATGGCTGACCTTTATCTGAATTTGCTTACTAGAGTAGTGTCTTTGGTTGCATTTTAGTCAATTTGAGGCAAATGCGAATATTACACTTCTCTTTGTTACTTTTCTGGTGTGACTTGACTAAACTAGTTTTTCTATTTGTATCACATTAGCTACACCTTATATCTTGTTGTGCAGCAAGCTTCACCTGGTTTTCTAATTTTGGTGCAATCATATCAAGCTAAAGTGCTCCAGGTGGGAACTTTACATCTGGTGTCAGTCATGTAAATATTGGTGGTACATATTTCACATCGGATATTATTTGTTTGCCGCTTTATTCTTATTTTCATTATTGTGTATTGATTTTGAGGCGTGTTTAAATCATTGTAGTGTGTAGTTATTACTTTATAGCATACTTCTGACGGGAGTGCTGGTCAGTGGCCTTATCATGGGCTTGTTTTGTCACAATTGATGTGGTTCTTATGTCCATGTTTTTAATGAATATTCACTTTTTTAGAGTGTTTTTTGTATTTTCAATAAAAATTAATTGTTTTTTTACTATTTAAGTGATCCCCAGAATTTGTATGCTTCTTTTTCTCATGTTGTCAGTACTTGGTTAAAGCATACACTAGGTGATCCTATGCATATTAGGTGGTGCCCTCCATTCAAGTTTCAATAAAATAAATGAGGAGGAAAGCTTATAGGGTATTAATTCGTGATACTGTGTCGCCCACAGGGCCGTTAACTTCTATGGGGGTGATGTCACGGTAGCCACGACTCGGTCCGTGGCCCTGGGCACTCACCAAAAAGGGGATTTATTTACAGGGGATAATGTTAGTGATTCGTGACGCCACCTGTGGTGTCTGGTGAGGATCACCAGCGCTGCAGCAGTCCACTGAAGCCGGTGTTGTGGCAGCTTAGATGGTATCGCTCCCCACAGGTGGAGCAGGCTCTCTGGGCAGCGTATATGGAAGGATGCAGGACGGAGCGAACCCAGCCGGGTAAGAACAAGAATGGGAGCACACACACAAGTCACTTCTGTACCTTTACTGGAATTAGTGCAGGAGCATCCAGGAGCACTGTAGGGTGAAGGGTGGACGTCCGGATTTTCCCCAGTGAGCAGGTGTAGGGCCTACTGTTGCTTGCCTCTCTGTAATAAGTTTCTAACCTGCCTGTAGCTAGGCCTAACTTTGTCTCTGTCCTGCACCGGCTGACTTTGTGGTAGGGCCTTCTCCTGGAGTACACACTCCCTGCTTGTAAGGCCCCCGTGTCTCCTGGCTCTGTTACGTATCAGCTCTTGGGTGCTCCTGGGACCTGTAGTTCTCCAGCTATTACAGTTGTGTCTTACTGGGTCGTAGAGATCCCTGTAAGCTCGGACCCGGTGTCCGGTATATGCTTTCTGGGGTGAGCTGGTAAAGCTCCTCTGCCCCCAATGCTACTCTCTCATCTAGCCCTCGGCCTACTCGGGCCCTCACTAGGCTATACACATTGGCAGTTAGGTGTCTGCCTCTTCTGCCACTCTCTAGAGCGTCGGCACGCTCCTAGCTCGCTGGCTTGAGCTAATTCAGTCTAACTTGCAGGGGACTAGTCTTCCCCTGCTGAGCTATTAGCTGTCCTCTCTCCACTCCTCTGCTAGACTGCTCTTTGACTTCCTGCCTCCACCCTCCTTTTATATACCTAACAGGGCTCCCTCTGGTGGTCTGAGGTAGGGTGAAGGTGTGTGTATGCTCTGAGGGCCTCTTGTGGAGAAATCCTTTAATGCACCCTTCTAGGATCTGTGGCACTAAGCGCAGCTGGGCGCCACATTCCCCCTAGCAAAGCTCAGCACTCCCGGGCTGAAGTACATTTTTCAAACAATAACAATAAACAATCTTCCCTTTATGGGAGGTTAGGACACTTGAACGTTACATAAAACATGAATAAGTATATATGTATATACATTGCAAAAGCAGTAGGTAATGGGCAACCAGAAAGTCCAAGTCTCTTCCGGAGAGGTTGCTCAAAGGGAGCACTCAAGGAGTGCAAATATATACAATTAAAGTATTTGGGCTGCACATAGTCCTCAGACACTGAGTTCTTAGATACCCAAAGGGTAGTAGAAAGCAAATAAGCAAAGTATCCATATCACTTGAATTGTCCATTAGGGCAAAATATAAATTAATAAGCATATAAGTCAGTGAACACATGGCAATATACCAGATAATACAGTAATATACAATACCCCAAGGGCAACTTTCTACATCTGTCAAAGTTTTGACTATTCACTATACCTAGCAGAGGGTTGACCTTTCGTGCTACGTATTGATCTGCGTGGTGCGGTGGTCTGTGAGGTATCAGTGTCTGTATTATCAGTTACCCTGTCTGCTCTACGTGTGAGTGAGTTGTAAAATTGCCTTAACCTCTCTACAGGACTGGCAAGTGTACCATTGGCTGGGCCTTCTTGCTCTGTTTCTGCCGGGGATCCTTCTTGAACAGGCTCTTCTGCGGCACTAGACTCTTCTGCAGCACGTACAGGTTCAACTTGCTGTGGAGGATCTTCTGGCGGTTGGAAGAATTGGAGTACTGGGATTATGACGGCTCCTCCAATTCGAGGCCAATCTGCCGGAAAGTCTCCCAACTCAGTATGTATTACTGCTTCTTCAGGTTCCTCTGGGGTGATGAAAGGCACTTCTTTTTGGGGCTTTAGCAGATCTGGACACAACTTCAGGTGGTCCCTAGATACCGTTGCAGTCGTCCTTCCTCCATCTTTGCTGATCAAACACGTCTTCCTGTTATCAAACTTTGAATTCAACACAGTGTAGGGTTCTTTCCCCCACTGGTCATCAAGTTTGTGGTTTCTCCTCTTTCTTTTCAGCACTACTTCACCAGGTGTGAAGGGTCCTGCGGGCGCACTTTTGTTGTAGTGGGCCTCCTGCTTGTCCCTCATCCGAGTGAGACTATCTTCGACGCAGGCTTGTACTCTTCTGTACTGCTCCTGTCTGGTCATGTCCCAGTCCTCGGTGGTCGCATCTGCTTCTGGTTCTACAACACCAAGCTCCAGATCCATGGGTAGCTTTCCTGGTCTTGCCCGCATGAGGTAAGCTGGGGTGCAATTGGTGGAACTCACAGGTATGTGATTGTACAGATCTACCAGGTCAGGTAGTCGATCGGGCCACTGGCTTCTCTCCTCCAGTGGTAAGGTCTTCAGCAGGTCGATGACGATGTTGTTCATCTTTTCACAGAGACCATTGGTTTATGGGTGGTACGGTGTAGTTCTTATCTTTTTACACCCGTACAGATGGCAGAACTCTTTGAACAACTCGGCCTCGAAGGCTGGGCCTTGATCAGTTAGCACCTGCTCAGGGTATCCATGGTGTCTGCAGAAATACGCTTTGAACATCTTTGCTGCTGTCTCTGCCGTCAGGTCTTTGACAGGGGCGACCACCAGGAACCTGGAGTAGTGATCCACCATGGTCAGGGCATAGGAGTATCCTGACAGGGTGGGTGACAACTTGACATGGTCCAGGGCCACGATCTCCAGGGGTCGAGTCGTCTTGATGAGTTGCAGGGGTGCCTTCTGGCTGCTGTAGTCTTTTCTTCTGAGGCTACAGGGTCCACAGTCTCTGCACCACCTCTCAATGAAGTTGCGCATTCCCACCCAGTAGAATCGACACTTCAACAGGGTTTCTAGCTTTTTCCAGCCAAAGTGCCCCGCCTGATCATGGTAGGCCTCCAACACCATCTGGATGTCCGTCTTGGAACTACTATCTGCCATACCATCTCATGGGTTTTTGGATTGACGTACCTCCGGCACAGCTTCTCACGGTAGATAAACAGCGGGCTTCTCTCATTCCACAGCTGCTTTGCTTGTAGAGAAGCATCCTTCTCCAGGGAGGAACCTTCTTGAGTTATCAGCTCCTTGATCCGGCTGACAACCGGGTCACTGTCCTGGGTCTCCTTCCAGCTGTGGTGAGGCAAAGGATTTAACGTCTTACCACGCTGCCTCCTGGAGGCTCGTTGCTCGTGGATCATCCCATTCCTGTGAAAGGCAGGTAGTTTGATCTCTTCCAGGTCATCCACATCTTCTTCTGTGTCTGACTGGTGAGGCATCCTGGACAGGGCATCAGCGTTGGCGTTCTTGCGGCCCGCCCGGTACTTTATTGTAAATTGGTAGTTTGACAGCCGAGCCATCCATCGTTGTTCCATGGCTCCCAGCTTGGCTGTTTCAAGATGCGTCAAGAGGTTATTGTCAGTGTAGGCAGTGAACTTGCTGGAGGCTAGGTAGTGCTTAAACCTTTTAGTAATGGCCCAGACCAGCGCCAGGAACTCCAACTTGAAGCTGCTATAGTTCTCTGGGTTCCTCTCGGTCGGGCGGAGCTTCCTGCTTGCATATGCGATGACTTTCTCTAGGCCATTTTGCTTCTGACTTAGGACAGCTCCCAGTCCTTCATTGCTGGCATCTGTATACAGCAGGAACGGTTGACTGTAGTCAGGGTAGGCTAGGATCTCATCACCTGTCAGTATCTCCTTAATTTCTTGAAATGATTCAGCCTGTTCTTTACCCCAGTGGAACGGGGATCTCTGCCCTTGGGGGACTGTCCTACCAGGAGGTCTTGCAGAGGCGCTGCTTTCTTAGTGTAGCCTTTTACAAACCTCCGATAGTATCCTGTCAATCCCAGGAACTGACGCACCTCTTTGAGGTTCTTCGGCTCCGGCCATTTCTGGATGGCAGTGACCTTCTCCGGGTCTGGTGCTACTTCCTCTGAACTGACAATGTGCCCCAGTTACTGTATCTTTTTCTTGAGCAGGTGGCACTTTGAGGGCTTCAGCTTCATCCCATACCGGGACAGTAACTCAAATACTTCCGCCAGGTGCTTCAAGTGGTCCTCATACGTTTTGGAGTACGCAATCACATCGTCCAGGTATAGTAACACAGTCTCAAAGTTGAGGTGTCCCAGGTAGCACTCCATCACTCTCTGGAACGTTTCGGGGGCACTGCAGAGTCCAAACGGCATTCTGTCGAACTCACAGAGTCCCATTGGGGTGGTGAAGGCCGTCTTCTCCCGATCCTCCTCAGTCACAGCTACTTGCCAGTACCCACTAAGTGAGGTCAAGGGTGGAAAAGTAATTGGCAGACTTTAAGGCAGCCAGAAATTCTTCATTACTTGGTAAAGGGTATGCATCTTTATGTGTAATGCGATTTACTTGTTGGTAATCCACACACATTCTCATGCTTCCATCCTTTTTCCTGACAAGAACTAGGGGAGCTGCCCAGGGACAAATATCTCAAGGGATGTCACATTGTAGAAGGATTATCTTTATTCTCATTTTCACAAGGAAAGACTAGAAGCAATGGGATGAAAGTGAATGGGAGGAGACACAGATTAGATATTAGAAAAAACTTTTTGACAGTTAGAGTGATCAATGAGTGGAACAGGCTGCCACAAGAGGTGGTGAGTTCTCCTTCAATGGAAGTCTTCAAACAGAGGCTGGACAGACATCTGTCTGGGATGATTTAGTGAATCCTGCTTTGAGCAGGGGGTTGGACCAGATGACCCAGGAGGTCCCTTCCAACTCTACCATTCTATGATTCTATGACTACAACTATCCCTTACCACCAATGCCTTCTTCATGTCCTACAACATCTCTTTGGCTTTCTGGTAGTGTGCTGGAGGTATGGGCCAGTACCGTTCCTTAATGGGGGGATGGTTGCCTGTGGGGATGTGATCCTGCACCCCCTTAATCTTCCCAAAGTCAAGTGGGTGTTTGCTGAATACCTGTGCGTATTCCTGGACCATCCGGTGTACCCCCTGTTTCTGGTGAGCTGGAGTGGTGTCTGTCCCAACATGGATCTGCTGACACCAATCCTCCACCTGGGTTGCCGGGTCATTATCCTCCACTGGGTCTGGGGAGGTTAAGGACTCCGTCGTGTGAATGGAGTTATTATCTACAGCATGTAACTTGGCAACAGTGGCATAACGTGGTAATCTGACTTCGTCTTCCCCACAGTTGAGAAGACGGACGGGCACCCTTCCATTGCGCACATCCACTACCCCTCTGGCGGTTAAGAGTGTAGGTCTGTGCTCTGAGCAAAGGGGTTCTACTACCGCCTGGTAGCTCTGTCCTTTCAGACCTATTGCTGCTCTACACCAGATAAGCATTTCACTCATTGTGGGGATCACAATGGGTATCGGGTCTGTTACCCGCACACTACCAATCTCACCATCGATTAGCTCCACTTGCTGCTGGTACATCAGGGCCCGGATCTCCTTCTGGATCGCTCTCTTCTGCCCTGGTCTGGCAACATCAGCGAGCTGTTGGAGTAAAAACACAACCTCCTCCAAACAGTTACCAATAATGTTAGTGCCTAGTACCACATTCAGTCCATTTTCCTCATTGACAGTCTTCACTACAATAAGTCCCTGGTCCTTTAACTCCACCCTCCCCACTTTTACTGCTACGTTCTTGACCCCAAGTAGGTCAAGAGGGAGGCCGTTAGAGGCATATACTGCAAAGTCTGGGTTTGGGGGTTGGAGACTGTCCATGGACCAGAATTTACTATAGAGGATATCAGGTATGATTGTTACCTGGGATCCGGTGTCCAGCAGGGCAGGTATTGCAATGCCGTCCAGTATGATGAATTGGAATGGTCTTCCTCCCACAAACCTGCAGTGCCAGTCTGAGGGGCCTGCTGAGTCTACTCCTGGGTGTTGTTGTCACGCAGTCTCTGCGTACAGGAGGTCAGGGCCTAAGCTGACCCTAAGCTGGGGCCCTGACTAATCCCTCTACCTGGAGGTACTGTTAAAGGTACAGAGGTCCAGGCCGCCAGCGTAACCCCTATCTCCTGAGGATCCCTGAACCTCAGTAATCTAGTCCTGAGAAGGACCCCGATCACAACAACAGGGGACAGGATAATATAAGCCAACACACAGTACTAGACGAACGAGACAGTACAAGGGGAAAACCAAAAACCACCTTGCATACAAAAACTCGCACCACAACAACAGAGGGAACACCAACAGGTAAGGAGATAAATGATAAAGCGAGGAAGGGAAAAAAACCACACAAAGTACACTTCACTCCAAACTCCAAAATACCATGAGCCGCTCTGTTTGTCTGCAAGGAATGCTTTCACTGACAACTTCCCAAACAGACCGGCAGGTATTTGAAGGAGTCCCACTACTTTAGCATTGACTGCAGCTGGGCGAGGCTGGGCCTCATCTATCACAGAGAGAGAGAATTAACTCCCTTACTGCCGAAAAACACAAAGCATCAAAAACTCAGCTGCGAGAAGTCAGGTTGTGTAATCGTGACGATCTTCGTGGCGACACACCCGTGACAGTACCCCCCTTCTACGAGGGGCCTCCGGACCCTCAGGGCCAGGTTTATCTGGGTGAGTCGTGTGGAAGGCCCGAATTAATCAGTCTGCGTTAATATCCGACGCAGGAACCCACATCCTCTCCTCAGGACCATACCCCTTCCAATGAACCAGGTACTGAAGGGACCGGCGATTAAAGCGTGAATCGATGACTTTCGATACCTGAAACTCCAAGTTACCATTGACCACCACTGGAGGAGGAGGTAAAGGTGACGGTATCACCAGCGCCACATACCTCTTAAGCAACGATCTGTGGAACACGTTGTGAATTTTAAACGTAGGGGGGAGGTCAAAACGGAATGCCACCGGATTAATTATAGAACTGATCCTGTACGGCCCAATGAACCTGGGACCCAGTTTCCAGGAGGGAACCTTAAGTTTTATATTCCTGGTAGACAACCATACCCGATCGTTCACACTTAGGTCCGGACCAGACACTCTCCTCCTATCAGCCACACGTTTGTATCGGTTCCCCATAGTATTCAGATTATTCAGCACCCCTCTCCATACTGAAGCGAGTGATGACGAAAATCGTTCCTCCTCAGGAACCCCCGAAGAGCCCCCCCTACTGAAAGTACAAAACTGGGGGTGAAAACCATATGCCCCAAAAAACGGGGACTTACCAGTGGACTCGCTCCGCCTATTATTAAGAGCAAACTCTGCCAGAGGCAAGAAAGAAGCCCAGTCCTCCTGGTTCTCTGACACAAAACACCAGAGATATGTCTCCAAGCTCTGGTTCAGACGTTCCGTCTGACCATTGGTCTGAGGATGAAAAGCCGATGAAAACGACAAATGCATCCCCCGCCGTGTACAAAATGCCTTCCAGAATTTGGACACAAACTGAGACCCCCGATCAGACACCACATCGGAGGGTACCCCGTGAAGCCTCACAATCTCCCCAATATACACCTGCGCAAGAGCATTAAAAAGAGCAGGAAGAGCGATGAAATGTGCCATCTTGCTGAACCTGTCCACTACAACGAGTATGACCGTTTTACCCGAAGACGGCGGGAGGTCCGTAATAAAGTCCATGGACAGATGAGTCCAAGGATGCTCCGGGATCTTCAAAGGTAAGAGGGCCCCAGACGGACGGGTATGTGGGGTCTTAGAGCGCGCACAAATCCCACAGGACGCGACAAAAGTTACCACCTCCCTATGTAAGTTAGGCCACCAAAACCGACGCGAGAGGAGATCCACAGTTGCTTTACTCCCTGGGTGTCCTGCCAAAGCTGAGTTATGGTGTGCCTCGATCACCTTTTGTCGCAACTGATCTGGAACAAACAGTCTCCCTGGAGGTCCAACAGGGGCGTCTCCCTGAGCCTCCAATACCTCCTCCTCAAGCTCAGAGCATACTGCCGACACCACCACCCCCTCCTGAAGGATAGGAACCGGGTCATCCGTATTCCCGGCCCCAGGGAAACTACGAGATAAGGCATCCGCCTTTACATTTTTTGACCCAGGACGATATGTGACGACAAAATTAAACCTGGTAAAAAACAACGACCACCTAGCTTGTCTGGGATTCAGACATTTTGCGGACTCCAGATATAGCAGATTCTTGTGATTGGTGATGACGGTGACCGGATGGACTGCCCCCTCCAAAAAATGGTGCCACTCCTCAAAAGCTAACTTAATGGCCAAGAGTTCCCTATTGCCGACATCGTAATTCCTCTCAGCGGACGACAATTTTTTAGAGAAAAAGGCGCACGGATGCCACTTACCAGGGACGAACCTTGTGACAATACTGCTCCCACCCCTACCTCGGAAGCGTCTACCTCTACAATGAACGACTGTGACGCATCAGGTTGAATGAGTATGGGTGCCGAGGCAAAACATTTTTTCAAGGAGGAGAATGCTTGACAAGCCTTGTCAGACCACCTAGAAAAATCCGTCCCCTTTTTTGTCATGTCTGTGAGAGGTTTAACCATGGATGAGAAATTATGAATAAATTTCCGGTAATAATTAGCAAACCCCAGGAAACGTTGTAGAGCCTTAAGATTCTCTGGCAGATCCCACTCAAGAACTGCCCGCACTTTCCCAGGGTCCATACGAAAACCGGACGCTGAAACCAGGAAGCCTAAAAACTGGAGTTCCTGTACGGCGAACACACACTTTTCCCATTTGGCGTACAGTTTATTATCCCGCAAGATCTGTAACACCTGCCTAACATGCTCCTGATGAGACACAAGATCCGGCGAGTAAATTAAGATATCATCCAGATATATGACAACAAACTGTCCCACCAGGCGGCGAAAAATGTCATTTACAAAGTGTTGGAACACCGGCGGGGCATTAGTCAGACCGAATGGCATGACAAGGTTCTCATAATGCCCCTCCGGAGTGTTAAACGCCATCTTCCACTCATCCCCCTCCTTCATCCTAATCAGATTGTACGCCCCCCTGAGATCCAACTTAGAGAACCATTTGGCGCCCACGATCTGATTGAAGAGATCGGGAATAAGTGGGAGCGGATACGGATCTCGGACCGAAATCCGATTAAGTTCACGGAAATCCAGGCAAGGGCGTAGGCCTCTATCTTTCTTCTTCACAAAGAAGAACCCCGTGGCCACCGGGGAAGATGAAGGTCTAATATGCCCCTTAGCCAGACTTTCAGAAATATAATCCTTCATGGCCTGCCTCTCTGGACCAGATAGGTTATACAACCTAGATTTAGGTAACTTGGCCTCAGGGAGCAGTTTTACAGAACAGTCATACACGCGATGAGGAGGTAGTTCCTGACACCCTTTCTCCGAGAATACATCCTCAAAGTCCGCCAGAAATGGAGGTAAGACCCTAGGAGTGACCGCACCGATGACTGTATTCATGCAGTTTTTATTACAGAATTCACTCCAGTGGCTTATCTCTCTGGATTGCCAATTAATAACAGGGTTATGCTTAGTTAACCAAGGAAGGCCCAACACTATAGGAGTGGGAAGACCCTCCAACACGTAACAAGACAACAGTTCTTTATGTATCGCTCCCACTTGAAGTTTTACATTATGCACCGCTTGCAAAAAACTTTCCTGACCGAGAGGCCTGGCGTCGATCGAGAATATGGGGATGGGTTTAGCCAACACACTCAATCGCATACCTTGAACCCGGGTAAACCGAGCATCCACCAGATTAGCCCCGGCCCCACTATCCAGAAGAACAGATATCCTCTCAGTTCTCGTACCCACCACCACATCCGCCGGTACAAGAAACTGAGACGAACCTAGGGACGAAATACCTACTCCCAGATTGCCTTCCACCACACAACCTGGGATCAATAGCCTCAGCCCCCGGACAAATTGTTCTTTCAGCAGTTTACTCTCATTGGTGACGCTAATTGGATTAACCTGTTTTAGAGCTCGCAGGGCCCCTTGTAAACGGCAGGCATAGTCCCAAACGCTGTCCTCCGGTTTCTGAGAGCATTGGTAGAACCTCATCCGGAGGTCTGCTTCAGAGCGGTCCTCAAAGGCAGTCTGTAACTTTTTGAAAATTGCAGGCACTGATTCCTGGTCTGCGGCCATCCAAGTCTCTACTTCTCTCTCCTCAGCCCCAGTCAATTGTCCCACAACTACCGCAGCCCTTTGTTTGTCCGACATAGAATACATGTCCAGTATGCTGCATATTTTGTGCTTGAATCCCGACAGGGTGTCTGACTGGCCGCTGTACTGGGGAAGCCACTTTGCTCCAGGCATGTACGGTAAAGTCAATGGTACTATAGGGGCTATAGGCCCAGGTGATGGGGCGGCTGCTTCGGCCTGCGCGGCAGCGGTCGAGGGTAGATTATCGGGCTGTCGGCCTGGGCCGTGCCGTTGGACGGGTGCTGCGACATCTTGGCGCCCCCCTAGTGAACCATGGCCTACCTTCCTTCTGTAGGCCGCAGCTCCGCAGGGCACGGTCTTCTGGTAGGACCTTGCGTCACACACGTTCCACGTCAGAGCGTTCGCAGGAGCTCCCTTCCAGGACCGGATGCTGCGTCAATGCGTGGGGCGTATCCAAGACTTTGCGCGGTTTCACAGGTACGCCTCCTAGTTTTCCCGCAGTGACGTAATAATGGCGGACAATGGCGGGAAATCTTCACCACCATACAATATACAGTCTTTTAGTAAAGGCGCACAGTACCCGGTGGCAACGGGCACAACTTCTTCTGTTGCCGCGGGCACGCAATCCTGTTCATGACGCCAGGAGATGAGTCGCCCACAGGGCC
Source organism: Oophaga sylvatica (assembly GCA_033576555.1). NCBI lineage: Eukaryota > Metazoa > Chordata > Amphibia > Anura > Dendrobatidae > Oophaga > Oophaga sylvatica. The sequence goes on along the minus strand of JARQOD010000003.1, from coordinate 69,356,650 downwards.
GTGGGGTACTCAGAACCGAGCCCTTAACTTCTATGGGGGGGATGTTACGGTAGCCACGACTCAGTCCGTGGCCCTGGGCACTCACCAAAAAGGGGATTTATTTACAGGGGATAATGTTAGTGATTTGTGACGCCACCTGTGGTGTCTGGTGAGGATCACCAGCGCTGCAGCAGTCCACTGAAGCCGGTGTTGTGGCAGCTTAGATGGTATTGCTCCCCACAGGTGGAGCAGGCTCTCAGGGCAGTGTATATGGAAGGATGCAGGACGGAGGGTAAGAACAAGAATGGGAGCACACACACAAGTCACTTCTGTACCTTTACTGGAATTAGTGCAGGAACATCCAGGAGCGGTGAAGGGTGAAGGGTGCACATCCAGATTTTCCCCAGTGAGCAGGTGTAGGGCCTCCTGTTGCTTGCCTCTCTGTAGTAAGTTTCTGACCTGCCTGTAACTAGGCCTAACTTTGTCTCTGTCCTGCACCGGCTGACTTTGTGGTAGGGCCTTCTCCTGGAGTACACACTCCCTGCTTGTAGGGCCTCAGTGTCTCCTGGCTCTGTTACGTATCATCTTTTGGGTGCTCCTGGGACCTGTAGCTCTCCAGGAATTCCGGTTGTGTCTTACTGGGTCGTAGAGATCCCTGTAAGCTCGGACCCGGTGTCCGGTATATGCTTTCTGGGGTGAGCTGGTAAAGCTCCTCTGCTCCAATGCTACTCTTTCCTCTATCCCTCGGCCTACTCGGGCCCTCACTAGGCTATACACACTGGCAGTTAGGTGGCTGCCTCTTCTGCCGCTCTCTAGAGCGTCGGCACGCTCCTAGCTCGCTGGCTTGAGCTAATTCAGTCTAACTTGCAAGGGACTATTCTTCCCCTGCTGAGCTATTAGCTGTCCTCTCTCCATTCCTCTGCTAGACTACTCTTTGACTTCCTGCCTCCACCCTCCTTTTATATCCCTAACAGGGCTCCCTCTGGTGGTCTGAGGTAGGGTGGAGGTGTGTGTATGCTCTGAGGGCCTCTTGTGAAGAAATCCTTTAATGCACCCTTCTAGGATCTGTGGCACTAAGCGCAGCTGAGTAACACAATGCCACCCGTGGTGTTTGGCAATAAGGGGATGGCCAATGCTGCCTAAGGAGACTGCTGGGGCCATTGGTGTTGCAGCAGAGTTGTTACAGTTCTCCACGGGTAGAGCTAGGCCCCAGGGCAGTTATAGTTCTTATAAAGCAGTGTTTCTCAACTCCTGTCCTCAGGACCCACCAATAGGTCATGTTTTCAGGATTTCCTTAGTATTGCACAGGTGATAATTTTATCACCTGCTCAACCATTAATTCCATCACCTTTGCAATACTAAGGAAATCCTGAAAACATGACCTGTAGGTGGGTCCTGAGGACTGGAGTTGAGAAACACTGTTATAAAGGATACTGTCATTGGGGTGCAGGACTGAGGGAATAATGAATAACTGCAGACACATGAACTGTAGTTTCCTTTACCTTTACTTGACGATTTGGAGTGCAGACCGGAGCACTGCTAGCAGATGGAAATGGAGATCCGGACAGCCTGGAACAATTTAGGATTCACTAAGCCAGATGGAGTTGGAGGCCTCCTTACAGCGCTGTCCTCTGAGGTCCTTGCTGCTTAAAGCTATGCTTGTGCCTCTGTTCCTTATTGTCCTAGTACTTGCCCGTATGGTAGGCAGCTTGAGCCTATTGCAAGTGTCCCTCCTTTGTGGCGGCCCCGGGCTCTGTTATGCTGTTGTGCCCCTAGTGTTTGATGGGCCAGGAGACCTGCAGTTCCCTGCCCTCCGGATTTAGCTGCTGGGACCGTAGTACCCTTGCAACCACGGACTCCGGTGTCCGGTTCTTTAGCGCTCTACTCTGGGGTGAGCTTGGCCACAGCTCCACTCCCCAGGTTTTTCTAGACTTCTCTCTTCCTCACTAACTCTTCTCTGACTCAGACTCACTCTTCCAGTCCCCAGCACTGACTGACTAACCCCGCTTCCAGGCCAGAACTAATAGGAAAGTTCCCTTAAAAAACGAGTTTTGAGCTCCCCCTTCTGGTCTGGAGTCAGAAAAAGTGTTGGATGCTGATGTTACCTGATCAGGGAACTCCCACTTGCTTCCAAGCATGACATCACCCGCTTTGAGGAAGGCAATGCCACTGTGGCAACCGGACTCCTGGGGTGCCACACTACCTAACTATTCCATTCACTTCAATGGAGCTGAATTGCAATACCAGACACAACCAGTGAATAGGGGTGGCACTGTTTTTTGAAAGAAAGTCATGTTTTTGTATTAACTTTAATTAAGCTAGAGCTGGAGAATTGTACCTAGCTGCTACTGATGCATTGCATTGCAAGCATTTTTTAAATCTCTATGTTTTAGGGGTGTAAATGTAGGGAGCATGCAGGACATGTGTGGTGTACCCACAAGCCACTCTGCCTTATCCAGGATGTCTAGTTTCAGCATTAGTACATCAAAATAGGATCTAGTATGAAAATAGTACACCCCTACATATATATTGGGTGTAGAGCAGTGTTTCTCAACTCCAGTCCTCAGGACCCACCAACAGGTCATGTTTTCAGGATTTCCTTAGTATTGCAAAGGTGATGGAATTAATGCTTGAGCAGGTGATAAAATTATCACCTGTGCAATTGTGGAGCCCAGCTGCGACTGGATCCATATCTTCCAGAAGGGTGCACTGAAAGAATATACCACTAGAGGTCATTATGCACCTTCACACACGTTCACTTATCCCAAAGACCACCAGAGGGAGCTGTTTTAGACATATAAAAGAAGCTGAACATAGGAAGTTTCAGTTTAGTTCAGTGCAGTCACCTCAGAGAGTTCAGTCACCTCAGAGAGCTCAGTCAGTCTGCAGTAAGGTGAAGTGCAGAGCTGAGATTAGAGAGGCTGCAGAGCTATTCAGTTCAACAGCGAGTGGAGTCTAGTAAAGAGTGGAACAGAAACCACTCCAGCCTAGTCAGAGCTGAATCCAGGAGTGCAGCTCAGTGAGAAAGCGTGCCGACGCTTAGAGAGCGGTGAAGAGGCAGCCCACCAACTGCCAGTGTGTGATCGTGTGATGGTCTGGGTAGGCCGAAGGCGAGTGGAAAGTTACTGAGACAGAGGAGCCTTCACAGCTCATCTCAGCAAGTATTACTGGACACCGGGTTCCGAGCCTATAGGGATCTCCACGACCCATTAGGAGAACACCGGAGTTCCTGGAGGACTACAAGTCCCAGGAGTACCACAGAGCTGATACGTAGCAGGATCAGGAGGACGGAGTCTGGCCTGATCAGCCATAAAAGATCCTGTCCTTTCAGAGAGAAGGTCCAACCACAAGGTCAGCCAGGTACAAGACGGAGACTAAGCTAGGCCCAGCTACACGCAGGCCAAGACTTCATTACAGAAAGGCAGAGAACAGGAGGCCACACACCTACTCAGTGGAGGAATCTGGATGTGCACCCTTCACCCTACAGTGCTCCGGGGAGTGCCTGCAACATCTTTAGTAAAGGTACCAAAGTGACTTATGTGTGTGTCTACCTTATTGCCCCTGACTGCCGGGTCCCCGTCTGTCCTGCATTCCTACACATCTATCTGCCCTGGAGGACTCAGCCTTACTTGTGGAAGGCTTAACATCTAGCTGCACAATATTAACCCTTCAGTGGAACTGCATAGCAGCGCTGGTCATCCTGACCAGGTACCACAAGTGGTGTCACGAATCCCCATACCAATATTCAATTCACCTGTAAATATCCCACATTAAAGAATGAGCACCAGAGCCACGGACTGAGCTGTGCTGCCGTGACATCCCCCATAGTAGCCAATAGGCTCAGATCCGAGTTCCCATTGCTCTGGAGGGCGACTCACAATACTAAGGAAATCCTGAAAACATGACCTGTTGGTGGGTCCTGAGGACTGGAGTTGAGAGAAACACTGGTGTACAGTCCCTGACAGAAGTTATGTCGCTTATCCATGTTATGTAAATCAAAGCTTATAACCTGACGTTAAATTCATCCATCGGTTTTATAAATTACTCTTTTGAAAGCTGAAACCATCCCAAATTTGGTTTAGGTTAAGAAAATAAATTGGCATCAATGCTGAAATATTGATCATTTAATGAACACAGAATGGTCAGGTTTTGGCAAGACAAAAGTTTTGTCAACTGGTCATATAATGCACCCAATCCTAGTTTACATCCTCACCAGTGCTCAGTAAATGATCGGTTAATTAGTGGGTGTGTATAAAAAGAAACCCAGCACCCCAGACCTTCACTTGAACTGCAACTTGAGCTCTGACAACATGCCAAAAATCCACCCTGTGACCAAATCCTTGATTATCAAGAGGCTGAAGACCAGATCCACTGCAAAGGTGGCTGGCACCTTTGGTGTGTCTCAGCGTCAAGTACAAAGAATTAAAAAAAGATTTGAAGAGACTGGAGATGGGTTTGACAAGCCCAGGTCTGGCAGACCCCGCAAGACAACTGCTCAGGAGGAACGTTTGTTTGTTAGAAAATTCAAAGCAAGCCCCTCTTCCACTGCAGCAGAGCTCCAACAGGCCTGGTTGTGTCGCCCGCAGGGCTATGGGGGTGCTCGGACCCGAGCCCATTGATTCCTATGGGGGATGTCACGGCGACCACGGCTCTGCCCGTGGCCCTGGGCGCTCACCTTCCAAAAAAGTGGAATATTTACAGGGGAAAATGTCAATAGATCGTGACTCCAGCTGTGGTGTCTGGTGAGGATCACCAGCGCTGCAGCAGTCCACTGAGGCCGGTGTTATGGCAGCTAGGGTGGTATCGCTCCCCAAAGGTGGAGCGGGCTGTCAGGGCAGCGTAAGTGTAGGGATGCAGGACAGAGGGAATCCGGAAGGGTAGGAATAAGAAGGTGGACACACACGCAAGTCACTTTGGTACCTTTACTGGAGATGGTGCCGGTACATCCCGGAGCACTGTAGGGTGAAGTGTTGTGAATGTTTTAGAAATGAATTCTGAGCAGAAGCTCCTCTGGTGGTTACAAACAGTACTGAACCATTCAATGAGGATTGGCAATCAGGAATCACAGACTGGTCTTATATAAGGGAGGTTCCCTCCCATCATGGTTGCCGGTGATCAATTGTTCTTGTCTCAATGTTGTTTCCTGGTTCACTTGGAAGCTTGCTGAGTCTTGCCTCTTCTCCTGCTCTCAGATAAGATATTTTCTGTTTTTGTTTTTGTGCTTACCATTTGCATATTTCTCTGCATTTCTGTGAAGTTAGCCAGGTCCCCCTTCCCGGGGGGCTTGGGCTCCTCTCAGTTCCTCTGGAGCCACTGTTATTTGTTCATTTGCCTTTTCCAGTTTTTTCAGTGGCTGCGGCTTAGTTTTGTTACACCAGAGAACTAATTTAGGTGGTAGAGGTCGTGTGATCTCAGGTGTTTTTGCAATTAGTAGCGTTGGCTTTTTTTAGTTTTTTTTTTGATTGCAGTAAGTATCCTTCCTATCCTTTTTCTGTCTAGGCAGATTGGGCCCCAACGTTTGCTCATACTATTTTCTGTCTGTGTCTGTATTTCCTCTTGTCTAACCGCCATTACATGTTTGGGGGCTTCCTATGTTCTTTGGGGATCTGCTCCGGGGCAGATAGCTTTCCTCTTTCTATCTTTAGGTGTAGTTAACCTCTCTGGCTGTGACCAGGAATCTAGGACCAATGTAGGAACGCTCCACGGCTGCCTTTAGTTGTGGTGGTTAGTCAGGGTACTGCAATCCAGTAGATTCCAACCTCTCTGGTGTATTGCCATTTTTGCCTCAGCTACCAAAACATAACAGTGAAGGGTGCACATCCAGATCCTCCCACTGAGTAGGTATATGGCCTCCTGTTCCTTGTCTTTCTGTAATGAGTTTCTGGCCTGCCTGTAGCTGGGCCTAACTTAGTCTCTGTCCCGTACCGGCTGACCTTGTGGTACAACCTTCTCCTGGAGTACACTTTCCTTGCTTATCGTATCTCTGTGCCTCCTGGCTCTGTTACGTATCAGCTCTGTGGGACTCCTGAAACCTGTAGTCCTCAGAATTCCGGTTGTCTCCTACTGGGTCGTGGAGATCCCTGTGAGCTCGGACCCGGCATCCGGTTTGTATTTGCTGGGGTGAGCTGGTAAGGCTCCTCTGCCCCTTTTGCTACTCTCTCTTGCCTTCGGCCTACTCTGGCCCTCACTAGGCTATACACACTGGCAGTTAGCTGGCTGCCTCTTCTGCCGCTTTCCAGAGAGTCGGCACGCTCCTAGCTTTCTAGCCTGATTTGCTAGGCTCCTAAGCTAGACTGAACAGAACTGCTCTGAACTGCACTCTGCCCTGCAGACAGTCTGACTTCCTGCCTTCACCCCCTTTTATATCTCAATCAGGGCTCCCTCTGGTGGGCTGAGGTAGGGTGAAGGTGTGTAAATGTAGTGAGACCTCTAGTGGACGAATCCTTCGTGCACCCTTCCAGGATATGTGAAACCGAGCGCAGCTGGTCTCCACATGGTCACCTCAAGTCCCTGTGTCAACTAGAACAGTTTGTAGGATTCTGTCTTGAAATGGCCTCCATGGTCGATTCATTGCCCAGAAGCCAGCACTAAACAAAAGGCAAATAAAAAACCATGTGGCATTTGCAAAGTCCCACAGCCTGCTAAACAGATGGACGCTGGGAAAGTGGCAGAAGGTGGATTTCTCTGATGATTCTTCAGTAGAATTACACCACAGCCGCCGCAAATACTGCAGGAGACCTACTGGAGCCCATATGGATCCAAAATACACCCAGAAAACAGTTAAATTTGGTGGTGGAAAGATCATGGTCTGGGGTTAAATTCAGTATGGGGTGTGCAAAACATTTGCAAGGTGGAAGGCAATATCAATAGCCTAAAATATCAAGAAGTATTAGCTACCTCTTACATTCCAAATCATAAAAGGGGTCAAATTTTGCAGCAGGATGGTGCTCCATCACATACATACATCTCTAGAACAAAGTTCCTCCAGGCAAAAAAGATCAAGGTGCTCAAGGACTGGCCAGCCCAGTCACCAGACATGAACATCATTGAGCATGTTTGGAGTAGGATGAAAGAGGAAGCTTGGAAGACAAAACCAAAGAATCTAGATGAACTCTGGGAGGCATGTAAGACTGCATTCTTTGCTATTCCTGATGACTTCATTAATAAATTGTATGAATCATTGTTGAACCGCATGGATACCCATGGAAGTCACACAAAATATTAAATATGACTCTAATAGCACCACAACTTAATTCACCAATGTTATGCAACATATATTTTTATTTTAAGATAATTATTTGTTTGAATATCACATTACTTTCGGAGGGCGACAAAACTTTTGTCTTGTCAAAATCTGACCATTCTATGTTCATTAAATGATCATTATTTCAGTATTGATGCCAATTTATTTTCTTAACCTAAACCAAATTTGGGAGGGTTTCAGCTTTCAAAAGAATAATTTGTAAAAAAAAAATCAAAAAGCCAGAATTACGTTTTTCGGTCGCCGCAACATTGCATTAAAATGCAATAGCGGGCGATCAAAAGAATGTATCTGCACAAAAGTGGTATCATTAAAAACGTCAGCTGGGCACTCAAAAAATAAGCCCTCGCCCAACCCGAGATCATGAAAAGTGGAGACGCTACGGGTCTCGGAAAATTGCGCATTTTTTTTTATCAAACTTTGGAATTTTTTTTCACCACTTACATAAAAAAAGAACCTAGACATGTTTGGTGTCTATGAACTTGTAATATATATCAAAAAACTGACCGGCACATCCAAACTTAGATTCAGTGTGAACAGGTGCTAAACCTAGAGTCACCAACTCATATACATACAAGAAGAAAAGGTAGCACACTGTAGCGCTATAGCTTGCAAACACAAAATATGAAAAATATGAAAAATGAATTACATCATTACCTTAGAAATATGAAAAATTGAGAAGTCTTAGCGCATAAGATGGCCAAATTATGTGAGCCTGATAGCCACGTCAAGGCTCTTCTCGTATTTCAGGTCCCTAACTAATGCCTATCCTCGCTTTAGAAAAGTCTGTCTGCATGGGAACCTATGAATCCTCTTTTCAGACTAAAATCTACATCTCTGTGGAGGGGTGATGAACCTGCTGTAATTAAAAGGCCTGTGACCACCAGGTGGAGTGCTCAGGCAGAAGGTAAATGAATACATATCAAAAAACTGACCGGCACATCCAAACTTAGATTCAGTGTGAACAGGTGCTAAACCTAGAGTCACCAACTCATATACATACAAGAAGAAAAGGTAGCACACTGTAGCGCTATAGCTTGCAAACACGAAATATGAAAAATATGAAAAATGAATTACATCATTACCTTAGAAATATGAAAAATTGAGAAGTCTTAGCGCATAAGATGGCCAAATTATGTGAGCCTGATAGCCACGTCAAGGCTCTTCTCGCATATCAGGTCCCTAACTAATGCCTATCCTCGCTTTAGAAAAGTCTGTCTGCATGGGAACCTATGAATCCTCTTTTCAGACTAAAATCTACATCTCTGTGGAGGGGTGATGAACCAGCTGTAATTAAAAGGCCTGTGACCACCAGGTGGAGTGCTCAGGCAGAAGGTAAATGAATACATATCAAAAAACTGACCGGCACATCCAAACTTAGATTCAGTGTGAACAGGTGCTAAACCTAGAGTCACCAACTCATATACATACAAGAAGAAAAGGTAGCACACTGTAGCGCTATAGCTTGCAAACACGAAATATGAAAAATATGAAAAATGAATTACATCATTACCTTAGAAATATGAAAAATTGAGAAGTCTTAGCGCATAAGATATACGAGAAGAGCCTTGACGTGGCTATCAGGCTCACATAATTTGGCCATCTTATGCGCTAAGACTTCTCAATTTTTCATATTTCTAAGGTAATGATGTAATTAATTTTTCATATTTTTCATATTTCGTGTTTGCAAGCTATAGCGCTACAGTGTGCTACCTTTTCTTCTTGTATGTATATGAGTTGGTGACTCTAGGTTTAGCACCTGTTCACACTGAATCTAAGTTTGGATGTGCCGGTCAGTTTTTTGATATGTATTCATTTACCTTCTGCCTGAGCACTCCACCTGGTGGTCACAGGCCTTTTAATTACAGCAGGTTCATCACCCCTCCACAGAGATGTAGATTTTAGTCTGAAAAGAGGATTCATAGGTTCCCATGCAGACAGACTTTTCTAAAGCGAGGATAGGCATTAGTTAGGGACCTGATATACGAGAAGAGCCTTGACGTGGCTATCAGGCTCACATAATTTGGCCATCTTATGCGCTAAGACTTCTCAATTTTTCATATTTCTAAGGTAATGATGTAATTAATTTTTCATATTTTTCATATTTCGTGTTTGCAAGCTATAGCGCTACAGTGTGCTACCTTTTCTTCTTGTATGTATATGAGTTGGTGACTCTAGGTTTAGCACCTGTTCACACTGAATCTAAGTTTGGATGTGCCGGTCAGTTTTTTGATATGTATTCATTTACCTTCTGCCTGAGCACTCCACCTGGTGGTCACAGGCCTTTTAATTACAGCAGGTTCATCACCCCTCCACAGAGATGTAGATTTTAGTCTGAAAAGAGGATTCATAGGTTCCCATGCAGACAGACTTTTCTAAAGCGAGGATAGGCATTAGTTAGGGACCTGATATACGAGAAGAGCCTTGACGTGGCTATCAGGCTCACATAATTTGGCCATCTTATGCGCTAAGACTTCTCAATTTTTCATATTTCTAAGGTAATGATGTAATTCATTTTTCATATTTTTCATATTTCGTGTTTGCAAGCTATAGCGCTACAGTGTGCTACCTTTTCTTCTTGTATGTATATGAGTTGGTGACTGTAGGTTTAGCACCTGTTCACACTGAATCTAAGTTTGGATGTGCCGGTCAGTTTTTTGATATGTATTCATTTACCTTCTGCCTGAGCACTCCACCTGGTGGTCACAGGCCTTTTAATTACAGCAGGTTCATCACCCCTCCACAGAGATGTAGATTTTAGTCTGAAAAGAGGATTCATAGGTTCCCATGCAGACAGACTTTTCTAAAGCGAGGATAGGCATTAGTTAGGGACCTGATATACGAGAAGAGCCTTGACGTGGCTATCAGGCTCACATAATATGAACTTGTAATGACCTGGAGAATCATAATGGCAGGTCAGTTTTAGCATTTATTGAACTTTCGTTGCAATTTCACCGCACTTGGAATTTTTTTCCCGTTTTCGAGGACATGACATAGAATCATAGAATCATAGAATCATAGAATGGTAGAGTTGGAAGGGACCTCCTGGGTCATCTGGTCCAACCCCCTGCTCAAAGCAGGATTCTCTAAATCATCCCAGACAGATGTCTATCCAGCCTCTGTTTGAAGACTTCCATTGAAGGAGAATTTACCACCTCTCGTGGCAGCCTGTTCCACTCATTGATCACCCTAACTGTCAAAAAGTTTTTTCTAATATCTAATCTGTGTCTCCTCCCATTCAGTTTCATCCCATTGCTTCTAGTCTTTCCTTGCGCAAATGAGAATAAAGATGATCCTTCTACAATGTGACAGCCCTTGAGATATTTGTAGACAGCTATTAAGTCTCCTCTCAGTCTTCTTTTTTGCAAGCTAAACATTCCCAAATCCTGCAACCGTTCCTCATAGGACATGGTTTGCAGACCGGTCACCATTCTGGTGGCTCTTCTCTGAACTTGCTCCAGTTTGTTGATGTCTTTTTTAAAATGTGGTGCCCAAAACTGGACACAGTATTCCAGATGAGGTCTGACCAAAGAGGAGTAGAGGGCAATAATGACCTCACGTGATCTAGACTGTATGCTTCTGTTGATACATCCTAGAATTGCATTTGCCTTTTTTGCTGCTGCATCACACTGTTGACTCATGTTAAGTCTGTGATCAATTAGTATACCCAAGTCTTTTTCACATGTGCTGTTACTTAGCCCTATTCCTCCCATTTTGTATATGCTTTTTTCATTTTTATTGCCCAGATGTAGTACTTTGCATTTTTCCCTGTTAAAATCCATTCTGTTAGTTGCTGCCCACTGCTCCAGTTTATGTATATTCTTTTGAATCCTCTCTCTCTCTTCTCTAGTATTAGCTACCTAGCTTTGTGTCATCAGCAAATTTGATCAGTTTACCCTCAATTCCTTCATCTAAATCATTGATAAAGATGTTGAACAATACAGGGCCCAAAACAGAGCCTTGTGGTACCCCACTTGAGACATTCTTCCAACTGGATGTGCAGCCATTTACAACCACTCTTTGGGTCCGATCACTAAGCCAGTTATGAATCCACCTAACAGTTGCCTTGTCCATTCCATACTTAGTCATTTTTTCAATAAGGATTGTGTGAGATACTTTGTCAAATGCTTTGCTGAAGTCAAGATATACTATATCTACAGCATTTCCCTGATCCACCCAGTCAGTGATTCTGTCATAGAAGGAAATTAAGTTAGTCTGACATGACTTATTAGTTACAAACCCATGCTGACTCTGTTTAATCACTTCATTCATATCCAGGTACTTGCATACATGTTCTTTAATAATTTGTTCAAAGATCTTTCCTGGTATAGAAGTCAGACTCACCGGCCTGTAGTTCCCTGGGTCCACCTTCTTCCCCTTTTTGAAGATAGGAACAACATTTGCTCTTCTCCAGTCTTCTGGGACTTCTCCTGTTCTCCAAGAATTTTCAAAGATTATGGACAGTGGTTCAAGAATTTCTTCTGCTATCTCCTTCAGTACCCTGGGGTGTAATTCATCTGGACCTGGAGACTTGAATTCATTTAGGTTAGCTAAGTGTTTCCTCACTGTCTTTCTGTTTATAGATATCCTGGATTCTTCTATTTCTTTAATAGGACAGTGAAGATCAGTTGATGTTACATTTCCTTTCTGAGAGAAAACAGATGCAAAATAGGAATTTAAAAGTTCAGCCTTCTCAACATCCTGACTTACCATTTCATCATTTTCATCCTGTAAAAATCCTATAGCATCTTTGACTTTTCTTTTACTTTTGACGTATCCCCAAAATCCTTTTTTGTTGCTTTTGACGTCACTTGCAAGCCTTAATTCATTGTCAGCTTTAGATAATCTGATATGTGCCCTGCAGGTTCTGCAGACGGCATTATATTCTTCTTTAGATATGCCTCCCTCTTTCCATTTGATAAACATTTCTTTTTTTCCTTTTTAGCATGTTTTTAAGTTCTATGTTCATCCATCCTGGTTTCCTTAAATGCTTCCCATTCTTCCCTCTTTTCGGAATTGTTAACGATTGTGCTTTGAGAATCTCATTTTTCAAGATTTTCCATCCTTCCTGGACATTTTTGTCCTTAAGGATATCCAGCCATTGGATCCCTCCAATTCTCTTTCTGAGTTCCTTAAAATCTGCCTTTCTGAAATCTAACCTTGATGTCTGAGTCTTCACAGGTCTTCCTCCTCTTGTTATCCAAAATTCTAAAATAGCATGGTCACTACCTCCTAGGGTCCCAGCCACTCTTACCTCCTCCACCATTTCCTCCCTGTTTATGAGGATTAGATCCAAGGTAGCAGATCCCCTTGTTTTCTCCATTACCTTTTGGAAGATAAAGTTGTCAGCAAGAGAGGATAAGAATTTCCTGGACCTGTTAGTTTTGCCTGAGAGAGATTCCCAACAAATGTCTGGATAGTTGAAATCTCCCATGACCACTATGTCATATTTTTTGGAGAACTTGGCCATTTGATGCATAAAGAGTTCATCCATATCTTCAGCTTGCACAGGCGGCCTGTAGTAAATGCCTATAATGGTGTCCTTTCCATTGTTCTGTCCTTGTATTCTTACCCAAACAGTTTCCACAGAACTCCCAGTCTCTGAAGCTTCAATCTCTGTGCAGATATACGCTTTTCTAACATACAATGCAACACCTCCTCCTCGTTTATCAAGTCTGTTTCTTGCAAATAAGTTGTAACCTTCTAGCCTTGTATTCCAATCATGTGTATCGTCCCACCAAGTTTCAGTGATTCCAATGACATCATATTTCTTCTCCTGCGTTAGTAGCTCCAGTTCTCCTTGTTTGTTGCCCATGCTTTGTGCATTCGTATAGAAACACTTTAGTTTGTGATTGGTTTCTCTTTCTTCAATATTTTTATTATGTAGATTTTTTTGTCTTTGTTCTTCCCCTTCACTTCTAATAGCAGAGTTCTCAATAGCATTTGTCAGGTGTATGGCTTTTGATGGCATTTTGCTTCCCTTCCCACATTGTTCTAGTTTAAAGCTCTCCTGATGAGTGTAAAACCAATAGTGTCATTCAAAAGTACAACTTGTCCAACAACAAATAAGCCCTCACATGGCCATATTGACGGAAAAATAAAAAAGTTATGACTCTGGAAAGAAGGGGAGCGAAAAACGAAAACACAAAACCGAAAAAAGCTCCTGGGGTTAAGGGGTTAATTCAGCCAGAGTTGGAGAATTGTACCTAGCTGCTACTGATGCATTGAATTGCAAGCATTTTTTAGATCTCTATGTCCCAGGGGTGTAAATGTAGGGAGCATGCAGGACATGTGTGGGGTGCCCACAAACCGCTTTGCCTTATCCAGGATGTCTAGTTTCAGCATTAGTACATCAAAATAGGATCTAGTATGAAAACAGTACACCCCTACATATATATTGGGTGTAGAGGTTCTAGTCACACTCAGGAAATGGAGTCTAAGGGTTCTAAAAGAGAAGACCAAATCTATTAAAGACCCATGACAGTTGGGGACCCTGTTGAATATTTTGCATTGTGGACCATATACGCCAATTAATATATATAATGTTATACCACTGTATATGCCCTCTTCTAAGAAGGACTTGTAGACTCCCAAACAAAGGTGTAACCTGGAGCTCCTGACACCCATTACAAAACCTATAACAGGTCCCATTCCTATTGTCTGCCATACATAATACTGGCGGCTTCTTAGGTGCCTTTGGGTTCCATTGGGCACCAAGGACAGAAAAGGCTGATAGCTCAACACCCCCTGATGTTCTTGTAGCCCAACTCATTACGTTTGGAGGAAAGATGATTCTGACATCTAGGAAAGAATTCTTTACAATTAGAGCAGTCAGACTGCGGAATGCCTGACCACAAGAAGTAGTAATGGCCAAATGCACCAGTGAAAAATATAGAACTGGGCCCCCACCTGCATGTTGGTCAGATGTATGGGCCCTTGTAATGTTCTAGACCCTATAAAAATATGCGTGTTCACCCCCCATGTAGTACTGCCCCCATCATGGCTCCTTCCTGTAATAATTCTGACCCCTTCCTGTAACAATGTCACCCATCCTGGGTCCTTTCCTGTAATAATGTCCCCCATCCTGAGCCCCATGCTATAACAATGTCCCTATCATGGTCCCCTTTCTAGTATAATGTTCCCCATTAGATAATAATGTCCCTCGCCTGAGCCCTTTATTTAAAAATGTCCCTCATCCTGGGCCCCTTCCTATAATTCCATCATCCTGGACAATGTCCTGGACAATAACAAGTAATAATGTCCCATCCTGGCCTCTTCCAGTAATAATGTCCCCCATTTTTTAACAATGTCCCCAATCCTGTGTACTGTGCTACCGATCCTGAGCCCCTTCCTGGTAAAATTCCTTCCATCCTGGGCCCCTTCCTTTTTTCTTCAGCACATTTTAATAAGAAAGAAATGACTACATTTAGCTTCCCCCACGACGTGTAGCATTATCCTCTTTAGACGGCGCAGGAGCCAGCAACTGACTTCGGTGCACCAACACGGGCAGCGTGTGATGTCACTGCCGTGTGCAGCCCATCACTGGCAAGCTGATGTCAGCTCCTGGCCACTGACTGGCTGATAGCGTTGTGAGACAGTAAATATATGTGTGGTGAATGGGGTGTATATTTCACCTAGGTACTTTGCTGACTGGTATAAGGGAAATGTGTGGCTTTGTAATACTAGTGGTAGAGAAAGGTCACTACACCTTCCATTCAATGCACATTTGCAGCTCAAACCTGCATCCACTCAAGTGATGATTAGGAAGCCAGAAGTAGGTGTCTGGTAATGCAGGCAGAGAGCTCGCTTAGTCTGGACAGGAGTCCAGGCACAGAGGGGGTCTCCGGGAGGTGAGCTCTCTCAGTCTGGGTGCTCGAGGTGCCCTGGACACAAGAGGAGTCTCTGCGACACTCCATGCTGGAAACTACTGAATATAAGGAGAACTCTCTCAGTCTGGATGCTAGGTGTGCCATTCAGACACAAAGAGGAGATTCTAGGAAAACCACGCTGGTAACTACTGAATATAATGTGTTGTTTTGGGTCAGGCTGGTAGAGTCTGGTCCCTGATAGTGAGGGAATTCTATCTATGTGAAGTGAGTAGCCGTGAGGCTTAGGATTTCTGTTTATGATTTGTTTTTGTCACCTACTGTTTGCTGTGGACTTTAATAAAGCTGGTTGCGGCCAGTTTGCACCAGAACTGCTGTTTGAATGAACTGTTTCTATGCCATTCCGTCTACCCGGACGGCGATCCCAGAGCTATATCCCCTGAAAAGCTTACAATTGGTGCTAGAATGTGCGGGCAGCACAGTGGCTAGATACAGCAATAAAGAAACGTCTGTGGGAGCAGTCTTAAAGAGACAGTAGCCCTAATAGACTTTGTAAAGAAAAAAAAAAAAGTGTCTGCACAGCAAAGCTGAACTTGTGGAAAAGACTGTGGAGTGTGTATGTCTTGAGTGAAGACTGCCGTTGTTAAGACAGAGAAGTCTGACAGTATGGATGACAGCATGGAGGCGCTGTTTAAACAAAGGGCGCAACTTAATTTGCAACAGCAAGAGTTTAACCGATTGCTGAGGGAGCAGACTGCAGCACTGCACCGGGAACTCGGTGCCGCGTCCCAAAGTAATGTTGCACAATCACCTGCATTGTCCGCTGTAAAGAAGGCGGTAAGACGGACCCTGAAAAAGATGTCGCCTCATGACGATGTGGAGGCATATCTCGCTATATTTGAGCGACTGGCAGAGAAGGAGAACCTGCCACTATCTGAATGGGCCATGATGGTCGCACCCTATCTGACTGGAGAGCCCCAAAAGGCCTATGTTGACCTGAGCGAGCAGGACAGCAGAGACTATGCCAAACTGAAAGCGGAGATTCTTGCCCGGCTGGGTGTTACGGTTGCAGTCCGTGTCAGGAGAGTCCATGACTGGAGATACAGTTGGGAGTCTGCCATCAACAACCCTGCACAGAAGTGGCTGGAGCATGACGTCGGCAGCCATGTCGGCATGGTCAAAGAGGTGATGATGGACCCCTACACCTGAGCACTTCCTCCTGAGGTACAGAGAAAAAGGTACTTCGCCACCAAAGACTGCCTCCGTGACCAGCCGTCTGAGTGGTCGTCACTTCAGAGTTCCCGGATGCCGAACTCTCGCGGTAAGAGCGTTCCAGCTGTTGGGGACATGGGGTATGATGATAGACGGGTTCAGGTCCGAAGGGACATATGGGAGGAAAAGTGTGATGTTTCCCTGTCAGGGGTCCCCAGGCCTAGAAAGGTCTCCCCGTCTGAACGCCCAGACCAGAGACAGTGTTGGAGATGCCGTAAAAGGGGTCATATTGCAGTTAATTGTCCACTAGAGGGGGAGCCTATGTATTGTGATGTTGGCAGGTCTCTCTCTCTCTGCGCAGAACCTATGTGTGTGGCCACCTCAGCTGAAGAGACTGGACCATAGGTGTACCCGGTGGTTGTAAATGACTGCCCAGCACAGGCCCTCTTGGACTCAGAGAGTCCAGTGACTTCCGTATGTGACAGCCTGATTGATAGGGACTTCATCCCTGATAAACACCTGAGTGTGGTGTGCATCCATGGAGACACCAAAGTCTACCCAGAGACTGCCGTGGACTTGGTCCCCAAACTCGGGGAGGTTTCATGTGACGTGGGGGTAGTGAAGAACCTGGTGCACCCCGTCATATTGGGTAATGACTTTCCCTGGTCTAAGGATCTTTGGGGAAAAATGATTCTATTGGACAGTGTGATGAAGCTCCTACTGAGGGTGCGCAGTCCCGAGGGGCGGAACCCAATGCTAGTGGGCCGTTAAACTTATGTAATAATGATGATGATGATGATCATGATAATGATGATGACCATGATAATGATGATGCTGATGCTGATAATGATAATGATGATGATAATGATAGTGATGATGATACTGATCATAATCATGATAGTGATACTGATAATGATGATGACCGTGATAAAGATGAAATTCCTTTGCAGGTGATGTTGGGAGGCGAGGATGGTGGTTCTCGGGAACCGAGTGTCCCTGACCTACCTGTGTCCTGTGACAATTTTGGGAGTGAGCAGTTGCGAGACCCCACTCTTAAAACGGCACAGGAAAATATAAGTGTTCTAAATGAGGTTTCCCAAAACCCTGGCTCTGAGGAGAGGTTTCCTCATGTTGCCCTAAACAATAACCTGTTGTATAGGGACACTGAAGTCCAGGGAGAGGTCGTGAGTCAGCTCCTAGTACCTGAGCTATATAGAAGTATAGTGCTGGGGTTGTCACATAGTCACATACTTGATGGACCACCTGAGGGAAACCAGGGACCAGATGGTGAAGTTAATGTTGTGGATGACATTTTAACTGAGGTTCCAGATCAAGATGTGAATGAGAATGAATTGTATAACCCTGGAAGTGAGCCGGATGTGAGTGAGACAAAAGGGTCAGACAGGGATAGTGGTAGTGATAGTGAATCATCTGATAACGATCAAGCAAATAGTGAAAAAGAGGAGGTTGAGGGTCCTGAGAAGAAAGCTGATGCTGACCTCACAGCCGGACAGAAGATGGCATCTGAAGATATATTTTACAGTTGGCCGATCCCCTGGCGAAGACTAAGGTGAAAGGAGGAGAGCTGAGCTTTAAAGGCAGGACTCTGAAACTGAACACAGCACAAGTGGATGCTGTTGAAGATGAGAAGTTGTCGGTGTGTGGTGTGAATCTGCATCAGGCCAAGGACTCTGAAGCTGATGCTGCAGAGGTGGAAAAAGCCATGGAAGTGGTAGACACCAAACCAGGTGCCTCCTCAGAAGCTGAGGTCTCAAGTGAGGGTGTGGGGCCTGACTCTGCCCAGGAATCTGTTTCTGCCGGAGACAGTGGCGTGGACGGGTTGCTGTCCGGATCAGTAGCTGCAACTCGCGAAGCTCAGCCTGGAAGTTCGGCACCTGGTGCTCCATCAGTGCTCCCGAGCGACACAAAGGATCTGGATAAATCACAAGATGAGATTTTGAGACATCAGGCTGGCATTGGTGAGCCTAAGTGCACTTTAGTGGAGTCTACATCTGAGCCACGTCCCAAGGAATGGGAAAAGCGATGTAGCACTCCGTTGCCGCTGCAGACACACGGGAGCTCAGATGGGACGCAGAACGTGGTGGAAGAGAAGAGTCAGGCGGGTTCTGAGTATACAGATGCAGCTATCAAGGAGAACTTGAAAGTCGAACTAAATGGAGATATTGGATACCATAATGATGAGCCTGAAGAAGGGGCCGAAGACGTAAAGGACGTCCAACTGCTACAGGAGAAGATGCGTCTCCATGAGGTATCCACCAAAGAAATAAAGACTGATAATGTTGCATTACGCGAGCGGCTTCAGCAGTGTGAACTGGATGTGATATCTATTCGCCAGGAACGTGAGCGGTTCCAGCAGTTGCTCCAGAGAGCACGAAGTGAAGGGGAGAGTGTGTGTGGTGCCTTGCAAGATCGAGAAAGAGTGGTTGCACAGGTACAGGATGAATTGATTGCTTCTCAGAAAGGTCTACAGGCTGTGATGAAGGAGCGTGGTGAGAGCCATGAGCAGCTTCTTGAGAGGGTCAATGAAGTAAAAGAAGGGATACAGGGAATCTCTTCATTGCAAGAGCAAAGGCAGCAACTACACGAGGAGGTGAAAGCAGAAAAGATGAAGAACCTTGACTTGTTAGAAGATGTGGATTTCCTGGAGAAAGAAGTAAGATCTCTGCGTCGTATGCAAAGTGAGCCTCTACAAGAAGAGGATGAATTATGTGTACTGCCAAAGAAAAACGATCAGCTCCTTCTACAGTGCCAATCATTTGAACAGTGTAGCTTAAAATGGTCAGAGACCATGGCAGAGGAGCTTAAGATCTGTGAAATAGACTTTATGAATCAACCGATATTTAAGAAAGTAGATGTGCTAAAGAACGTTCAAGGGGAACTAGAGAAAAGTGAAAAACCCCCTATACCTCCTGTGATAGTTGGTGACACATGGTCAGTGCACCAAAAACAGGAAGTACGAGAGTTTCTGAGGAAAAATCAGCAGAGGTGTTCTGATGTGCCTGGTCGTGCTTCTCTGGTGAGGCACTATACCGAAACTGAGCCCGGCCCTAAGGTCAAGCTGAAACCGTGCAGGATACCCGAGGCCCGCAGAGAGCATAGGCCTGGGAGGGTACAGGGTAGTGCGGATGCTTCAGATGAAGATAAAGCTGATGTTGGATATGGCTCAGATGAAGATACAGATGACAATAGTGAAGATGAAGCTGATGAGGGCCATGACTGGTCCGGAGTTCACTGTCTCTTTGGGATTGTTGACCAGCCCTCCGGTCTGGATGACCAGCCCTCCGGTTTGGAGAAGAGGGGGGGGATATGTGAGACAGTAAAGATATGTGTGGTGAATGGGGTGTATATTTCACCTAGGTACTTTGCTGACTGGTATAAGGGAAATGTGTGGCTTTGTAATACTAGTGGTAGAGAAAGGTCACTACACCTTCCATTCAATGCACATTTGCAGCTCAAACCTGCATCCACTCAAGTGATGATTAGGAAGCCAGAAGTAGGTGTCTGGGAATGCAGGCAGAGAGCTCGCTTAGTCTGGACAGGAGTCCAGGCACAGAGGGGGTCTCCGGGAGGTGAGCTCTCTCAGTCTGGGTGCTCGAGGTGCCCCGGACACAAGAGGAGTCTCTGCGACACTCCATGCTGGAAACTACTGAATATAAGGAGAACTCTCTCAGTCTGGATGCTAGGTGTGCCATTCAGACACAAAGAGGAGATTCTAGGAAAACCACGCTGGTAACTACTGAATATAATGTGTTGTTTTGGGTCAGGCTGGTAGAGTCTGGTCCCTGATAGTGAGGGAATTCTATCTATGTGAAGTGAGTAGCCGTGAGGCTTAGGATTTCTGTTTATGATTTGTTTTTGTCACCTACTGTTTGCTGTGGACTTTAATAAAGCTGGTTGCGGCCAGTTTGCACCAGAACTGCTGTTTGAATGAACTGTTTCTATGCCATTCCGTCTACCCGGACGGCGATCCCAGAGCTATATCCCCTGAAAAGCTTACAATGTGTATTGCCGTGCGAGGAGCCGACAAGTCCCTGCCCTGCAATACATTTCAGCTGAATGCGTGCATCTGAGGAAGCACATAGAGGTGAAACTGTTTTCAGTGGCCCGGTCACAGTCGCACCCTCTGCGATTGAGACAGAGGTGTAGCTAGGGTTTTGGCTGGGGGGGCGAAACTTCCGTGTGGGCCCCTAACCAGGTAACCTTGATTACAACTGGGTGACGCACCCTAATAGTGGATGTAGGAGAACTTTAGCAGATGATGGCACTGTTGCTGGCACAGGGCCCCCTCCACCTGCTCAGCGGCCCCATAATGGCCGGGTGGCAGAGCAACTGTCTCAGCGCGCTGTGCACACCGATACAGTTACAGCAGCATACCTCCAGGTGGGCCCACTCAGAGCGCGGGGCCCGAGGCCACCGACCCCTCTGCCCCCTGGTATCTACGCTACTGGATTGAAATCATTATGAACCTGGCCAAACGTAGAGGAAAGGTTGAACTTGATGGACCTGTGTCGTTTTTCAACCTATGCAAACTATGCAACAACTAGCTTTTTTTTATACTGATCTTGTAGAATTTACCCTTGTGATGTAATTAGTTGCTACAATAGTCCCATAATCAGAACACATTATCTAGAATGTTCTTTCCTGGGTGCGAAATGGGTTAAACCAGCCTTTCTGCTTCCTCTACTGTTCCGACACGTCCCTATAAGGGCCCTTTTTAGATATTCTCTATAAATCAGCGACATCTCTGTGGGATAAAAGCATGACGTCGCTCGCGGCCCTGCAGGCTGCAATTTTCAATCAGCCACGTCTAAGCCGAAGTGAAAAATAAAACAGCCCGGGCCTCCCGGGGAGCCTCGCACTCAGCTTTGGGGGTCTGACGAGGAGATTGATGCCTTATTTCTTTCTATGCTGACTGGCGTGTACCAGGCAGCACTTTAATCTCGTACCGAACATGTGTTCAATGGTGGAATGAAAAACATGAATCACCTGGATGAAGGTGACAGTAAATCTGGAATTAAGTGGAAGTACAACAGAGGAACGACCCCCGAATCCTTATAACCTGCCATATATTCTATCTGCTGCTTATTCTTAGCAGCCGAGGCATAAAGTGAATCTCCCAGGCTCCAGTGCAAAATCTGTAACAGGGCCCCCATATGTTAAGTGCCATTTATGTGGTAGAGAGTCCCTCCTTAGGCATCAAGACCTAAGAATAACTGGCACTTCTGCGCCCCTATAACTATGAGTCTGGACAAAAGCCAATTAAATGGAATCTGCCAGTATCAACCCTCCAATCCATATATATATGGACATGCAGGTCTTTGAACGGTAAATCCATTGACAACGTTCTGCCTTCTATCTGTTACCTCATTCCCGAGAAATCATTACTTTAATTCATATACAAATAAGTTATTAAGTGCTCTGGGTGTGGAAGAGCACTTCCCAAGCTTCTGCCTTGCAAGGTTGTTTCCATGCTTAGCACCAACCTTTTTAGCTTGATTGATAGCTCACTGTCTGTACGATGTCATCTATCAATACAGCTAAAGAGGTTTGCACATAGGGTGACAACATGAGGGGATGGTGGCTCGGGAAGTGCTCTGTCACTCCCAGGGTACTTAACACTTCAGATTAAAATGCTGATTTCTCAGGAATGCAGCAACAGATAGAAGGTATAAAGGTGTAGTTTTTTGCTTTCAAACACCTGCACGCCCATATATGCAGTTTTGGCGTGTTGATCTTACTGACAGATTTCCCTTTAAAGGGAACCTGTCAACAGGATTGTGCTGAGTAACCTACAGACACTGTCAGGTTGGTGCCGTTTAACTGATTAAAATGATATCTGAGGTGATGAAAGCCGTCTTGCGGTTGTTGTTTAACCTTTATTTTCAGTTTTGAGTTAATGATATGCTCGTGCCTCGGGGTGGCCTATGGGGGATCTTCATGTGGTGCACTGATTAGGTATTCATCAGTCTGGTTTCTGATAGGTCACTGATCTCTCAGTGACCTGCCCCCTTGTTTACATAATGAATATTATATATATATATTTTTTTTTTAATCACCTTCTGCAGGCAGGTGCCAGCAGTGGTGCCTGTGCTGCAGCATGATTGCATCTATAATGTGTATTTAATTATTGGTTTTGATGGTATACATGCATAAAAAAAAAACAATGTCTGAAAATGGCGCCGGCCGCATCGGCGCAGTAGCAGCTATCAGCGATCCGATAGCTGCTACTGCGCAAGAGCCGGCGGCGCCATTTTGCTAGAGAAAAAAAATTGCCTTCTCCAAGATGGCGCCGCCGGCGCTTGCGCAGTAACATCTATTGGATCACTGACACATAGTACGTGGAGACCCTGCTACAAATTTTGCATAGAGCTTTCAAACATGTACAGGGAATCTGTTGCAACTGATCAAGTTTATTAAGACTGTTTTTTTCTTAGATTGGTCTTAAATAAAATCTGGTCTAGTAAGATGAGAAAAATTAATCCAGAAACAGACACTGCTTAATTCATTTTCGTGTCTCCTTTATGTTTCCTAAATCTGTTTCATCATCATCAACTATGAACTGCAGTAGAATTTACTCCACTTTCTGGTAAAATTATAATGAATCTGTAAGGCCCAGATTGTCCTGCCCCCTCTGCTAAGCCCTATCCTATCCTCTAGGAGTCCTCTCTATTATGTGCGTATGCTTAGCAGTCCTCGCTACCACCTATGTATGCTTAGGAGCCCTCTCTATTATCTGTGGATGCTTAGGAGTCCTCTCTATAATGTGAGTATGCTTAGGAGTCCTCTCTATAATGTGCGCATGCTTAGGAGCCCTCTCTATTATCTGTGGATGCTTAACAGTCCTCTCTATAATTTGCGTATGCTTAGGAGTCCTCTCTATAATGTGCGCATGCTTAGGAGTCCTCTCTATAATGTGCGTATGCTTAGGAGTCCTCTCTATAATGTGCGCATGCTTAGGAAACCTCTCTATTACGTGTGTATGCTTAGGAGTCCTCTTTATTTTGTGCACATGCTTCAAAGTCATCTATTTTATGTGCAAATTCTTAGGAGTCTTCTATTTTGCGTGCATGCTTAGGAGTCCTCCATATACATTACCATACAGCACATGGACCTTTTCCAGGCTGACCAAGAAAGATTGCTTGTAAGTACAGAGATAGAAATGACTGATATTGTGTATCTGCAGCGTTTCACCTGGGGGCTATCATTGCAGTATGTGGGGGTAAAACACAGTGACAACTTTCCCAGATCTCCTGTAGGATGCTAAGGTGAGCTGAGAACATGCTTATACTTGTAGGACCTTTATACCATTGGGGAATCTTTTTTGTGCTCACCTCCTGCCCGAATTAAAAACCTAAGGGGGGTTAAGGGTTTATTCATTTCCACCCAGGAGGTGCTAGTGACTTGATGTTTAATGGCCATAGTCCAGGTGTCATGCATGGCCTGATGGTATCTATATATATAAGAGGCATCGTCATTACTCGCTAATCCCGCCCCCTGCACAGTAGCTCCGCCCCCACCACATTACCACACATAATACCGCCCCCCACCACATTACCCCACGCAATCCTGCCCCCCCACCACATCGTCACACATAATCCCGCCCCCCCACCACATCACCACACATAATCCCGCCCCCATCACATTATCACACATAATCCCGCCCCCAACACATTACCACACATAATCCCGCCCCCCCAACACATTAGTGTCATTCAAAAGTACAACTCGTCCAACAAAAAATAAGCCCTCACACGGCCATATTGATGGAAAAATAAAAAAGTTATGGCTCTGGAAAGAAGGGGAGCGAAAAACGAAAACACAAAACCGAAAAAAGCTCCTGGGGTTAAGGGGTTAATTCAGCCAGAGTTGGAGAATTGTACCTAGCTGCTACTGATGCATTGCATTGCAAGCATTTTTTAGATCTCTATGTCCCAGGGGTGTAAATGTAGGGAGCATGCAGGACATGTGTGGGGTGCCCACAAACCGCTTTGCCTTATCCAGGATGTCTAGTTTCAGTATTAGTACATCAAAATAGGATCTAGTATGAAAACAGTACACCCCTACATATATATTGGGTGTAGAGGTTCTAGTCACACTCAGGAACTGGAGTCTAAGGGGGTCTAAAAGAGAAGACCAAATCTATTAAAGACCCATGACAGTTGGGGACCCTGTTGAATATTTTGCATTGTGGACCATATACGCCAATTAATATATATAATGTTATACCACTGTATATGCCCTCTTCTAAGAAGGACTTGTAGACTCCTAAACAAAGATGTAACCTGGAGCTCCTGACACCCATTACAAAACCTATAACAGGTCCCATTCCTATTGTCTGCCATACATAATACTGGCGGCTTCCTAGGTGCCTTTGTGTTCCATTGGGCACCAAGGACAGAAAAGACTGATAGCTCAACACCCCCTGATGTTCTTGTAGCCCAACTCATTACGTTTGGAGGAAAGATGATTCTGACATCTAGGAAAGAATTCTTTACAATTAGAGTAGTCAGACTGCGGAATGCCTGACCACAAGAAGTAGTAATGGCCAAATGCAGCAGTGAAAAATATAGAACTGGGCCCCCACCTGCATGTTGGTCAGATGTATGGGCCCTTGTAATGTTCTAGACCCTATAAAAATATGCGTGTTCACCCTCCATGTAATACTGCCCCATCATGGCTCCTTCCTGTAATAATTCTGATCCCTTCCTGTAACAATGTCACCCATCCTGGGTCCTTTCCTGTAATAATGCCCCCATCCTGAACCCCATGCTATAACAATGTCCCTATCATGGCCCCCTTTCTAGTATAATGTTCCCCATTAGATAATAATGTCCCCTCGCCTGAGCCCTTTATTTAACAATGTCCCTCATCCTGGGCCCCTTCCTATAATTCCATCAACCTGGACAATGACAAGTAATAATGTCCCATCCTGGCCACTTCCAGTAATAATGTCCCCCATTTTTTCACAATGTCCCCAATCCTGGTACAGTGCTACCGATCCTGAGCCCCTTCCTGGTAAAATTCCTCCCATCCTGAGCCCCTTCCTGGTAAAATTCCTCCCATCCTGAGCCCCTTCCTGGTAAAATTCCTCCCATCCTGGGCCCCTTCCTTTTTTCTTCAGCACATTTTAATAAGAAAGAAATGATTACCCTTAGCTTCCCCCACGACGTGTAGCATCATCCTCTTTAGACGGCGCAGGAGCCAGCAACTGACTTCGGTGTACCAGCACGGGCAGCTTGTGATGTCACTGCCATGTGCCATCTGCACACATAATCCCGCCCCCCACATCACCACACATAATCCCACCCCCACCACATCACCACACATAATCCCGCCCCCCAGCACAATACCACACATAATCCCACCCCCCACCACATTACCGCTTATAATCCCGTCCCCCACCACATTACCGCTCATAATCTCACCCCCCACCACATTACCGCTCATAATCCTGCCCCCCACATATCACCACACATAATCCCGCCCCCCACCACATCAGCACACATAATCCCTCCTCCCAACACATCACCACGCATAATCCTGCCCCCCACCACATTACCACACATAATCCCGCCCCCCACCACATTACCACACATAATCCCGCCCCCAACGCATTACCACACATAATCCTGCCCCCCACCACATTACCGCTCATAATCCCGCCCCCACCACATTACCGCTCATAATCCCGCCCCCCCACCACATCAGCACACATAATCCCACCCTCCACCACATCGCCACACATAATCCCGCCCCCCCACCACATCACCACACATAATCCCGCCCCCTCACCACATCACCACACATAATCCCTCCCCAACACATCACCACGCATAATCCTGCCCCCACCACATTACCACACATAATCCCGCCCCCCACCACATTACCACACATAATCCCACTCCCCCAACACATTACTACACATAATCCCGCCCCCACCACATTACCACACATAATCCCGCTCCCCCACCACATTACCACACATAATCCCGCCCCCCCAACACATTACCACACATAATCCTGCCCCTCACCACTTTACCGCTCCTCATAATCCCGTCCCCACCACATTACCGCTCATAATCCCGCCCCCCACCACATTACCGCTCATAATCCCGCCCCCCACCATATCACCACACATAATCCCGCCCCCCCACCAAATCACCACACATAATCCCGCCCCAGCACATCACCACACATAATCTCACCCCCCCACCACATTACCACACATAATCCAGCCCCCCACCACATTACTACACATAATCCCGCCCCCCCACCACATTACCACACATAATCCCGCCCCCCACTACATTACCACACATAATCCTGCCCTCCCACCACATTACCACACATAATCCAGCCCCCACCACATTACCACACATAATCCCACCCCTCCACCACATTACCACACATAATCCCCCCCCACCACATTACCACACATATTCCCGCCCCCACCACATCACCACACATAATCCCGCCCCCCACCACATTACCACACATAATGCCACCCTCCCACCACATTACCACACATAATCCCACCCCCCACCACATTACCGCTCATAATCCTGCCCCTCACCATATCACCACACATAATCCCGCCCCCCACCACATCACCACACATAATCCCACCCCCCCAACACATCACTCACCACACATAATCCTGCCCCCAGCACATCACCACACATAATCTCACCCCCACCACATCACCACACATAATCCCGCCCCCACCACATCAGCACACATAATCCTGCCCCCCCAACACATTACCACACATAATCCCGCCCCCCAACACATTACCACACATAATCCTGCCCCCCCACCACATTACCACATAATCCCACCCCCACCACATTACCGCTCATAATCCCGCCCCCCACCACATCAGCACACATAATCCCACCCTCCACCACATCGCCACACATAATCCCGCCCCCCCACCACATCACCACACATAATCCCGCCCCCTCACCACATCACCACACATAATCCCTCCCCAACACATCACCACGCATAATCCTGCCCCCACCACATTACCACACATAATCCCGCCCCCCACCACATTACCACACATAATCCCACTCCCCCAACACATTACTACACATAATCCCGCCCCCACCACATTACCACACATAATCCCGCTCCCCCACCACATTACCACACATAATCCGCCCCCCCCAACACATTACCACACATAATCCTGCCCTCACCACTTTACCGCTCCTCATAATCCCGTCCCCACCACATTACCGCTCATAATCCCGCCCCCCACCACATTACCGCTCATAATCCCGCCCCCCACCATATCACCACACATAATCCCGCCCCCCCACCAAATCACCACACATAATCCCGCCCCAGCACATCACCACACATAATCTCACCCCCCCACCACATTACCACACATAATCCAGCCCCCCACCACATTACTACACATAATCCCGCCCCCCACCACATTACCACACATAATCCCGCCCCCCACCACATTACCGCTCATAATCCCGCCCCCCACCATATCACCACACATAATCCCGCCCCCCCACCAAATCACCACACATAATCCCGCCCAGCACATCACCACACATAATCTCACCCCCCACCACATTACCACACATAATCCAGCCCCCCACCACATTACTACACATAATCCCGCCCCCCCACCACATTACCACACATAATCCCGCCCCCCACTACATTACCACACATAATCCTGCCCTCCCACCACATTACCACACATAATCCAGCCCCCACCACATTACCACACATAATCCCACCCCTCCACCACATTACCACACATAATCCCCCCCCACCACATTACCACACATATTCCCGCCCCCACCACATCACCACACATAATCCCGCCCCCCACACATTACCACACATAATGCCACCCTCCCACCACATTACCACACATAATCCCACCCCCCACCACATTACCGCTCATAATCCTGCCCCTCACCATATCACCACACATAATCCCGCCCCCACCACATCACCACACATAATCCCACCCCCCAACACATCACTCACCACACATAATCCTGCCCCCAGCACATCACCACACATAATCTCACCCCCACCACATCACCACACATAATCCCGCCCCCACCACATCAGCACACATAATCCTGCCCCCCCCAACACATTACCACATAATCCCGCCCCCAACACATTACCACACATAATCCTGCCCCCCACCACATTACCACATAATCCCACCCCCACCACATTACCGCTCATAATCCCGCCCTCCCACAACATCACCACACATAATCCCGCCCCCCCACCACATCAGCACACATAATCCCTCCCCCAACACATCACCATGCATAATCCTGCCCCCCACCACATTACCACACATAATCCCGCCCCCACCACATTACCTCACATAATCCCGCCCCGACACCACATTACCACACATAATCCCGCCCCCCACCATATTACCACACAAAATCCCGCCCCCCACCACATTACCACACATAATCCCGCCCCCCACCACATAACCACACATAATCCCGCCCCCACCACATCACCACACATAATCCCGCTCCCCACCACATTACTACACATAATCCCGCCCCCCACCACATTACCACACATAATCCCGCCCCCCACATTACCACACGAGGCTCCGTCCCCCCACATTACCACACGAGGCTCCGTCCCCACACATTACCACACGAGGCTCCGTCCCCACACATTACCACACGAGGCTCCGTCCCCACACATTCCCACACGAGGCTCCGTCCCCACACATTACCACACGAGTCTCCGTCCCCACACATTACCACACGAGGCTCTGTCCCCACACATTACCACACGAGGCTCCGTCCCCACACATTACCACACGAGTCTCCGTCCCCACACATTACCACATGAGTCTCCGTCCCCACACATTACCACACGAGGCTCCGTCTCCAAACATTACCACACGAGGCTCTGTCCCCACACATTACCACACTGTGAATAAAATGTATCATTAGTATTATTCAGATTTTTGATGATTATTATTGTTATTAACTTTGTTTTAATTTCATTTACCACCTGCGTAAGCGCTATTGAATGTTGTCATTATTTACTTTAGTTTAATCACCAGCAGCGTTAATTAGATAGCAATCAGCGTGCCGAGCGTTAGCTGGCTGGAAACAGCTAGTCATACATATGCCACATCAGTAGTGCCTCTCACCTGTGGAAATAAGAGGTGCTCGATAACCCCTTTAATCAATCCAAAACGTGCAGCTAGATATTGGTATCGTGTATGCACGCTGACATAACAATTCATGACGGTGTGCAGGTTTGGGTTTCCTGATGCTTTTGAAGACCCCTAATTTCTTTCTGAAATCCAAAAGAAGTTTTCCTGTATATCTCGCTCCCGCGATCTGATAGAAGGACAGAATAGGTTACAGGCTGGGATCACAGAGCTGTCACTGCTGCAGGACATATCAGCAGAATGTTCTTTTTTCAGCTGACCTTCACCCTGTGCGGACGTGTTATGTGTGAGCCTCCTGGCGATAGTGGCTCCTTCCCAGTGACATTTTGTGAGCGTGGATTGCACACATGCTGAGTGGTCACTTGGTCACAGGCTGGCGCTTCTTGACCTTACCTGGACTTTCGAAAGAAAAGCTTGGGAATTTCAATCGTAACCTATGTTATTTTGGGAGAATGTCTCCTGGACCGTTGAGAAATGTTGCTGCTGAATACATGATGGTAATAAAATAGCCTTCTGGTACATTTTAGTTTTTATTTGGTGAGTGGCTTCTAACCTGTGACTCCATCATCATGGGATGTTCCATGGTGGGAGTTTTAAATTTTGCAACAGAAGACTTTATTATTAGAGTGTGATCATAGTGTGATCTGATTCTCTTGGATAAGGAGAAGACGGAGAAAAAAATATCCCCACCTTTTTCATTTTATTAGTCCAAGGATGTCATCAGAGAGCAGTCCGATGATTTCAACACACTCATTGACTTGCATGACTGAGTGCAATCCGAATATCAGATAAAACTCAGGTATGCAGCGTTTGTTTTTCCTTAAGGCTGGGTCTCATATAGCGATACACCAGCGATCCCGACAACGATCAGGATCGCTGGTGTATTGCTACATTATCGCTGCTGAGCTGCCAAACAGGCAGCGATCAGCACAGCGACACTGCGGGTAACATCGCTTAGTTACCCGCAGTGTACCTTGGTTACCAGCTCCCTGCTTCTGGGCGCTGGTATCCAAGGTACACAGCGGGTTTCTAGGCACAGCCCCGCGCCTGGAAACCCGCTGTGTACCTTGGTTACCAGCGGATCGCTGGTCTCCCGCCTGTCACACGCAGCGATGCGTGCTGGCCAGCGGGAGACCAGCGATCAAAAAAATGTCCAGGACATTCAGCGACGATCAGCGATACCCGGCAGGGGGGCTGATCGTCGCTGAATGTCACACACAGCGATATCGCTGGGGAGCTCGCTGCTGCATCACAAAACTAGTGACTCAGCAGCAATCTCGCTAGCGAGATCGCTGTGTGAGACGGGGGCTTTAGACTCTGTCCGAAGAAAATATAGGACATGTACACAGCCCCATAGAACAATATTGGTCCTAACAGGGGCTTACAAAGAAATCATGGGGCCCTGTAGCTGAAGTTCTAATTGCCCCACTTACCTCCCCAAAAGAAAAAAAAAGGAAAGAAAATATTCAGTGAGGTCATAGAAGAGCATATACCACAACTACTACTTGAGCCCTTGGTTCCCCTTTCATTGCACTCATAAAGTTTGATGTCGACAAAAGTGCCTCACAAACACTGTGAGATACCCTCAGGCTATGTGCACACGTTCGGGAATTGCCGCGGAAATTTCCGCGGCAATCCCGCACCTCCCTGCCGCGGGAAATACGCATTTTATAGGTTTGCGTATTCCCGCCAGAAACTAACTTTTTGCAAGCGTAATTAGCTTGCAGAATGCTAGCGTTTACCAAGCGATCTATAGCATCGCTTGGAAAACTGATTGACAGGTTGGTGACACGAGTCAAACATAGTGCTGACAAGTGTGAGCAACTTTTTACTATTGATGCCGCCTATGCCGCATCAATAATAAAAAGATCTAATGCTAAAAATAAAAAAAATAAATTGTAATATTCTCACCTTCCGGCGGCCCCGCAGCCTTCCTGGGCCTCGTGACGCTCCCTGCAAGTTCCGTTCCCAGTGATGCCTGGTGGTGACAATGACCCCAGATGACATAGCATCACACTAGACCGCTACGTCATCTGGGGTCATTGTCGCTAAGGACGCCTGGGAACGGGATTGGCCGGGAGCGTCGCTGAGAGGCGGGAAGGCTGCGGGGCCGCCGGAAGGTGAGAAATATCTCTATTTTTTATTTTAATTATTGTTTTAACATGGATATGGTACCCAGGACCTGGAGGAGAGTCTCCTCTCCTCCAGACCCTGGGTACCATCCGCACATGAACCGCTCACTTTGTGCATGGTGGGCATAGCCACATGCGGAAAGTAAGCGGTTCAATGCATTCCTAAGGCGGCGGAATCGCGGCGATTCCGGAAAAAGAATGAACATGCTGTGTTTTTTTCCGTGATGCGTTTTTTTCGCGGAAAAAAACCCAGCATGTGCACAAAAATTGCGGAATGCATTCTACTAATAGGATGCTTAATGCATGCGTTTTTTTCAGCGGAAAACCACCGCAAAAATTTAAAAAAAACGGGAAAAATCCTCAACGTGTGCACATAGCCTCACAATGAATTCCTCCACACACACAGTATAATGACCCTACTGTACTCCACCCCTTAACTCCCAAAAAAGTATGATGGTTGTGAGGCTTCCTCTCTAGCGCTATTCTCTGAGGTACTTGCTGCTGTAAACTCTATTCAAGTTTCTCTCTCTCTGTCTGCTACTTAGAACTCCACTCGCATGACAGGCAGCTATAGCTGGCTTCAGGGATCGCTCCTGTATGGCGTCTCCGGCTCACACGTACTGCTGTGTCGTGGAGTATCAGTTGGGGACAGAGGATCTGCGGTCTTCTATCCTACGGATTCTGCTGCTGGGGCTTTAGTACCCACACAGCCTCGGACTCCGGGGCCCGGTCTCCGGCTCTCAGGCCTGGGGGTGAGCTCAGCTTTAGCTCCTGTCCCCCAGCTCCTCTCCACACGTCCTGTCTCAATCCTGATCAGGCACTAACTAACTACTAGCTTCCTGCTTCTGACCAGAAAGCAGCTCTCCTAAAATCTGGTTAGAGCTCCCCCTGCTGGCCTGATGCAGGAACTGTGTTGTATGCTGGAACTACCTGCCAAGGGGGTCCCTTCTTTGCTACCAGGCATGACATCACTCCCCCCTGGAGGGAGGCAAGGCCACTGTGGCAACCGAAATCCTGGGGTGCCACAATAACAATGCCCCAAGTGCGATCTGATGTTTTGTTGCATCACACTCGGACCAAAAATAGAGTCATCTTCACGAGCCCTTAAAGACCGGCCTAGATAAGGATTGAAGGATCTTGGATGACGGAGTGACATTCCCGCTTTGTTTTAGGGCATCAGTGGAGTCCTGGTTCTCGGATCAGAACAATAGAACAATAGAAAAAAAAATGTCAGAAATAAAAAACAGGAATTAATGTTTTGTTCTTGCAGGGTTAACACTGGCTCACTGTCGGACTCAGAAATACATCTAGAGACTACATTCAAGAGTATAAAGCTCGGGAAGAGGCTGGCAGTGGATCAATATTGATGGCAGCTGCAGTTGACCTCGCACCTCTCGGCTGCCCTCTCCATGCACAATTTGATTAAGCTAATTATGAATTACCCAGACTCAGAAACTCCCCACGTTCCCTACTAAAAGCTGTGCGAATACAATGCCTCTCAGGCTCAGTGATTACAATTCATTTCTTACTGAACCCTACCTGGAAAAATAGTAAAATAAAATCTGCAAAATAGAAATACTGATTAAGGGCAAGTCAAAAAGCAGAAATGAAAAATTGCCGCATGGGACTAAAGAAAAATATGAAAAACTAAACTACGTCACAAATCAGCCAATGGGTCATAGCTCTAGAAAACAATAAAGTGAGGCTGTAGACTTGAGCCCCAAAGCCCGGACAATTCTCGTCTAAGGCCACTTGTGAGAAACTCGCACGAGTCTCGCAACTCAATACCCGGCACTCGGACCACAGCTTTCAACTCCGGTCCCGAGTGCCGGAGGGCAGTTCCGGGTATTGAGGTGCGAGACTCGTACGAGTTTCTCGCCAGTGTGACCCCGGCCTAAGGCTCATTCAAACATCAGTTTTTTGCCTATGCCAGAAATGGTACAAAGTTTATCAGTGTTTTTGATGAAATTTTCAGCAGAGTTTGGTCAATGTCAGTTTTTGCCATCAGATTTTTTCAGCTTTTCTTATATGTAAAAAAAACAATGGAGGTTTCCAGCTTCTCCTCTAAACCAGCCTGCAAATGGCCTCTGAAATCCTATCTGATTTTTTTCACGATCTTGTGACTCAGATCAAAATTGGTCAAGTATCCATATTTTTGTGTGGACCAAGTGGTCTGCAAAAATACATGGAGATGTGAACTGGTCCGTAGGTAAAAAACTGACGTCTGAATGATCCCTTTGCAAACAAAGATGGAAAAACTAGTCCATGGGACACACAATGATGCATAAGGAGTAAGCAAGGGTTGGAGTAAAACATCACTAAATTTGACCACATTTTGATTTTTGCCATGTGCACCAGTGTCCATCTTGTACAAACTACCTTTGTTACAGTCACTGGTCTCTGGTGAAATATAGCTTTAGATTTGCAATGGTTTGAGGATCAGGAAGCTACAGTTTGTCAAGTTGACGTTTTGGAGAACACAAGGTCTTCCATATGGCATATTGTATCTAATAATGGGTCTTGTAATGGGTATTTTCATCTGAGGGTTCCTAACACTTGAGGAATATAAACAAAAAATCTTCATGTCCTCCATACTACTATCCACTTATAATGTCCCCAAAGTTTCAACATGTATCCTTTCCAGAAAAAGTCAAGGATTTGGAACATACTGTAGATTGACAGAAATCCGAAAGGACTCGGCTTTCTCTAATCAAAGATGAAAGTCGGAAGTTGGGAGCTGCCGGAGGAAGTGTTACAGAACAGCAAATATTAACAGACAGAATCAGACTATGTACAATGTAATATTTCTCTTATCTGATCTCCCTGTGTTATCTGTCTCTGGCTCCAAGGACTTTCTCCTGCTATTTCTCACAGAACAAATTGGTGTATCTGGACTCAGCATAACTCTTTCACTGCCACAAGCTCAAACAAAATGAATGAGAGTAGCTATAAGATGGTAGAGATACTGTAGAAGTTGTGCTCAGTCCTGGTGTCCAAGTGGGACCAATGGGCCTTCTGCCACATAAGAAGACACTAGTATTGTTAATGCCACACGGTGGGATAGAGATATTGTAATACAGTCAAAAGGGATTAACGAGGTTGTGCCATGTATATGTTATTCCCTATCGATAGGATATTGGATAACTTATTGGTCTTTGGTCATCCAAGTGTTAAGACTAACCACCGGTCCTGTAGAGCATGGAAAGACACAGAGGTTGAGTATACAGTACACACCATGCATTGCCAGAGTTACCTTAGCTCCGTTCTCGGCAGTTCCAGGCAGAAGGAATGGAGTGGAGGTATGTATGCTTGACCTCCAATCCATTTAGGCACAAAGCCCAAATCTCAGAATCACTGGGGATCCCAATGGTTGACCTCCCAGCAGTAAATAAGTTACCAACTATCGGTAGGGGACACATTTTATAATTGGTACAACTCCTTTAAGGAGGACCTGTCACCAGGTCAAAAGTTGCCAATGTTTGCTCTTATTTTATTCCTACTGATCCCTTGAGTAATCTTGATTAATTTGATACTTATAAATCAGCCATTCGGTTCAGAGATATGGGCCTTTTTATTTAGCACTGATTTAAAGAGTCTTTATAAAGGGGCGTGGCTCATAGGGTAATTATGCAGAACAGCCAAAAGACACACCCCAGAGGATCCTGTGAGTAACGCCCCCTATGTAATAACCATACAAATTAGAACTTAATAAGAAGCCTCATATCTATGGAACCGTATGGTGTATTTCTAAACAACAAAAAACAAAATACTCAGGGGAGAAGCAGGAATAAAAGAAAGAGCAAAAACTGGACACTTTAACCTGTTGATAGATCCTCTTTAAGTTACACCTCTTACAATGGTCTGAGCTGGGTCAATATTAAAAATACACAATGTCTAGAATGACCAATATATTTTAAAGGTGTTATACCGGTTTTAGTCAACTGAGGTTCAAGCATTGCCCTTTCTAGGACAAATGTAATTCAAAGAAGAGGTTCACCCCCTTGGGCCCTCCTAGTTTAGAGCGGCATTCTATTTGGAGAGCTCAGGGCAACTCTATTATTGTTTAAATGTGTGAAACGTTATCCCTTCTGTGACTGTGGGTCCCTATTTCAATAAGGTTTAGTCAAGTTAGGAAAGCCCCCTTTATCAACTTTTTAGCACTTATTGGAAACTGTATAAACCAATCACAGCGCAACTTTCATTTTCCATTCAGTTTTTGAAAACTGAAAGCTACATTATGATTGGTTGCTATGGGCCACAAAGTTTTGGTAAAATTAAATCTATGCTGTTTTTGGTTACTATTGGCAACAAGTCCAGTTTTTGTGTTTGTTTTTTTAAAATCTTTCCCTGTTGTTTCAGTTCCTTATCGTTTTCAGAAGTTGTTGGGTATTAAGGTTCTTACACTTAGAAGCTGAAAACCCTTCAGACCAAGTCTTTCCCACAGTTACAGGAACGTGAATATTATCTAACCCCTTTGAAGGAGCTTTCCAGGATTTTTTATTGATGCACTGTTCTTAGGTTAGGTCATTAATATAGGATCAATGATGGTCCTTTACCTAGAACCCCCAATGATCAGCACAGCAAAGGAGCAGCGCCAGCGCTGTGACTATTTAAATGCAGTATCCACAATAACAGGGACAGGGACAGAAGTGGGGCAAATGCTAGGCACACTACATGTGCGTGTCACATCAAATTACCCTGCTTTTTCCAGAACATGTCAAATCTAAAAAATGTTAAAATATCATATTTTGTTTATCCGATATAGTAAACGAAACGAAAAAAAGGCAGAATCACTGTTTTTTGGTAATTTTGACCTCACTACCGTGGAATAAAAAGAAATCAGAAAGTCATATGGAGCCCAAAATGGTACCAATAAAAACGGCAGATCGTATTGATTCAAAAAACGAAAAACTTCTAGCTCTTGGATAGCGAAAAGGAAAAATCCAAATCAAAGGGGATCCACTGGGACTCACCAAAAAGCCTGCCTAACCCTGGAGCTAGCCTTGTACCATAAACACAAAATACATACAAGTGACAACCCTCTGCTTGGCTGATCTTGAGAGTCTTAGAAGTGGGCCCTCCACAGATCACAAACTGGTAAAAGCTCCCAAATCAGTAATATGAGGCATAAGTGGAGTTATTATGGTTTTGCCTTCGACTTTATGCGAACTACCACCAGAGGTGCAACCTGAAGCCCACGCACCTTATTTAAAAAGCTATACAAATAACATATTTGTCTTCCAATATGGAAGAGGAGGCCTTAGGGTTTGTTCTCATGGCATTTTTGCTCCTCCATCAGGGCACAAAGTGACTCCATTGGCCACATTAAAGTCAATGGCCCCATTGGGGTTTCCGCCTTAATCCCAATTTTCAGGGTATCAGACAAAAGTTCCTATGGTGCCACTGGTATGTGGAAAAAGCACAATGTGAACATACCCTTAGACAGTCAAACAACAAATTTAATCCTGCTATATCTGTACTAGTCTGCATGAAATGATTTTCTTTTACAGTGAACTTCTGCCCATTTTCCATGCTTGGCATCGTCTTACAATTCACAGAAGGAAGCACTCAGGTCTCTTAGACTATGTGCACAGTGCAATCCCACGGTAGTGACCAATAGGCAGAGGTTCACTGGGAGAACTGGGAAAAGGTGCAGTGGCACTACAGAGATGTCAAACAGTCCTATGTGGGCATGTTATAAGCTTTCTGGGTTAAACTGATACACACGAAGAGCACACCTTCTGGACTGGTCCATCTAATTGTAATATGTTATATAATATAGCTATAGAAAAAGACATGGACAGCACAACCAAAACATATACATTAATCTACCGCACCTAAGGAACCTGAGGTTTTTAGTTTAACATTCTGATCAGACTGTATCAAGCCCATGTCATGGCTAACCTCCCGGGTGAGTAGCTAACTGCTGTATTGAAATCAATAGACTGAAGAGAGCTGACTAGGGTGTTAAGAGTTAACCCTTCACCTGGAATGTAACTACTGCTCACTTTTGGCCCAGGCACTAGAGGCTGGGCTCCCTGGAAACCAGCTGTACACTATAAAAGATAAAATCTCTCATTGCAGGAGAATGATAGCAGATAGAAAATGCAACTTAATTGTAAGTTTGCTTATTTTTATGTTGTCTAACTAACTAAAGAAATTTAAAAACACGAAAATAAACCTTTAAAACATTCCGGGGTGAAAAGGGAGGACTACTGGAACAACGTAAGAATGTATTTTTCTCCAGCCTTGCTCCATTGAATGCTCTGTCTCCTCTTTTTTATTTTAATTGTTGGGTGTTTTTAATTAGCAAGAGCCTGCAAGAGGTATTTAGCCTATTTTTGTTCTCAACTCACAGTCTGAGAACATGCAGAAGGTGAGTTTTTAGCTCTTTTCACTTGATGTTGATGGCCATTTTTGCTGTTGTGGTGCTTTGCCTGTGGTGGTGTGACCTGGAGTCATGGGGGTTGAGCCTTACACCATGGGTGTTGTGAGACACCGGGTCGTTCACCCTGCTGGTGCATTGTCATTTCAGCAGAGGGCAACACAAGGCGTACAAGGTTCATTGCGGACAGTCGTGGTCATTAGGCCTTATTGAAAAGACAGCTTAGTAACCTTTTAAATGGAGATTTTTTGATTTGTTTTTAGCACCAGTCAATGATAAGTTGAGTGAATCGACAATTTGCATTCTTCTGAGTATTGCTTTGGTCGATGGAGTTTCCGTAAAAAAAAAGTTCTGATCCTCCTAGTATCTCTCTCCATGTGAACTAATGGTAGTTTAATAATGCATCAGTTTTCACAATAGACGGATTGATCTGTTTACTCGCAGTATTGATTATATGGACATATTGTTGGATACTCACATCGCTCTAGAGATTTCTGGACTCTGCAGGACAAACATTTCCGTGTTCTGATTTGAACGTAAAACCCTGTATTCTTCTTAAATTAAGAAAACCTGGTAGACACATAATTGAGAATCAATAAGATGAAAGAGGTGTAAAAAGCGAAAAAAGAACATCTCCCTCTGAGAGTGGCAGGGTAATAGTTTATGGGAATCGATCATGTACCTACGACTTACAGTCCTTACCTCTCGCTGGGCCTTTGATGATAATCTGTGCAACCTACATTGAGATTCAGGATAGAGAACCTAGTTACGTGTCGTACATTCGTATCTCAGAGTTCTAATACTTGTTCAGTTGGAATGGCAAAAGTTTTTGCATTGAACAGGGGACATGCATTCTCCAAAAGATTATTTTAAGCCCTCTTTTATGAAATAAAAGGAGTAGCTAAAGTCCCAAAGATATTTGTAAAGAAAATTTTCATCAGCCTCTACTCCTAATGCTACGTCTCACCCGTTGTGGTGGCTCTAACTAGTCGTTGGTCTGGATGTTGCAGAGAGAATGCAGCATTGATTAATTACGAGGATGCAGCATGTTGAATTGACCAGAGCAACAGTCTGTAGATGCTCAATGGCAGCTGGAGCAATTGTGGCTGTAGTGGAACGTAAGAAGGCCAGGGGCTCAGCAAAGTAGTAGGTTTGAAAGAAGTAGCAGAGCCCAGCAGACCAGCAGAACTGGAGGTGACTAGAAATTCACTTGTAGTGATATAACAGAACCCAGAGGTTTTTTTTTTAAGAGACACACATGTGGAGATGTAGCAGAGTTCTGCAGTACAGCTGAGTTGGGTAGGTCAGGAGGCACACCTGTGATGTAGCAGAGCCTAGCGACGTAGCAGAGTTAGGTTTTTCAGTTAGTACATGTGTTGTAAAGTAGCAGAGCCCAGTGTTTGTAGCAGATCTGGGTATGTCAAGATGCACGTTGATACCAGAGAGGTGTGATGTAGCAGAGCCCAGTGATTATAGCAGAGCTATATTTGTCAGGTAGCACCTAAGAGCCCACAAGGTAATTATGCCATAGAAGTTAACTACCTGCATACTCAGGTGGAGTTCTGGAACCTGAGCTAGTCTATGAGCCCTTATAAACTACATCAATGGTGCACACCAGGTTACCATTGTAATCTGACGGGCACAGGAGCAGAGTTTATGAGCGGCAGCAGAGGTAGGAGAAATCGTCCGAGACTAGACTAGTGAGTAACACCAAGTCAGTTCTTCAGTTAAGAAGTTTTATTACTCCACAATCATAGCCTAAACAGTTCCAACTTTTTTTTAAAGTCAAGGTGCAATATGAAGGATTTTTTATTTCAAGACGAGCTTCAAAATTTTAGGTGCTATTTATTTTATGTTAACTTTTAGTATGGGTTAAATGCTAATAAAAGTCTTTGCATTATTTTTATTTACAAAAGATACTAATGGCCATAAATCCCGTGTTTACTGTGTTGTAACATATATATTGTACTGACCTATAGAGATTCATCTTTATACATTATACCTTTGAAGCATACTGTTGAAGTTTTTAGGCAATGAAAATCCTCTTATGGACAACTGTGCAGCTTTTGGCTCACTATTAGTGTTTCTGCCTCCCTTGTAGCAGAAACCAATATTTTCAGTAAGTCATTTGCCCATCTTCTGCTGTGAAAGTTAGTAGAAGCCCTGATCCTTCCTGTGCCCAAACCAAATTATAGATCTGTACAAAATGTGGACAAGCTAGGTCACACCCAATCAAGGCTGACCTAGGACAATGTAGACTCTTAGAACCCAATGGATAACATCATACACATTGCAGCCACAGTTTGTTTGAACATCTGAAATTGAAAGATCCATAAAAGCCAGATTAGCAGTTAACTTTTTCTTAATACAACTGGAACCCCCACAAATTTCAAAAAAGGTCCAGAACTACACCACAGGTGATGAGATGATTATTTGTATTGTGTTTCAGACACCAGGCTGACAGATAGCATGCCATTGTTTCCTGTAAAAGGTGATCAATTCAGAATTAATAGTGCAGAAAAAAGAACGAGGGATTGTATGCACTGTTAGACTTTCTTCAGAAGACGCAGACCTCTTACCTTGGTATTATTGACCACCGTGTATCTTAGGACCATTTTGTTCCCCTCATCAGGTGTTTGAACCCTCCTAGACCTTGTCTGTAGGGCAGCATTGCTTTTCCAAGGTGTTGGAAGACTTGCTATTATAAACTGTTCAAATCCTAGATTTAACTTGTGCCATTTATTCTAAGTCATATGGCAAGGCTCGTTAAAGGGTCAATAATGACTTTTAGGAGAGCTACTAAAATTCAAGTCAACTTTCTCTATGAAGAAGTAATTTGCATATTTAATTTCCCAGAGGAGCATTGCATGGCCTATAAGTCTTCTTACACTGGCAAGTCAGGCATTTAAGGAGAAATGTTACCCCTTAGACCACTTGTGCCATTTGTGATCCTGCTGTCTTCTTATGAGGCAGAGGGTCACCATTGCGTGGTTTCACTTGGGCGGCAGCCCGGGTGGATACCGGGAGCATGATTTGGGCGTTCTCTGACCTTTGACAAAAGGGAGACATTAGTCCTGGTCTGTGGTTTTCTGGCTTGGAGGTATAGTGAATGGCTTGTTGGGGCCCTCCTCCTTTTGGAGTGGGCTGTGATAGACTGCATTCTTGAGCACTGTTTTTTTTTTACATTTTTCAGACCACCTAGGAGAAAAGAGCACGATCTTGTTTTTTTCTTTTTTTAAAAAAAAAGGGCTACCTCTGCACTCCTAATAGCTACGTCCATAGATTCAATGGTTTGAAGGATTTATTTATATATTTCATTTTCCTACAAGACTATCTTGAAAAATCAAGACATATCTGGAAAGTCAAAGGAAGCAGGTCTTCAAGGAACAGAGAGAACAATGGAAGGCTGGCGAAGAAAAATTATGATTAGTGACACTTCTGAACATGAGTAAATTAATCGCATCACTTATTATCCTAGAAAATTAATGAAAAAATGATTTTACACAGAACATGAGATGAGAGATGTCATTAGTTTCCGATCTTTTGACTCCTATTCATGTGTTTTTACACATAAGACTGAAATATATAGAATGATACATGTTCGTTCCAACCAGATTTTTTTTTTCATTTTATGTTATACAGTACAGACCAAAAGTTTGGACACACCTTCTCATTCAATGATTTTTCTGTATTTTCATGACTATGAAAATTGTAGAATCACACTGAAGGCATCAAAACTATGAATTAACACATGTGGAATTATACATTACACTTTACAAAAAAGTGTGAAACAACTGAAAATATGTCTTATATTCTAGGTTCTTCAAAGTAGCCACCTTTTGCTTTGATTACTGCTTTGCACGCAGAAAAGGTGAACGGATGGACTCTACATGCCTGGTTCCCACCGTGAAGCATGGAGGAGGTGGTGTGATGGTGTGGGGGTGCTTTGCTGGTGACACTGTGGGGATTTATTCAAAATTGAAGCGGTGAGCGGTCCAGCTCACCCCAAACCATCTCGATTGGGTTCAGGTCTGGTGACTGTGGAGGCCAGGTCATCTGGCGTAGCACCCCATCACTCTCTTGCTTGGTCAAATAGCCCTTACACAGCCTGGAGGTGTGTTTGGGGTCATTGTCCTGTTGAAAAATAAATGATGGTCCAACTGAACACAAACCGGATGGAATAGCATGCTGCTGCAAGATGCTGTGGTAGCCATGCTGGTTCAGTGTGCCTTCAATTTTGAATAAATCCCCATCAGTGTCACCAGTAAAGCACCCCCACACATCACACCACC
The DNA here is from genome assembly GCA_033576555.1 of Oophaga sylvatica. Lineage (NCBI taxonomy): Eukaryota > Metazoa > Chordata > Amphibia > Anura > Dendrobatidae > Oophaga > Oophaga sylvatica. The sequence continues at coordinate 69,314,338 of JARQOD010000003.1, read as the reverse complement.
TCCTCCATGCTTCACGGTGGGTACCTGGCATGTAGAGTTCATCCGTTCACCTTTTTTGTGCGCAAAGCTGTATTCAAAGCAAAAGGTGGCTACTATGAAGAACCTAGAATATAAGACATATTTTCAGTTGTTTCACACTTTTTTGTAAAGTGTAATGTATAATTCCACATGTGTTACTTCATAGTTTTGATGCCTTCAGTGTGATTCTACAATTTTCATAGCCTTGAAAATACAGAAAAATCTTTGAATGAGAAGGTGTGTCCAAACTTTTGGTCTGTACTGTACATCAGCAAGTATGAAAAGAAAAAGTTGGTAAAACCAAAAAAGTGTCAACATTTTTCTCTGAAGTCAAAGATATTTTGCTTTTTTAATTATCACATTGGACCATATTCCGTTAGAAAAACTAACTTTTGTGGAAGTAGCAGAGAGACCACCTTTTTCACAGAGAGAATTTCCATTTAGCACGTCTGGTCTAGCTTATATGAAGCCCTCTTGCATCCTTCGTGCCTCTGCATCATGTTGATCTATATTTGTGAAGAAAACAAATTCTTAAATGTAAGGCCAATATGAAAAGGAATAATTTGATTTGAAATCAAGTTTTAAAGGAAATGGGAGATCAGAGAGCGGCGGTCAAACCTCGAAGCTGGAGAGTAAGCAGCTCAGTGGTAATAATATCAGCTTTTCATAAAAACTATTACATCCAGTGAATAGCTTCCTAGCAGGCATTTTGGCGGATAATATAACAATCATCCAGACAGATTCTGTTCCAGCCGTGAGATCCTGAAATCAGTTTTTTTGGGGGAGTGTAAGAAATAATTTATTGCTTTTCAAAATCCTTATTTGATCCCTTGAATAAAAATTACTTGAAATCCTAAAATTTAAGGATTGTTGAAAGTCAACTTGTCCTCTTGTCCGAGGGGGGCGGGGAGATAAAAGGAGAAAGCGTGCGCAGCAGAGGAGTTTGGCACCGACAGAGGGCAGAGCGCAGTCAGGAGAGCGGCGCGCTCCGCTTCCCCTCCCCAGACAGGCCGCGCTGAGAGGGCCCCCCGACGTCTGTTGAACTTTCCGATAGGACATCAGGATGGCGACTTCTTGGAAGGTAAGAAATATATATTTCTGGATAAGTGGCGTACCAAAAAAGCTACACAGCTTGATTATATACAGTCCTCTATTGTGCCTTGTTTTGTCAGCAAATACAAACTCCTAACAAGATAGATTTTTAACAATGCTATTCCTCTGAAGATCCCCATAAATTTGTAACTCCTGTTGGGGAAGACTGGTTTACAGAAACTGAGTCTGATAGGAGTAGACAGTGTTTCTCAGTAAGAGACATCAGTTCCTGCTTAGCTGCATTGCCTTTGGCAACCTGAAAGAGGAAGAGCACATTACTTCTCCCTCCGCAGAGGACAGGACTGAGCAAGATGGAGAAGAAGGAAGGAGGAGACAGTGCTAGAGGACATGAGGGTTATCAAGCATTACTGAGAGAAGTCAGCAGTGAACCAGAAGGAGAACACAGTGTGGGGACTGACAGTTCTACAGCTCCATGTGTGAGCACAGTGAATCTTGGAGCTGCACCACAATTAGAGACCAGCCAGGTTGCCCAGGGTTGCCCACCTCCTCCTGGCTTCCCATCAAGGAGAAGAACTCTGCCTTCCATCCCTACTGAATCCTAAATTGGAAACCTGTGTGATTGCAGAACTGCAACATCAAAGAGTATGTAGCTTGCTGGAACTTGTAGTTTCACTGGGGACAAGTATATAAGAGTTATCTATAATGGAGCATTGCTAGGACTTGCGGTTCAAAACACTTGGAGTTACGATAGGACTAGCCGTGGAATGGGATCTTGTTACTAAGTAATTATGTGCATCAACGGACTCTGTAAGCATGCCATCACCTATGGAAACTGGGCCCCAACATTGAACTTTGTTGTTTCTATTGCTATAGCCATGTATAGTTTAAGCAGTATTAGTTAGGAGTATGCTTGTTGTGATTTAAAGAAGCAGCATCATCCCTAACATTCAGGTTAACTGCAAAGCCCGGTATTGTATTTTTACTTGTAGATTGTGTAATACTATTTGTTTTATTGTTACTTGCTATTCCTCCTACAATATTCATCATTTATCTGCTTTATAAATAAACCTGTTATTTTGTCAGTGCTTGAACCCAGCAACTGTTGTGCACCAGGCTCTTCCCACTGAGCTATTCAGCTTGCTGCACAGTTCCTTGCTAATCTAGATACTAGTAACTGTGCTGTTCCTGATTGTCTCCACCCTGAGATCCTGATTGTCTCCACCCTGAGTTCCTGATTGGCTCAACCAGTCACGCTGGATGAGGGAGAAGTAAGGCGCACAACAATGGGGAAAGGGAGGTGGAAGCCCAAACACTAGGGAAGGTGGGAATGGAGACCCCTAGACAGATCTAACAACACCCTGTCTGCCCTAAACGTTCCTAAATAGATTCCGCACTTATCGCCGGTCAGGAATCTAATCCCTGCCTGACCATAGCGATAGACCCTGCATAGGGAGGGGACAGGGAGGACTCTAGTCAGCCCCCACTGCAACCAAAGACTGGGAGGGTGGACGAACGAGGGGAAACACTTAGCTTGAGAAGACCATCGATATATCATGCTAGCAATCATCCAAGGGAACTCCAAGAAGACACTAGCCGACTGCTAGTAATCCCATCCAGACAAAGGGAAATTGAGCTAATGCCAGCACCCTGCTGAAGAAACTGAATGTATTTAAACCTTCAGCAAAGGTGAATTAATTAGCAGCAGAAGGTGGAGATAACTGTTGGGTCCTAGAGGGAGAAAGATATCACTCCATAACAGAGATGCAAAAATCAAGCAGGTGCTTGTAGCGCTAGTCGCAAAGACCTTCTACAACCGGATCCAGGATGACTGTCTGTCACACCTGACACACCGGTGCCACAACCCTGTGATTTCCTGATTGAACACTCTACTTAAACATGTCATTGCAATTATTGAGCTCCCAGTCTTTAGTCAAGCTTTCTTTCCACTTGATGCTTATCCTCAAGATTATACTGCTGCTACTGTGTACCGACCTCTAGCTATTCCTGACTTTGCAACCTGCTGGTCCTTTAACTATACTGCTGCTCCTGTGTACCGACAACTGGCTATTCGTGACTACGCAATCTGCTGATCCTTTAGTTATACTGCTGCTCCTGTGTACTGACATCTGGCTATTCTTGACTATGCAACCTGCTTATCCTCCCATCTATGCTGCTGCTCCTGTATACCGACTACTGGCTATTCTTGAGTATGCTACCTGCCAGTGCTGCCACTGGTGGTTGCAATACCACTACTCCAATCCAGCTCAGTTCATAACATAATTCTTCCAACCTCATCCCTTGTGAGTATATACGGAGTGTGGACAGTGGTTTCCAGAGTCGACATCTGGCAGAATAGGAAGACATTCCTGTATCCCACTACAGCTCACAGGAAGATTCAGGTGGAGACACTGCGCCTTATTGAGGTGAGAACTATCAGACATCCTGCCCACGAATGTGGCTTAAAGGGTTGTTACAGTGGAGGAACTGCTCAGATAGATCAAAACAGGTGCAACAACTATGGAAGCTCTAACTGAAGCACAAGTGTCCACGTGGTGTGATGAGATGAGCGTATCACCAGAACGCAGTTTTGCAGTATGTGGTGAACTCACTGACACATCTCATGAAGTGGTGCTACAGAGCGTGAACCGACTCCAAGAAGTGGTTAACCCCAGAGTGGTTGATAGATGAAGGGATGGGACGAGCCAATCATCAGCTGCCCTGATTACTACTCAAAGGACCCTAGAAATGGAGTATTTCCCATAAGTAATTACTGTGTCCTTAAAACATGAACAGCAGTTGAATATCACCTGGCTTGAGAGGCCTGTAACAGAGGCATCATATCCAGAGTCAAACACACTGCCTAGGAGGTCTAGTAGATGTTTACTTCACACCCCCACTCAGGACCAGCCTTAAGAAACTGCCACTACTTTTGATATGATGGTGACAGCCTTGGAGAAGTTGGTCACGCAGTTTGCCAAATTGCAGCTTGAAGGGGCCAACGTTGTCTGAGAACTTTTTTGTGTGTCACTCCCATCCCAGCTGGTGAAGAAAGGTATAACATGTGGAGGGTTGTGGATCTGGAATCTGGAAGAATGGCAGTGCACTGTTGCTGTGAAGAAAAAGAGAATTGTGGATAATCTGATAGGCCCTGCTATGGACGTGGTGCAAGGGGAACAAATTGCCCAACTTCTAAGTGCCCATAGAGGTGGAGCATTTAAAGCAAATTGTTGAGACAGCTTTCAAAAGCCAACAACAGCCTTTGAAACTGGTGAGTGATGACCAGAGTCGGGTGAAAGATACAAAATCAGAAGAGTGTTTTGTCTGTGAAAGTGCCCATCATGTAGCTTGCCAGTGCCCAAAGAAGTGGAGTTTGAAGAAATTCCAGAAACCCACCTTTCCTCAGAAAAGGCAGATGGGAAAAGGGTAAGGGGGCCAGTAGAGTCTCATAATGGTCCCCCGACAAAAGTAAAGGTGTACTCTACAACTCCATCTAACATTGCTCAGTCAGGATGACTTCCTACATGCACCTGACCACATGTACCAGCCTGCATCTATGACCAGTCTTGCTGGATAATGGATCTCTAGTATCCATTATTTTTGAGAAATGGTATAAAAAATACTTACTGAATGTGCCCCTGCAACCCTATCTGGACTCGTGCTCTGAGGACTGAGTGAAAGCAGTTACCCCTACAGAGGATATGTATCTGTCATGCTACGGTTTCCAGAGACCACTGCTGGGGTAGAGAGAGAGTTACCCATCATATCACTAGTCTGTCTAGAAGCGGGTGGATACTGGGGAACAGTACCTGTTATAGTGGGGATAAGTGAAAACTTTTTCCATACTATGGCTCAGTGGTGTTGAGAAGTTGGAGGCGATAGATATTCTCAGACCTTCACAGTTCATTCTGTCTGGCTGGCTGCTTATGAGAAGAAATAAGAAGAGAAAAGGAGGGAGCTACGTTCTGAACATTTTGACCCATGCCTTGAAGGTAATGATAAAGCGTGCCTCGGCCTTATCATTAGGCGATTGAGACCTGGTCCTTGCAAAGGGAGTGGAGCAGCTCATCTGGCTGACTGATAAAAGCAATTTCAATAGAGATCACGGTGGCTGGTTTCCACAGATGTGGTGGACATCAGATAGCACTTGTGAGGCTTACTAGACACTGGAATCATCATAGAGTCCAATAGTCCATACACATCTCCCAGTGTCGTTGTTCGGAGGAAAAGTGAGGCTATCGGGATGTGTGTGGATTATAGCACTCTGAACAAGTGCACAGTACCCAACCAGTATACCATGCCTAGGATTCATTAAGCCTTAGATTGCCTGCAGGGCAGTGGTTTTCTGTGTTAGATCTCCAGAGTGGATATTACCAGATACCCATGACCAAGGAGGATCAAGAAAAGATTGCTTTAATTTGTTCTATCAGGTTCTACCGATTCCAGGGAATGCCTCGGAGTGACTGGTGCACCAGCTACCTTCCAGAGGCGCATGGATAAAGTGATGGGAGACATGAACTTTCATGAGGTCCTGGTCTACCTAGACAATCTGATTGTATTTGGTTACACCTTTGAAAAGCACAACGAGAGGTTATTCAAGGTGTTGGATCGGCTAGAAGAGGCTGGACTAAAACTATCTCTTCACAAGGGCCGGGTCTGCCAAAAGGCTGTGAAGTATGTAAAAGACACAGACCCGGTCAAAGTAGAAGCTCAGGGAGAGCTCAGACCTTTTCTAGGATTCTGCGGGTACGACCGAAGATTTGTGCCACAGTATTCCAAGACAGCGAAGCCTTTAACTGCTCTTGCCCAAGGGTATCACCCTCCATAAGGGACAACTCGCCCCAAGAAGTCTGCAACAAATTTCTACTTCAAAGTACATGAGCACTTTGGAGAGTTGGACACTAGTGTGTTATAAGGCCTTTGAGAAACTCAAGACCTACTTGACACAGGCACCAGTGTTGACCAATGTGGACTCCAACAAACCATATGTACTTCATGTGGATGCTTCTTTTGAGGGTTTTGGAGCAGTATTGTACCAGTGAAATAATTGCATCCTGCGACCAGTCTTCTACATCAGTTGGGGATTGACTCCGAGTGAATGCAATTACCCAGCACATAAACTTGAGTTCCTAGCATTGAAGTGGGCTGGGATGGGCAAGCTACATGACTACCTTTATGTACTGCATTTCGAACTTCACACTGACAACAATCCACTGACCTATGTGAGGAACACAGCAAAGCTTGAAGCTACTGGTCATCGATGGTACTCTGCACTAGCTACTAGCTATATTTGATTTCAGCCTGAATACTAACCTGGTGCTACCAACATTGATGCATATTCTTTGTCCTGCATGCCCAGGCAGATGTTGAAGGAGGAAGAAGAAGAAGCTTGGATTGAAGTCACGGCCCCAGAGGTGAAAGTTATGTGTCATCAACAACAAAGGAAGATTGTTTGATCTTTTGGCTGTGCTACCTTCTTAAGAGTTACAAATGAAGTTCCTCCACCTTCGATCTGTCAGTTGACTAAGGTAAACATCAGGTCCATGCCTCAACTGACTCAAACTCAAGTTGAAAAGGTCCAACAGGAAGATCCTTCTGTGAGGGTTATTCAATAGTGGGTGAAAAGTGGTCAAAGGCCTGAGAGGAGTGCATTGAGGACTAAATATTATGTCTTGCTGACCTGTCAGTTAGACTCCCTTGTTGTAAAAAATGGATTGAGGTATCGAGAGGTAAAGTGTCAGAAAAGGGAAGTTCGTAGGAAGCTGGTGCTTCTCACTCAATTTCGGTGGATGGTCATGAAGGCGCTGCATGACTACCATGAGTACCTGGCTGTGAAGAAGCCTACTCGTCTCATAGCAGATCGGTTTTACTGGCCAAGAATGGAAGCGGACGTTGAGAGTTATTATAAATCTTGAGCTCTGTGTGTCCTAAGGAAAACTTTGCCTTTTACGGTCCACCCCCTTTGTTAACATTACCAGTGATGGCCCCCTTGACCTAGTATGCATCAATTTCCTTTAAATTGAGCCTGATGAAGGAAATATCAGCAATGTTCTAGTGGTCACTGGGTATTTCACAAGATATGCTCAAGCTTACACCACCAAAGACGAGAGGGAAACCACCGTTGCCAAAACATTGTGGGGGAAATTCTTTATGCATTATGGGCTGCCAGCACATATTCATTCTGACCAAAGAAGAGACTTTGAGACGTGACTATCTAAGGAATTGTGTGTGATTTGTGGGATCAAGAAATCCAGAACCACACCGTTTCATCCTCAGGAAGATCCTCAACCTGAAAGGTTCAACTGTACCCTCCTTAACATGTTGGGCACTTTGGATCCAAAACAGAAAGGGTATTAGAGCCAACACATAAGTCAATTAGTCCAAGTGGATGTAAGTTTTGGAGTGTCCCCTGATCATTTATCTGGGAACAACTACCTGAACTGTGTGTCACAGCTGAAGGAAGAATTGAAGGAGGCCCGCAGACTGGCTGATCGGACCTCTGGTCGATTGGGGGGAGTCCTCATCCATCAGTTGGGCCTTCATGTAAAACACAAGCTTGCTGACAGATGACGTTCAGAACCCTATGTGGTGGTGGATATCCCGTCCTACAGAGTGAAGCCTAAGGCCTCTTTCACACATCAGTCTCTTGCCGTCAGGCGCGATCCGGATTTTTTTGAAAAAAACGGATCCGTTTTTTTCTCATTGAGTTGCATTAGCACCTGTTCGCGCCGCATGTGCTTCCGTTTTGTCCTTTTTTTCCGGATCTGTCTAAAATTTTGATTCTGGCGGCTGGACACAATGCATCTAGGAACGTTCTTGTGTCCGGCGAAAAAACCAGACATCAGTGGATGCGGCGCAACCGGCTCATGGGTACAATGCAAGTCAATGGGCGAATCCCGTGACCGGATCAGTCTTGTGCCTGATCCGGCCACCGCATTCGGTTTATCTGCTCTGAGCATGCCCAGACCATTTGTTTTTCTGGTCTCTCTCTCTCTCTCTCTCTCTATCCAATTGCTGCAGCCACAAAGCACTGGCGCTCATCCAGTCAACTGATCTTCCCCTTAGGAGTCTTCGGCATCAACAATTGTCCAATCTTGTGGTCATTCCTGAAGGTACTGAGTTTGATTCCAGTGGTGTATGTGAACCATACTACAGATGGATAGTTAACCCGTTTACAGTAATCCAAGACCGAACAAACCAGTCAGTTAAAGAAGATTCTCCAGAAGAGTATTGGACGTTAGGTCCCCATGATGCTGACATATGACCAGATGGGGAAAACTGCTGAGGTTTCCAGAGTAGTATACCCTCATTTCAATTATATATGGCCGAATTTCCACTCCACTCCTGTGTGGTCAGTAAGAGATTTGTGTATGACTGGCTATGGTGGTTGGTACCCGATTTGATTGCAGGTGGTGATCTTCATTTTGTGCGTAGGAGCCTACAGTGACTCACCAGGGGGAGAGTGCAACCCCTGTTTGGGAAGACTGGTATGCAGAAACTGAGTCTGATAGGAGCAGACAGTTTTCTCAGTAATAGACATTAGTCCCTGCTTAGCTGCATTGCCTTGGCAACCTGGAAGAAGAGGAGCAGCATCAGAGGACAGGACTGATTGGCTGAGAAAGCTGAAGAAGAAGGGAGAAGGAGATAGTGCTAGAGGATATGAGGGTTGTCAGCCATTACTGAGAGAAGACAGCAGTGAACCATAAGGACAGCATAGTGTGCGGGCTGACAGTTCTGCAACTGCATGTGAGAGGATAGTGAGCCTTGGAGATGCGCCACAATGACAGACCAGCCAGGTTGCACAGGTTGCCCACCTCCTCCTCGTTTCCCATCAAGGAGAAGAACTCTGCCTTTCATCCCTACTGAATCCTAGAGTCCCAATCTGGAACCCAATGTGATTGCATTACTGACATATCAATAGTATATAAGAGCCATCTATATAAGAGCAATGCTGGAGCTTGTGTGTTCAACACACTTGGAATTATAATAGGACTAGCCGTGGAGTGGATCTTGTTCCTAAGTCATTACGTGCACCAATGGACTCTGCAAGCATGCCATCACCCACGGAAACTGGGCTGTTATGATTTGGTAGCTGAGGAGAGCAAGCAAAAACGGCAAAACACCAGAGAGGTTGGAATCTACTGGATTGCAGTACCCTGACTAACCACCACAACTAAAGGCAGCCGTGGAGCGTACCTACGTTGGTCCTAGACGCCTCGTCACAGCCTGAGAGGTTAACTACACCTAAAGATAGAAAGAGGAAAACTATCTGCCCCGGAGCAGATCCCCAAAGAACATAGGAAGCCCCCAAACATGTAATGGCGGTTAGACAAGAGGAAATCCAGACACAGACAAAAAATATTAATACAAGAAAGAAAGGAGCATAAACTTTGTCTCAAAAATTATCAAAATTCTTTATTACAACATTATAAAATGCCAACAATAAAGGCCCAAAAAGACATAGAGGTGTGATGAGGATAAGCTGTCGGTAAGAAAGAAAGCAACAGACCAATACATAGCCAGGGTATATCATATAATTATGAAGCCAACATATTAATATATCAATGTAAACTGGAATCAATCCAAAGATCTCTATATATAAACCAGTGGCCACATATAAAGTGCATCTTGCTTACCCATATTGTATGGCTGAGTCTGTGCGTCTCTCAAGAGCAAACCCCCCTGACGCGCGTTTCGCGGATGTGCTTTCTCAAAAAGGGGACTCACCATGTCATAACCCCAGGGCTTTTTATATGTATGGTAAGATCCAGATAATGTCGGTATAATAGGGCGCACATGTTCACCGCATCACACGCCGCTATAGTACCTCCCCTTCCCCCGGCAGTCAATACATCGCTCGCATGTAGGCAAAAATCGCCTCATGACGTCATCAGTATGCGCGCGAGGTAACCCAGACGGCCGTGGAGAGGGAGGATTCAGCGTGGAGCATTTATTAGCAGTCTCTTCCCATTCCAGTTTAAATTGATCATCCTCAATAGGGAAGGCCGGAAAAATCTGCACACGTAAACCTCTCGGGATTAGAGTACGAGTTAGGCTTCCTTGGGACAATATCTAACTCGTACTCTAATCCCGAGAGGTTTACGTGTGCAGATTTTTCCGGCCGTCCCTATTGAGGATGATCAATTTAAACTGGAATGGGAAGAGACTGCTAATAAATGCTCTCAGAGATTTATGGAATTACTTGTTATGTCTGATGAGGTTAAATTGGTGGAGTTGGAGAAAGAGATTGACACTATACAAATTTTTTTGAAGGACATGCTAACTGATGATGCATTGGAAAAATTGAATAGTGATTTGGACAAAGATCTTACCAAATGGGAACAAGAAATTTGTACCATCAAATCCAGAAAATTACAGAGAGATAATTCAGATTTTCTAGAAAATAGAGTTTATAGATGGAGAAACAGAGGCAAAAAAACACGCCCGACTATAGAGTCACGTTCTGAGTCATTGTCCTCGTTGACATCAGCTGACGATGCTAGCGTCAGATCTGACCAAATGAAAAATCTGGGGACGGAGAACTTGAGGACAGCGAACCTTATGAGAAATACAAGAAGTCGCTATAATAATAAGAAAAGATACCTGACTTCTCCAACATATGAGCGGAAAGCAAAAAATTCTGGTTTACAGGTAATAAATCTATCCTCTCATATTTTGTCTGAGACACAGTTAAATTTACTAAAACTGGGCTTAACTTTGTGCCCAATAGTGGATTTGATTTTTTTTACAGTCCTCAAGGACTTACACTTGTTTTGTCGTAAAATAGTCCTTCGCAAATTACATCATCATGGAGGTGATACCATGAATAATGATGAGCAGCAAGCTCTAATAGATCTGGAAGATCTTCTGAATGAACAACAACCTAATAATGCGAGTATTCTGCCACGTTCGATTGTGCCACGATCACTCACGTTCCCCCCCATGTCAATTTGCCCTCAGGTCGATATCTTTTGCAAATTAGTCACTGAAGACCTGAGGAAGATATCTGGTAGCATTTGTGGTGACAATATGACAAGAACATAGCGACGTGCTCTTGATGAGCTACGGTCTCTTGATTCTGTGGTGATTAAACCAGCTGATAAGGGGGGGAAACGTGGTGATCTGGCCAATTGAAAAATATGAGAAGGAGGCATTTCACCAACTTAGAGACAAACAAACGTATAAAGTGTTACCTCAAAATCCAACTCTACCTTTTTCCTCAAATTAAAGGCTATTCTGGACAATGCTGATGAGTTGGGTCTTGTTCCAAGAAAAGCTCTGGACACCCTGCTGCCAAAACATCCTAAGGTACCTACTTTTTTACCTTTTGCCAAAGGTGCATAAAGATGCCCAGAACCCTCCTGGGAGACCCATTGTCTCTGGCATAGGAGGTCTTAGCGAGAATTTGTGTAAATTTATTGATCACCATTTGAAGCCCTTGGTGGAAACGCTTCCCTCCTATGTCAGAGACACTACTGATATTCTCACCAAGGTGGACGGACTCTCTCTCGAGGCGGACATGTTATTAGTGACCATCGACATCGAATCACTATATACATCTATCCGACATAAATGATGGCCTTAGAGCGGTCCGCTTCTTCCTTGAGACTGCCAACTGGGATGGTCACTTCTCAGAATTTATTTTGGATTTACTTGAGTTTGCCTTAACAAAAAATTTTTTTGTTTTTAAGGACAAATTTTATTTGCAGATACAAGGGACTGCGATGGGCGCGGCGTGTGCTCCGTCGTATGCAAATTTATTCTTGGGATACTGGAGAGGCAGATCTTCTTTGGCGACGGGGCACACGCCGCGGACCCAGTGGTGGGCTGGTTCCGTTACATCGATGATGTGCTGATGATTTGGAGGGGTGACGAGACCAGCCTATCCATGTTTATGCAGTTCCTTAATGTTAATTCATACAATCTCAAATTTACATTTAAATATCATTCCAAAAGCATTGATTTTCTAGATGTGACCTTATGTGTCGCGGAGGATGGATCTATAGAGACAGATCTCTATCGCAAAGAGACGGCTGTTAACTCTCTGTTACATGCCTCCTCGGCACATAATTCTTCAGTGATTAGGGCCATCCCAGTTGGACATTTCTTGAGGAACAAGCGGACCTGCTCTACCATGGTCCGCTTCGAGCGACAGTCCGTCATCCTTGCTGAGCGTTTTCGGGAGAGGGGTTACAGCGGTCGTTCCATTAAAGCAGGGTATCGACGTGCCATAAACACCAGGAGGGAGGAATTGCTTACCCCTTCAGGGAGGAATAATACTACCAATTCAAATGAATTACGATTTATTTCCACGTCCAATTGCCGATGGATCAGATCCGTGACATTTTGAATAGACATTGGTCGGTATTACATACTGACACTATACTGGCAGCTAATTTACCTCAGCGTCCTCTCCTAACACAACGGAGGGGGAGAAATCTAAGAGATCATTTGGTACAAAGCCATTATGTGGCTAAAACTCCATCTTTTTTCAAAATTGAAAATCCACGGGTGGGTTGTTTCCCCTGTGGTACATGTGTCGCGTGTCCTAATATCCTTAGATGTGGGACCTTCAAAAAATCAGATGGAAGCAGGGAATTTAAAATCCGCGAATATATTTCTTGTAATACCACTCATGTGGTGTATTACGCCACATGTCCCTGCCCCCTTATATATGTGGGTCTCACATCCAGGGAATTGAAGATCAGGACACGCGAACATGTGCGAGATATCTTGGCTGCTAGGGATATTGAGGATATATCAACATTAAAAACGCTACCGCGGCATTTTCGTTTATGTCATGGATCTGATCCCAGGGTTAAAAATAAGGGGCATTGATAGAATCAGGGGTGGTGTCAGAGGTGGCAATCTTACCCGCGTCCTAGCACAACGCGAATGTAGGTGGATTGTCACTCTTGACACGGTAACACCCAAAGGGTTAAATGAAAAATTAACATTTGCCCCATTTTTGTAATGACTTTGTGGTCCCCGCTGTGATTCTTCTACCCCTCTCTCTTTTGAAAGCGGGATTGTCCAGTCCACTATTTTCTCGTCCAGCCTAGTGCTCG